>CM072302.1:542500-580000 GCA_036873955.1 Mergus octosetaceus | reverse complement strand
ACTAGGAACAAAATTAACTCTGTTCTAACTGAAACCAGGACATCTATCCACCCCTTATTCCATACCATTTATGTCATGCTCAGGTTACACTCTTTTCCATACATTCTAGTTAGTCACCATTTTTATCTAGGGTATATAGTAGTCATGATAGTGATAACATACAATATTATATAGTAATTAACATGGTACAATCCAATTCATGGGCTGTTCTCACCCAGTATTAAATCCCCTTGAGGTACACACCGGACCTCTCCGTTCTTTTGCATCACCCACCACGTATATCCAGGTCCCTGAGCAAAAGCAATTCCACGAATGGGTTTGCCTTTTCCTGAGGCAGGAGTAGCCCAGACCGTTTTACCCAGCATATTTCTTACATGCACTACAGGAACTTTATCCCCATCTACAGTACGTAACAGGTTTGATTGGGCAGGTCCAGTTCGGTTGGCGGATCCCCTAGTATTGACTAACCAGGTGGCCTTTGCCAAATGCGTATCCCAATTTTTGAACGTCCCAGCACCCATTGCTTTCAATGTAGTCTTTAACAGTCCATTATATCGTTCAACTTTCCCGGAGGCTGGTGCATGATAGGGGATGTGATACACCCACTCAATACCATGCTCTTTGGCCCAAGTGTCTATAAGGTTGTTTCGGAAATGAGTTCCATTGTCTGACTCTATTCTTTCTGGGGTGCCATGTCGCCATAGGACTTGTTTTTCAAGGCCCAGGATAGTGTTCCGGGCGGTGGCATGAGGCACAGGATATGTTTCCAGCCATCCAGTGGTTGCTTCCACCATTGTAAGTACATGGCGCTTGCCATTGCGAGTTTGAGGGAGTGTGATGTAATCAATCTGCCAGGCCTCTCCATATTTATATTTCAGCCATCGTCCTCCATACCAAAGAGGCTTTGACCGTTTGGCTTGCTTGATTGCAGCACATGTTTCACAGTCATGAATAACTTGTGCTATAGTGTCCATGGTCAGGTCCACCCCTCGATCACGAGCCCATCTGTATGTTGCATCTCTACCTTGATGGCCTGAGGTGTCATGGGCCCATCGGGCTATAAATAATTCACCTTTATGCTGCCAATCCAGGTCCACCTGAGCTACTTCAATCTTAGCAGCCTGATCCACCTGCTGGTTGTTTTGATGTTCTTCAGTAGCCCGATTCTTGGGCATATGAGCATCTACGTGGCGTACCTTTACAGCCAGGTTCTCCACCCGAGCAGCAATATCTTGCCACAATGCAGCAGCCCAGATGGGTTTGCCCCTGCGCTGCCAGTTGTTTTGCTTCCATTGCTGTAACCATCCCCACAGGGCATTTGCTACCATCCATGAATCAGTGTAGAGATAGAGAACCGGCCATTTTTCTCGTTCAGCAATGTCTAAAGCCAGCTGAATGGCCTTCACTTCTGCGAACTGACTCGATTCACCTTCTCCCTCAGCAGCTTCTGCAACTCGTCGTGTAGGGCTCCATACAGCAGCCTTCCATCTCCGATGCTTCCCCACAATACGACAAGACCCATCAGTGAACAGGGCATATTTCTTCTCATTCTCTGGTAACTGGTTGTACAGTGGGGCTTCTTCAGCACGACCCACCTCCTCCTCTGATGATATCCCAAAGTATTTGCCTTCTGGCCAGTCCATAATCACTTCCAATATCCCTGGGCGACTGGGGTTTCCTATTCGAGCCCGCTGAGTAATCAGTGCAACCCACTTGCTCCATGTAGCATCGGTTGCATGATGTGTAGGGGAGACCCTTCCTTTGAACATCCAGCCTAGTACTGGCAATCGGGGTGCTAGGAGGAGCTGCGCTTCAGTACCGACCACCTCCGAAGCAGATCGAACTCCTTCATATGCTGCCAATATTTCCTTTTCCGTTGGAGTGTAGCGGGCCTCAGATCCTCGGTATCCCCGACTCCAAAACCCCAGGGGCCGACCTTGAGTTTCCCCAGGTTCTTTCTGCCAGAGGCTCCAGGTGGGGCCGTTCTCCCCGGCTGCAGTGTAGAGCACATTCTTCACTTCTGGTCCTGTTCGGACTGGCCCAAGGGCTACTGCATGAACTATTTCCTGCTTAATTTGTTCAAAGGCCTGCCGTTGCTCAGGGCCCCACTCAAACTCATTCTTCTTACGGGTTACTTGGTAAAGCGGGTTTACGATCAGACTGTAATTTGGAATGTGCATTCTCCAAAACCCCACAACACCTAGGAAAGTTTGTGTTTCTTTTTTGCTAGTTGGTGGAGACATAGCTGTTATTTTGTTGATCACATCCATTGGAATTTGACGACGTCCATCTTGCCATTTTATTCCTAAAAACTGGATCTCTCGTGCAGGTCCTTTGACTTTATTTTGTTTTATGGCAAAACCAGCTTTCAAAAGGATTTGGACTATTTTCTTTCCTTTCTCGAAAACTTCCTCTGCTGTGTCACCCCACACAATAATGTCATCGATGTACTGCAAGTGTTCAGGAGCTTCCCCCTGCTCCAGTGCAGATTGAATCAGTCCATGGCAAATGGTAGGGCTGTGTTTCCACCCCTGGGGCAGCCGATTCCAAGTATATTGGACTCCCCTCCAAGTGAAAGCAAATTGTGGCCTGCACTCTGCTGCTAGAGGGATGGAGAAAAATGCATTAGCGATATCAATTGTGGCGTACCACTTGGCTGCCTTCGATTCAAGTTCGTACTGGAGTTCCAGCATGTCCGGCACTGCAGCACTCTATGGTGGTGTGACTTCGTTCAGGCCACGATAGTCCACTGTTAGTCTCCACTCACCATTAGACTTTCGCACTGGCCATATGGGACTATTGAAAGGTGAATGAGTCTTGCTGATCACTCCTTGGCTCTCCAATTGACGAATTAGCTTATGGATGGGAATCAGGGAGTCTCGGTTAGTGCGATATTGCCGCCGGTGCACAGTTGTAGTAGCAATTGGCACTTGCTGTTCTTCGACCCTCAGCAACCCCACAACAGAGGGGTCCTCTGAAAGACCAGGCAAGGTAGATAATTGTTTAATGCCCTCTGTCTCTAAGGCAGCTATACCAAAAGCCCAGCGGAACCCTTTTGGGTCCTTGAAATATCCTCTTCTAAGATAGTCTATGCCAAGGATACATGGAGCATCCGGGCCAGTCACGATGGGATGCTTTTCCCACTCATTCCCAGTCAGACTCACTTCAGCCTCCAATACAGTCAACTGCTGAGATCCCCCTGTCACTCCACAAATACAGATGGGCTCTGGCCCTTTATAGCTTGATGGCATTAGAGTACATTGTGCACCGGTGTCTACTAAAGCCTTATACTTCTGTGCGTTTGACGTGCCAGGCCATCGAATCCACACAGTCCAATAAACTCGATTGTCCCTTTCCTCCCCCTGGCTGGAGGCAGGGCCCCCCTAATCCTGGTCAGAATCTTCTTCAATTCTGGGTTTGAAGGACTGTCTGCTGGAAGTTGGAGCAGCAACCTTTTTCCCGATTGTTTTCTTTTGCAACTCACGTACCCGTGCCTCTAGGGTTGCGGTGGATTTTCCATCCCATTTTCTCATGTCCTCTCCATGGTCTCGTAAGTAAAACCACAGGGTGGCACGGGGTGAGTACCCACCATATTGTCTTCTTTGTGTAGATGACCGCCTACCCCTGATAGCTGAGACACTGCTTTGTACAGGTGCGAAGGAGAATAATCTCTCTTCAAGTTGGTGAACCTTTTCAGAAAGTTTCTCCCAAGTATTCTCTTTTGGTCGGTGGACACTGGTTTGTTCAGGTGGGGAGGAAGATAGATTCTCTTTAAGTTGGTGGAACTCTTCAGAAAGTTTCTCCACAACTGAGACGCAGGCCTGTAAGGAAGAGGAGAGACTTTCTTCGTACTGCCGGAGTTGTTTAGCCACTTCATCTATTATGGGTTCCTCATCCTTTTTCCAGGCCATTACTGCCAATGAGCTGGCATATGATGATGGTGCACTCCGTACAAACTTCCGCCACATGGGTCGTGTACATCTGACTCCATCTGGATCTTTGGACGTTTGTCCGGGGACTGGATCCTCATAAATCACTTCCCGTACGGCTAATTCCCTCAGGTACTGGATTCCCTTCTCCATAGTGGTCCACTTGCCTGGTACACATAAAAGTTCTTCCTTGAAGGGATACCTTTCCCTCACAGCTGAGAGGAGACGCCTCCAGAGGCTGAGAGATTGTGCTCCATTTGCAATTGCTTTGTCAATGCCTGCGTCTCTAGCAAGGGATCCCAGCCGTCTGGCTTCAATGCCAGACAATTCCACACAATTGGCTCCAGCGTCCCAACACCGGAGCAGCCAGGTGACAAGCTGCTCACCTATACAGCGACCAAAATCTTTTCGCACATCTCGTAACTCACGCTCGCTTAGGTTTCGGGTAGTTATTGTTGCTTTTTCGGCATCATCATCTTCCTCCACCTGAAGCCCTGATGGCCCAGCATCGTCGTCTCCATCAGATTTGGCAGAAGATTCTCTGCGTTCTAAACGACCTGAATCTCTATACCATCTTTTCATCTTGTGTACTGGGGCTACTTGCACTGCTACAGCTCGTCTCTCTGGCCCCGTTACAAGGTCTGCCACAGGGATTGGAATACCCTCTGCACGGTCAACTTGCACTGCTACAGCTCGTTTCTCTGACCCCATTACAGGGCCTGCCACAGGGATTGGAATACCCTCTGCAGGGTCGACTTGCACTGCTACAGCTCGTTTCTCTGACCCCGTTACAGGGCCTGCCACAGGGGTTAGAATACCCTCTGCAGGGTCGACTTGCACTGCTACAGCTCGTTTCTCTGACCCGGTTACAGGGCCTGCCACAGGGGTTGGAATACCCCCGGCAGGGTCGACTTGCACTGCAACAGCTCGTTTCTCTGACCCCGTTACAGGGCCTGCCACAGGGGTTAGAATACCCTCTGCAGGGTCGACTTGCACTGCAACAGCTCGTTTCTCTGACCCAGCCACAGGAGCTGGAGCAGCTGCAGGAGCTGGAACTGGAGTGTCTGCAGGAGCTGGAGCTGGAGCGTCTGCAGGAACCGGAGCTGGAGCAGCTGCAGGACCCGGAACTGGAGTGTCTGCAGGAGCTGGAACTGGAGCGGCTGCAGAGTCCACCGTAGGAGTCGCAGTGGCCATTGGATCTGTCACAGGACTTGGAGTGGCCGCAGGGTCTGTCACTAAGTTGATAGCAGTATCAATGGCAGCTCGATAGGCATGAGCCAGGCCCCAGCACGTTATAATGATTTGTGTTACTTTGGAACTGCCAGAGTCATGACACCTTTTTTTCAAACATTCTGCCAGTTTTTTAGGATTTTTCAGTTGTTCAGGGGTGAATTTCCAAAACACTGGGGGTGCTAACTGCTCTAAATGTCTGCCCATATCCTCCCATACTCCCTGCCACCCACAACTATACTGCCTCCGGGTAGATCTCCGAATGAGCTTCCCAAATAGTTGTTTAACTTTAAGCAAAACCTGAAGCACATTCAGGAGGCATAAGAGCAAAACCATGCTGGTCTGAGTATCCCAAGGATATTCAATATCTTGGAGAGCTATTGTAACAAGCTCGGAAGATAAGAGGGTGGTGAAGGAGAAAGGGAGGGTGATCAAAGAGGATAAGGGGGTGGTGAAGGAGAAAGGGAGAGTGATCGAGTAAGGGAAAATATCTTCCCCTTTCCCCTCCACAGATTCACTCCCTGATGAAAAGAAACAACAGGTATAATTGCTAATAGTTTCCAAGATACGGTTTCCAAAGTATAAAGTCGACGATGTAACTGAGTACAAATACCAAGTTAGAGTCATAACCAGATATTTCATCGTCTCATAAGCCACTGTTACAAGACACAGTACCATAATGGTCTGAAACCAGGGCCCGGACAGGATAAACAACATGACAGAGAGCACATACGGAAAATAATGTGCTATAGTGCTCAATTTGAAAAACAGGCGCAGCAACTTGAGATTAAAGCAATCAGCATTATGACAAGTGACTATTAAGCAGGTCTAATACTTATAACAATCTTAGTTTAACACACTCTGATCAGGTCTGCCGTTATCTCAACCTTTCGTGCCCCACGTTGGGCGCCAAAAAGACTGTAGTGGTTTAACCCGGCCGGCAGCTAAACACCACACAGCCGTTCGCTCACCCTCCCCCCTCCCTCTCTGGGACGGGGGAGAGAAATGGAAAGTGAGGCCTGTGAGTTGAGATAAAGACAGTTTAATAAGACAAGAAAATAATAATAGTAATAATAATAATAATAGTAATAGTAATAATAATAATAATGATACAATGATGATAATAGTACTACTAATAATAACATGTACAAACAAGTGATGCACAATGCAATTGCTCACCACCCGCTGACCGATGCCCAGCCTAACCCCGAGCAGTCCGGCCCCCCTCCCCCCGGCTAGCCACCCTATATATTGTTTAGCGTGACGTCAGATGGTATGGAATACCCCTTTGGCTAGTTTGGGTCACCTGTTCTGGGTCTGTCCCCTCCCAGTTCTTGCTGCACCCCCAGCCTGCCTGTTGACAGGACAGAGCAAGAAGTTGAGATGTCCTTGGCTTAGTACAAGCACTGCTCTGCAATAATTAAAACATCGGGGTGTTATCAGCACTCTTCTCATTCTAAGCCAAAGCATAGCATTCCACCGGCTACTAGGAACAAAATTAACTCTGTTCTAACTGAAACCAGGACACTACCTCTGTTGGGTCTGCTGTGCATTCATGGCCTTTTGGCACCATGGGCCCGGGCGGCACCATGGGCCCGGGTGGCACCACCCGGTCCCATTTTGGCGCGGCACCGCCCGGGCCCATTTAGGCGCGGCACCGCCCGGGCTCATTTTGGCACGGCACCGCCCGGGCCCATTTAGGCACGACACCGCCCGGGCCCATTTTGGCGCGGCACCCCCCGGGCCCATTTAGGCGCGACACCGCCCGGGCCCATTTTGGCGCGGCACCGCCCGGGCCCATTTAGGCGCGGCACCGCCCGGGCCCATTTTGGCGCGGCATCGCCAGGGCCCATTTTGGCGCGACACCGCCCCGCCCATTTAGGCGCGGCACCGCCCGGGCCCATTTTGGGTTAGGGTTAGGGTTAGGGTTAGGGTTAGGGTTAGGGTTAGGGTTAGGGTTAGGGTTAGGGTTAGGGTGTACCTCCCCAGAGGACTGAAACCAGCTTGATTATATGCTACAAGAGGCTTGACCACGTAGGTGCAGTATTACCAAGAGACTGAGCGGGATCACCTTCTTCATCTGCAAAGGGTAAGTCTGTGACTACCTCTGTTGGGTCTGCTGTGCATTCATGGCCTTTTGGCACCATGGGCCCGGGCGGCACCATGGGCCCGGGCGGCACCACCCGGTCCCATTTTGGCGCGGCACCACCCGGTCCCATCTTGGCGCGGTACCGCCCGGGCCCATTTTGGAGCGGAACCGCACGGGCCCATTTTGGCGTGGGACCGCCCGGGCCCATTTAGGCGCGGCACCGCCCGGGCCCATTTTGGCGCGGCACCGCCCGGGCCCATTTAGGCGCGACACCGCCCGGGCCCATTTAGGCGCGGCACCGCCCGGGCCCATTTAGGCGCGGCACCGCCCGGGCCCATTTTGGCGCGACACCGCCCGGGCCCATTTTGGCGCGACACCGCCCGGGACCATTTTGGCGCGGCACCGCCCGGGCCCATTTAGGCCCGGCACCAACCGGGACCATTTTGGGTTAGGGTTAGGGTTAGGGTTAGGGTTAGGGTTAGGGTTAGGGTTAGGGTTAGGGTTAGGGTTAGGGTTAGGGTTAGGGTTAGCGTTAGGGTGTACCTCCCCAGAGGACTGAAACCAGCTTGATTATATGCTACAACAGGCTTGACCACGTAGGTGCAGTATTACCAAGAGACTGAGTGGGATCACCTTCTTCATCTGCAAAGGGTAAGTCTGTGAGTACCTCTGTTGGGTCTGCTGTGCATTCATGGCCTTTTGGCACCATGGGCCCGGGCGGCACCATGGGCCCGGGCGGCACCACCCGGTCCCATTTTGGCTTGCACCGCCCGGGCCCATTTTGGCGCGGCACCGCCCAGGCCCATTTTGGCGCGGCACCGCCGTGGCCCATTTATGCGCGGCACCGCCCGGGCTCATTTAGGCGCGACACCGCCCGGGCCCATTTGGGAGCGGCACCGCCCGGTCCCATTTAGGCGCGGCACCGCCCGTGCCCATTTTGGCGCGGCACCGCCCGGGCACATTTTGGCGCGGCACCGCCCGGGCCCATTTTGGCGCGGCACCGCCCGGGCCCATTTTGGCGCGACACCGCCCGGGCCCATTTTGGCGCGACACCGCCCGGGACCATTTTGGCGCGGCACCGCCCGGGCCCATTTAGGCCCGGCACCAACCGGGACCATTTTGGGTTAGGGTTAGGGTTAGGGTTAGGGTTAGGGTTAGGGTTAGGGTTAGGGTTAGGGTTAGGGTTAGGGTTAGGGTTAGGGTTAGCGTTAGGGTGTACCTCCCCAGAGGACTGAAACCAGCTTGATTATATGCTACAACAGGCTTGACCACGTAGGTGCAGTATTACCAAGAGACTGAGTGGGATCACCTTCTTCATCTGCAAAGGGTAAGTCTGTGAGTACCTCTGTTGGGTCTGCTGTGCATTCATGGCCTTTTGGCACCATGGGCCCGGGCGGCACCATGGGCCCGGGCGGCACCACCCGGTCCCATTTTGGCTTGCACCGCCCGGGCCCATTTTGGCGCGGCACCGCCCAGGCCCATTTTGGCGCGGCACCGCCGTGGCCCATTTATGCGCGGCACCGCCCGGGCTCATTTAGGCGCGACACCGCCCGGGCCCATTTGGGAGCGGCACCGCCCGGTCCCATTTAGGCGCGGCACCGCCCGTGCCCATTTTGGCGCGGCACCGCCCGGGCACATTTTGGCGCGGCACCGCCCGGGCCCATTTTGGCGCGGCACCGCCCGGGCCCATTTTGGCGCGACACCGGCCGGGCCCATTTTGGCGCGGCACCGTCCAAGCCCATTTAGGCGCGACACCGCCCGGGCCCATTTTGGCGCGGCACCGCCCGGGACCATTTAGGCGTGGCACCGCCCGGGCCCATTTTGGGTTAGGGTTAGGGTTAGGGTTAGGGTTAGGGTTAGGGTTAGGGTTAGGGTTAGGGTTAGGGTTAGGGTGTACCTCCCCAGAGGACTGAAACCAGCTTGATTATATGCTACAAGAGGCTTGACCACGTAGGTGCAGTATTACCAAGAGACTTAGCGGGATCACCTTCTTCATCTGCAAAGGGGAAGTCTGTGACTACCTCTGTTGGGTCTGCTGTGCATTCATGGCCTTTTGGCACCATGGGCCCGGGCGGCACCATGGGCCCGGGCGGCACCACCCGGTCCCATTTTGGCGCGGCACCGCCCGGGCCCATTTTGGAGTGGCACCGCCCGGGCCCATTTTGGCGCGACACCGCCCGGGCCCATTTTGGCGCGGCACCGTCCGGGCCCATTTAGGCGCGGCACCGCCCGGGCCCATTTAGGCGCGACACCGCCCGGGCCCATTTTGGCGCGGCACCGCCAATGGCCATGTAGGCGCGACACCGCCCGGGCCCATTTAGGCGCGGCACCGCCCGGGCCCATTTTGGAGCGGCACCGCCCGGGCACATTTAGGCGCGGCACCGCCCGGGCCCATTTAGGCGCGACACCGCCCGGGCCCATTTAGGCGCGGCACCGCCCGGGCCCATTTTGGCGCGGCACCGCCAGGGCCCATTTAGGCGCGACACCGCCCGGGCCCATTTTGGGTTAGGGTTAGGGTTAGGGTTAGGGTTATGGTTAGGGTTAGGGTTAGGGTTAGTGTTAGGTTTAGGGTTAGGGTTAGGGTTAGGGTTAGGGTTAGGGTTAGGGTTAGGGTGTACCTCCCCAGAGGACTGAAACCAGCTTGATTATATGCCAGAAGAGGCTTGACCACGTAGGTGCAGTATTACCAAGAGACTGAGCGGGATCACCTTCTTCATCTGCAAAGGGTAAGTCTGTGACTACCTCTGTTGAGTCTGCTGTGCATTCATGGCCTTTTGGCACCATGGGCCCGGGCGGCACCATGGGCCCGGGCGGCACCACCCGGTCCCATTTTGGCGCGGCACCGCCCGGGCCCATTTTGGAGCGGCACCGCCCGGGCCCATTTTGGCGCGGCACCGCCCGGGCCCATTTTGGTGCGACACCGGCCGGGCCCATTTTGGCGCGGCACCCTCCAAGCCCATTTAGGCGCGACACCGCCCGGGCCCATTTTGGCGCGGCACCGCCCGGGACCATTTAGCCGTGGCACCGCCCGGGCCCATTTTGGGTTAGGGTTAGGGTTAGGGTTAGGGTTAGGGTTAGGGGTAGGGTTAGGGTTAGTGTTAGGTTTAGGGTTAGGGTTAGGGTTAGGGTTAGGGTTAGGGTTAGGGTTAGGGTTAGGGTGTACCTCCCCAGAGGACTGAAACCAGCTTGATTATATGCCAGAAGAGGCTTGACCACGTAGGTGCAGTATTACCAAGAGACTGAGCGGGATCACCTTCTTCATCTGCAAAGGGTAAGTCTTTGACTACCTCTGTTGGGTCTGCTGTGCATTCATGGCCTTTTGGCACCATGGGCCCGGGCGGCACCATGGGCCCGGGCGGCACCACCCGGTCCCATTTTGGCGCGGCACCGCCCGGGCCCATTTTGGAGCGGCACCGCCCGGGCCCATTTAGGCGCGGCACCGCCCGGGCCCATTTTGGTGCGACACCGTCCGGGCCCATTTAGGCGCGGCACCACCCGGGACCATTTTGGCGCGACACCGCCCAGGCCCATTTTGGCGCGACACCGCCCGGGCCCATTTTGGCGCGGCACCGCCCGGGCCCATTTTGGCGCGGCACCGCCCTGTCCCATTTAGGCACGACACCGCCTGGGCCCATATTGGCGCGGCACCGCCCGGGCCCATTTAGGCGCAGCACCGCCCGGGCCCATTTTGGCGCGGCACCGCCCGGGCCCATTTTGGCGCGGCACCGCCCGGGCATATTTTGGCCCTGCACAGCTCGGGCCCATTTTGGCGCGGCACCGCCCGGGCCCATTTTGGCGCGACACCGGACGGGCCCATTTTGGCGCGGCACCGTCCAAGCCCATTTAGGCGCGACACCGCCCGGGCCCATTTTGGCGCGGCACCGCCCGGGACCATTTAGGCGTGGCACCGCCCGGGCCCATTTTGGGTTAGGGTTAGGGTTAGGGTTAGGGTTAGGGTTAGGGTTAGGGTTAGGGTTAGGGTTAGGGTTAGGGTGTACCTCCCCAGAGGACTGAAACCAGCTTGATTATATGCTACAAGAGGCTTGACCACGTAGGTGCAGTATTACCAAGAGACTGAGCGGGATCACCTTCTTCATCTGCAAAGGGGAAGTCTGTGACTACCTCTGTTGGGTCTGCTGTGCATTCATGGCCTTTTGGCACCATGGGCCCGGGCGGCACCATGGGCCCGGTTGGCACCACCCGGTCCCATTTTGGCGCGGCACCGCCCGGGCCCATTTTGGAGCGGCACCGCCCGGGCCCATTTAGGTGCGGCACCGCCCGGGCCCATTTATGCGTGACACCGCCCGGGCCCATTTTGGCGCGGCACCGCCTGGGCCTATTTAGGCGTGGCACCGCCCGGGCCCATTTTGGCGCGGCACCGCCCGGGCCCATTTAGGCGTGGCACCACCCGGTCCCATTTTGGCGCGGCACCGCCCGGGCCCATTTTGGCGCGGCACCGCCCGGGCCCATTTAGGCGCGGCACGGCCCGGGCCCATTTAAGCGTGACACCGCCCGGGCCCATTTTGGCGCGGCACTGCCGGGGCCCATTTAGGCGTGGCACCGCCCGGGCCCATTTTGGCGCGGCACCGCCAGGGCCCATTTAGGCGCGACACCGCCCGGGCACATTTTGGCGCGGCACCCCCCGGGCCCATTTAGGCGCGGCACCGCCCGGGCCCATTTTGGCGCGGCACCGCCCGGGCCCATTTTGGCGCCACACCGCCCGGGCCCATTTTGGCGCGGCACCGCCCAGGCCCATTTTGGCGCGGCACCGCCCGGGCCCATTTTGGGTTAGGGTTAGGGTTAGGGTTAGGGTTAGGGTTAGGGTTAGGGTTAGGGTTAGGGTTAGGGTTAGGGTTAGGGTTAGGGTTACGGTTAGGGTGTACCTCCCCAGAGGACTGAAACCAGCTTGATTATATGCTACAAGAGGCTTGACCACGTAGGTGCAGTATTACCAAGAGACTGAGCGGGATCACCTTCTTCATCTGCAAAGGGTAAGTCTGTGACTACCTCTGCTGGGTCTGCTGTGCATTCATGGCCTTTTGGCACCATGGGCCCGGGCGGCACCATGGGCCCGGGCGGCACCACCCGGTCCCATTTTGGCACGGCACCGCCCGGGCCCATTTTGGAGTGGCACCGCCTGGGCCCATTTAGGCGCGGCACCGCCCGGGCCCATTTTGGCGCGACACCGCCCGGGACCATTTTGGCGTGGCACCGCCCGGGCCCATTTAGGCGCGGTACGGCCCGGGCCCATTTTGGCGCGGCATCGCCCGGGCCCATTTAGGCGGGGAAACGCCCGGGCCCATTTTGGCGCGACAGCGCCCGGGCCCATTTCGGCGCGGCACCGCCCGGGCCCATTTAGGCGCGACACCGCCCGGGCCCATTTTGGCACGGCACCGCCAGGGCCCATTTAGGCTTGACACCGCCCCGGCCCATTTAGGCGCGGCACCGCCCGGGCCCATTTTGGTTTAGGGTTAGGGTTATGTTTAGGGTTAATTTAGGGTTAGGGTTAGGGTTAGGGTTAGGGTTAGGGTTAGGGTTAGGGTTAGGGTTAGGGTGAACCTCCCCAGAGGACTGAAACCAGCTTGATTATATGCTACAAGAGGCTTGACCACGTAGGTGCAATATTACCAAGAGACTGAGCGGGATCACCTTCTTCATCTGCAAAGGGTAAGTCTGTGACTACCTCTGTTGGGTCTGCTGTGCATTCATGGCCTTTTGGCACCATGGGCCCGGGCGGCACCATGGGCCCGGGTGGCACCACCCGGTCCCATTTTGGCGCGGCACCGCCCGGGCCCATTTTGGAGCGGCACCGCCCGGGCCCATTTAGGCGCGGCACCGCCCGGGCCCATTTATGCGTGACACCGCCCGGGCCCATTTTGGCGCGGCACCGCCCGGGCATATTTAGGCGTGGCACCGCCCGGGCCCATTTTGGCGCGGCACCGCCCGGGCCCATTTAGGCGTGGCACCACCCGGTCCCATTTTGGCGCGGCACCGCCCAGGCCCATCTTGGCGCGGCACCGCCCGGGCCCATTTAGGCGCGGCACGGCCCGGGCCCATTTAAGCGTGACACCGCCCGGGCCCATTTTGGCGCGGCACTGCCGGGGCCCATTTAGGCGTGGCACCGCCCGGGCCCATTTTGGCGCGGCACCGCCAGGGCCCATTTAGGCGCGACACCGCCCGGGCCCATTTTGGCGCGGCACCCCCCGGGCCCATTTAGGCGCGGCACCGCCCGGGCCCATTTTGGCGCGGCACCGCCCGGGCCCATTTTGGCGCCACACCGCCCGGACCCATTTTGGCGCGGCACCGCCCAGGCCCATTTTGGCGCGGCACCGCCCGGGCCCATTTTGTGTTAGGGTTAGGGTTAGGGTTAGGGTTAGGGTTAGGGTTAGGGTTAGGGTTAGGGTTAGGGTTAGGGTTAGGGTTACGGTTAGGGTGTACCTCCCCAGAGGACTGAAACCAGCTTGATTATATGCTACAAGAGGCTTGACCACGTAGGTGCAGTATTACCAAGAGACTGAGCGGGATCACCTTCTTCATCTGCAAAGGGTAAGTCTGTGACTACCTCTGCTGGGTCTGCTGTGCATTCATGGCCTTTTGGCACCATGGGCCCGGGCGGCACCATGGGCCCGGGCGGCACCACCCGGTCCCATTTTGGCACGGCACCGCCCCGGCCCATTTTGGAGCGGCACCGCCTGGGCCCATTTAGGCGCGGCACCGCCCGGGCCCATTTTGGCGCGACACCGCCCGGGACCATTTTGGCGCGGCACCGCCCGGGCCCATTTAGGCGCGGCACCGCCCGGGCCCATTTTGGCGCGGCACCGCCCGGGCCCATTTAGGCGCGACACCGCCCGGGCCCATTTTGGCGCGACACCGCCCGGGCCCATTTTAGCGCGGCACCGCCAGCGCCCATTTTAGCGCGGCACCGCCAGCGCCCATTTAGGCGTGACACCGCCCGGGCCCATTAAGGCGCGGCACCACAAGGGACCATTTTGGCGCGGCACCGCCCGGGACCATTTACACGCGGCACCGCTCGGGCCCATTTTGGCACGGCACCGCCCGGGCCCATTTTGGAGCGGCACCGCCCGGGCCCATTTAGGCGCGGCACCGCGCGGGCCCGTTTAGGCGCGGCACCGCCCGGGCCCATTTTGGCGCGGCACCGCCCGGGCCCATTTTGGCGCGACACCGCCCGGGCCCATTTAGGCGCGGCACCGCCCGGGCCCATTTTGGCGCGGCACCGCCCGGGCCCATTTAGGCGCGGCACCGCCCGGGCCCATTTTGGCGCGACACCGCCAGGGCCCATTTTGGCGCGGCACCGCCCGGGCCCATTTAGGCGCGACACCGCCCGGGCCCATTTAGGCGCGGAACCGCCCGGGCCCATTTTGGCGCGGCACCGCCCGGGCCCATTTAGGTGCGGCACCGCCCGGCCCCATTTACGCGCGGCACCGCTCGGGCCCATTTTGGCACGGCACCAGAGGGCCCATTTTGGGTTAGGGTTAGGGTTAGGTTTAGGGTTAGTTTAGGGATAGGGTTAGGGTTAGGGTTAGGGTTAGGGTTAGGGTTAGGGTTAGGGTGAACCTCCCCAGAGGACTGAAACCAGCTTGATTATATGCTACAAGAGGCTTGACCACGTAGGTGCAGTATTACCAAGAGACTGAGCGGGATCACCTTCTTCATCTGCAAAGGGTAAGTCTGTGACTACCTCTGCTGGGTCTGCTGTGCATTCATGGCCTTTTGGCACCATGGGCCCGGGCGGCACCATGGGCCCGGGCGGCACCACCCGGTCCCATTTTGGCACGGCACCGCCCGGGCCCATTTTGGAGCGGCACCGCCTGGGCCCATTTAGGCGCGGCACCGCCCGGGCCCATTTTGGCGCGACACCGCCCGGGACCATTTTGGCGCGGCACCGCCCGGGCCCATTTAGGCGCGGCACCGCCCGGGCCCATTTTGGCGCGGCACCGCCCGGGCCCATTTAGGCGCGACACCGCCCGGGCCCATTTTGGCGCGACACCGCCCGGGCCCATTTTAGTGCGGCACCGCCAGCGCCCATTTTAGCGCGGCACCGCCAGCGCCCTTTTAGGCGTGACACCGCCCGGGCCCATTTAGGCGCGGCACCGCAAGGGCCCATTTAGGAGCGGCACCGCCCGGGCCCATTTAGGCGCGGCACCGCCCGGGCCCGTTTAGGCGCGGCACCGCCCGGGCCCATTTTGGCGCGGCACCGCCCGGGCCCATTTTGGCGCGACACCGCCCGGGCCCATTTAGGCGCGGCACCGCCCGGGCCCATTTTGGCGCGGCACCGCCCGGGCCCATTTAGGCGCGGCACCGCCCGGGCCCATTTTGGCGCGACACCGCCAGGGCCCATTTTGGCGCGGCACCGCCCGGGCCCATTTAGGCGCGACACCGCCCGGGCCCATTTAGGCGCGGAACCGCCAGGGCCCATTTTGGCGCGGCACCGCCCGGGCCCATTTAGGTGCGGCACCGCCCGTGCCCATTTTGGGTTAGGGTTAGGGTTAGGGTTAGGGTTAGGGTTAGGGTTAGGGTTAGGGTTAGGGTTAGGGTTAGGGTGTACCTCCCCAGAGGACTGAAACCAGCTTGATTATATGCTACAAGAGGCTTGACCACGTAGGTGCAGTATTACCAAGAGACTGTGCGGGATCACCTTCTTCATCTGCAAAGGGTAAGTCTGTGACTACCTCTGTTGGGTATGCTGTGCATTCATGGCCTTTTGGCACCATGGGCCCGGGCGGCACCATGGGACTGGGCGGCACCACCCGGTCACATTTTGGCGCGGCACCGCTTGGGCACATTTTGGAGCGGCACCGCCCGGGCCCATTTTGGCGCGGCACCGCCCGGGCCCATTTAGGCGCGGCACCGCCCGGGCCCATTTTGGCGCGGCACCGCCTGGGCCCATTTAGGCGCGGCACCGCCCAGGCCCATTTTGGCGCGACACCGCCAGGGCCCATTTTTGCGCGACACCGCCTCGGCCCATTTAGGCGCGACACCGCCCGGGCCCATTTTGGGTTAGGGTTAGGGTTAGGGTTAGGGTTAGGGTTAGGGTTAAGGTTAGGGTTAGGGTTAGGGTTAGGGTTAGGGTTAGGGTTAGGGTTAGGGTGTACCTCCCCAGAGGACTGAAACCAGCTTGATTATATGCTACAAGAGGCTTGACCACGTAGGTGCAGTATTACCAAGAGACTGAGCGGGATCACCTTCTTCATCTGCAAAGGGTAAGTCTGTGACTACCTCTGTTGGGTCTGCTGTGCATTCATGGCCTTTTGGCACCATGGGCCCGGGCGGCACCATGGGCCCGGGCGGCACCACCCGGTCCCATTTTGGCGCGGCACCGCCCGGGCCCTTTTAGGCGCGGCACCGCCCGGGCCCATTTTGGCGCGGCACCGCCAGGGCCCATTTAGGCGCGACACCGCCCGGGCCCATTTTGGCGTGGCACCGCCCGGGCCCATTTTGGCGCGGCACCGCCCGGGCCCATTTTGGCGCGACACCGCCCGGGCCCATTTTTTTGCGGCACCGCCCGGGCCCATCTTGGCGTGACACCGCCCGGGCCCATTTTGGCACGGCACCGCCCGGGCCCATTTAGGCACAACACCGCCCGGGCCCATTTTGGCGCGGCACCGCCCGGACCCATTTTGGGTTAGGGTTAGGGTTAGGGTTAGGGTTAGGTTTAGGGTTAGGGTTAGGGTTAGGGTTAGGTTTAGGGTTAGGGTTAGGGTTAGGGTTAGGGTTAGGGTTAGGGTTAGGCTTAGGGTTAGGGTTAGGGTTAGGGTTAGGCTTAGGGTTAGGGTTAGGGTTAGGGTTAGGGTTAGGGTTAGGGTTAGGGTTAGGGTTAGGGTGTACCTCCCCAGAGGACTGAAACCAGCTTGATTATATGCTACAAGAGGCTTGACCACCTAGGTGCAGTATTACCAAGAGACTGAGCGGGATCACCTTCTTCATCTGCAAAGGGTAAGTCTTTGACTACCTCTGTTGGGTCTGCTGTGCATTCATGGCCTTTTGGTACCATGGGCCCGGGCGGCACCATGGGCCCGGGCGGCACCAACCGGTCCCATTTTAGCGCGGCACCGCCCGGGCCCATTTTGGAGCGGCACCGCCCGGGCCCATTTTAGCACGGCACCGCCCGGGCCCATTTTGGCGCGGCACCGCCCGGGCTCATTTAGGCGCGACACCGCCCGGGCCCATTTTGGCGCGGCACCGCCCGGGCCCATTTAGGCACGGCACCGCCCGGGCCCATTTAGGCGCGGCACCGTCCGGGCCCATTTTGGCGCGGCACCGCCCGGGACCATTTTGGAGCGGCATCGCCCGGGCCCATTTAGGCGCGGCACCGCCCGGGCCCATTTTGGCGTGACACCGCCCGGGCCCATTTTGGCGCGGCACCGCCCGGGCCCATTTAGGCACAGCACCGCCTGGGCCCATTTTGGCGCGGCACCGCCCGGGCCCATTTAGGCGCGACACCGACCGGGCCCATTTTGGCGCGGTACCGCCCGGGCCCATTTAGGTGTGGTACCGCCCGGGCCCATTTTGGCGTAGCACCGCCCGGGCCCATTTTGGCGCGACACCGCCCTGGCCCATTTTGGCGCGGCACCGCCCGGGACAATTTTGGCGCGGCACCGCCCGGGCCCATTTTGGCGCGGCACCGCCCGGGCCCATTTAGGCGCGACACCGCCCGGGCCCATTTTGGCGCGGCACCTCCCAGGAACATTTAAGCGCGACACCGCCCGGGCCCATTTTGGCGCGGCACCGCCCGGGCCCAATTTGGCGCGGCACCGCCCGGGCCCATTTAGGCGCGGCACCGCCCGGGCCCATTTAGGCGCGACACCGCCCGGGCCCATTTTGGCGCGGCACCGCCCGGGACCATTTTGGCGCGGCACCGCCCGGGCCCATTTTGGCGAGGCACCGCCCGGGCCCAATTTGGAGCGGCACCGCCCGGGCCCATTTTGGCGCGGCACCGCCCGGGCCCATTTTGGCGTGGCACCGCCCGGGCCTATTTTGGCGCGGCACCGCCCGGGCCCATTTAGGCACAACACCGCCCGGGCCCATTTTGGCGCGGCACCGCCCGGGCCCATTTAGGCGCGACACCGCCCGGGCCCATTTTGGCGGGGCACCGCCCGGGCCCATTTAGGCGCGGCACCGCCCGGGTCCATTTTGGCGCGGCACCGCCCGGTCATATTTTGGCGCTACACCGCCCGGGCCCATTTTGGCGCGACACAGCCCGGGCCCATTTTGGAGCGGCACCGCCCGGTCCCATTTAGGCGCGGCACCGCCCGGGCCCATTTTGGAGCGGCACCGCCCGGGCCCATTTAGGCGCGGTACCGCCCGGGCCCTTTTAGGCGCGGCACCGCCCGGGCCCATTTTGGCGCGGCACCACCCGGGCCCATTTTGGGGCGACACCGCCCGGGCCCATTTTGGAGCGGCACCGCCCAGGACCATTTAGGCGCTGTACCGCTCGGGCCCATTTTGGCGCGGCACCGCCCGGGTCCATTTAGGCGTGGCACCGCCCGGGACCATTTTGGCGCGGCACCGCCCGGGCCCATTTAGGCGCGACAATGCCCGGGCCCATTTTGGCGCGGCACCGCCCGGGCCCATTTAGGCGCGGCACCGCCCGGGCCCATTTTGGCGCGGCACCGGCCGGGCCCATTTTGGCGCGACACCGCCCGGGCCCATTTTGGAGCGGCACCGCCCGGGCCCATTTTGGCGCGGCACCGCCCGGGCCCATTTAGGCGCGACACCGCCCGGGCCCATTTTGGCGCGACACCGCCCGGGCCCATTTAGGCGCGACACCGCCCGGGCCCATTTTGGCGCGACACCGCCCGGGCCCATTTTGGCCATGCACCGCCCAGGCCCATTTTGGCGCGGCACCGCCCTGGCCCATTTAGGCGCGACACCGCCCGGGCCCATTTTGGCGCGACACCGCCCGGGCCCATTTAGGCGCGACACCGCCCGGGTCCATTTTGGCGCGACACCGCCCGGGCCCATTTTGGCCATGCACCGCCCAGGCCCATTTTGGCGCGGCACCGCCCTGGCCCATTTAGGCGCGACACCGCCCGGGCCCATTTTGGCGCGACACCGCCCGGGCCCATTTAGGCGCGACACCGCCCGGGCCCATTTTGGCGCGACACCGCCCGGGCCCATTTTGGCCATGCACCGCCCAGGCCCATTTTGGCGCGGCACCGCCCTGGCCCATTTAGGCGCGACACCGCCCGGGCCCATTTTGGCGCGGCACCGCCCGGGCCCATTTTGGGTTAGGGTTAGGGTTAGGGTTAGGGTTAGGGTTAGGGTTAGTGTTAGGGTAAGTGTTAGGGTTAGGGTTAGGGTTAGGGTTAGGGTTAGGGTTAGGGTTAGGGTTAGGGTTAGGGTTAGGATTAGGGTTAGGGTGTACCTCCCCAGAGGACTGAAACCAGCTTCATTATATGGTACAAGAGGCTTGACCACGTAGGTGCAGTATTACCAAGTGACTGAGAGGGATCACCTTCTTCATCTGCAAAGGGTAAGTCTGTGACTACCTCTGTTGGGTCTGCTGTGCATTCATGGCCTTTTGGCACCATGGGCCCGGGCGGCACCATGGGCCCGGGCGGCACCAACCGGTCCCATTTTAGCGCGGCACCAACCGGTCCCATTTTGGAGCGGCACCGCCCGGGCCCATTTTGGCGCGGCACCGCCCGGGCCCATTTTGGCGCGGCACAGCCCAGGGCCCATTTTGACGCGACACCGCCCGGGCCCATTTAGGCGTGACACCGCCCGGGCCCATTTTGGAGCGGCACCGCCCGGGCCCATTTAGGCGCGGCACCGCCCAGGCCCATTTTGGCGCGGCACCGCCCGGGCCCATTTAGGCGCGGCACCGCCCGGGCCCGTTTTGGCGCTGCACCGCCCGGGCCCATTTTGGCGCGACACCGCCCGGGCACATTTTGGCGCGGCACCACCCAGGCCCATTTAGGCGCGGCACCGCCCGGGCCCATTTTGGGTTAGGGTTACGGTTAGGGTTTGGGTTAGGGTTAGGGTTAGGGTTAGGGTTAGGGTTAGGGTTAGGGTTGGGGTTAGGGTTAGGGTTAGGGTGTACCTCCCCAGAGGACTGAAACCAGCTTGATTATATGCTACAAGAGGCTTGACCACATAGGTGCAGTATTACCAAGAGACTGAGCCCATTTTGGCGTGGCACCACACAGGCCCATTTTGGAGCGGCACAGCCCGGGCCCATTTTGGCGCGGCACCGCCCGGGCCCATTTTGGCGCGACACCGCCCGGGCCCATTTTGGCGCGGCACCGCCCGGGCCCATTTAGGCGCGGCACCGCCCGGTCCCTTTTTGGCGCGACACCACCCGGGCCCATTTAGGCGCGGCACCCCCCAGGCCCATTTAGGCGCGACACCGTCCGGGCCCATTTTGGCGCGGCACCGCCCGGGCCCATTTTGGCGCGGCACCCCCCAGGCCCATTTAGGCGCGACACTGCCCGGGCCCATTTTGGCGCGGCACCGCCCGGGCCCATTTAGGCGCGGCACCGCCCGGGCCCATTTAGGCGCGGCACCGCCCGGGCCCATTTTGGGTTAGGGTTAGGGTTAGGGTTAGGGTTAGGGTTAGGGTTAGGGTTAGGGTTAGGGTTAGGGTTAGGGTGTACCTCCCCAGAGGACTGAAAACAACTTGATTATATGCTACAAGAGCCTTGACCACATAGGTGCAGTATTACCAAGAGACTGAGCCCATTTTAGCGTGGCACCACCCAGGCCCATTTTGGAGCGACACAGCCCGGGCCCATTTTGGCGCGGTACCGCCCGGGCCCATTTTGGCGCGACACCGCCCGGGCCCATTTTGGCGCGGCACCGCCCGGGCCCATTTAGGCGCGGCACCGCCCGGGTCCATTTTGGGTTAGGGTTAGGTTTAGGGTTAGGGTTAGGGTTAGGGTTAGGGTTAGGTTTAGGGTTAGAGTTAGGGTTAGGTTTAGGGTTAGGGTGTACCTCCCCAGAGGACTGAAACCAGCTTGATTATATGCTACAAGAGGCTTGACCACCTAGGTGCAGTATTACCAAGAGACTGAGCGGGATCACCTTTTTCATCTGCAAAGGGTAAGTCTGTGACTACCTCTGTTGGGTCTGCTGTGCATTCATGGCCTTTTGGCACCATGGGCCCGGGCGGCACCATGGGCCCAGGCGGCACCACCCGGTCCCATTTTGGCGCGGCACCGCCCGGGCCCATTTTAGCGCGGCACCGCCCGGGCCCATTTTGGCGCGGCACCGCCCGGGCCCATTTAGGCGCGGCACCGCCCGGGCCCATTTTGGCGCGACACCGCCCGGGCCCATTTTGGTGCGGCACCGCCCGGGCCCATTTAGGCGCGACACCGCCCGGGCCCATTTTGGCGCGGCACCGCTCGGGCCCATTTAGGCGCGACACCGCACGGGCCCTTTTTCGCGCGGCACCGCCCAAGCCCATTTAGGCGCGGCACCGCCCGGGCCCATTTAGGCGCGACAACACCCGGGCCCATTTTGGGTTAGGGTTAGGGTTAGGGTTAGGGTTAGGGTTAGGGTTAGGGTTAGGGTTAGGGTTAGGGTTAGAGTTAGGGTTAGGGTTAGGGTTAGGGTTAGGGTGAGGGTTAGAGTTAGGGTTAGGGTTAGGGTTAGGGTTAGGGTTAGGGTTAGGGTGTACCTCCCCAGAGGACTGAAACCAGCTTGATTATATGCTACAAGAGGCTTGACCACGTAGGTGCAGTATTACCAAGAGACTGAGCGGGATCACCTTCTTCATCTGCAAAGGGTAAGTCTGTGACTACCTCTGTTGGGTCTGCTGTGCATTCATGGCCTTTTGGCACCATGGGCCCGGGCGGCACCATGGGCGCGGGCGGCACCACCCGGTCCCATTTTAGCGCGGCACCGCCCGGGCCCATTTTGGAGCGGCACCGCCCGGGCCCATTTAGGCGCGGCACCGCCCGGGCCCATTTTGGCGCGGCACCCCCCAGGCCCATTTAGGCGCGACACCGCCCGGGCCCATTTTGGCGCGGCACCGCCCGGGCCCATTTAGGCGCGGCACCGCCCGGGCCCATTTTGGCGCGGCACCGCCAGGGCCCATTTAGGCGCGACACCGCCCGGGACCATTTAGGCGCGACACCGCCCGGGCCCATTTTGGCGAGGCACCGCCCGGGCCCATTTTGGCGCGACACCGCCCGGGCCCATTTTGGCGCGGCACCACCCGGGCCCATTTAGGCGCGACACCGCCCGGGCCCATTTTGGCGCGACACCGCCAGGGCCCATTTTGGCGCGACACCGCCCGGGCCCATTTTGGCGCGGCACCGCCCGGGCCCATTTTGGCGCGGCACCGCCCGGGCCCATTTTGGCGCGATACCAGCCGGGCACATTTTGGCGCGGCACCGCCCGGGGCCATTTAGGCGCGACACCGCCCGGGACCATTTTGGCGCGGCACCGCCAGGGCCCATTTAGGCGCGACACCGCCCGGGCCCATTTTGGCCCGGCACCGCCCGGGCCCATTTAGGCGCGGCACCGCCCGGGCCCATTTTGGGTTAGGGTTAGGGTTAGGGTTAGGGTTAGGGTTAGGGTTAGGGTTAGGGTTAGGGTTAGGGTGTACCTCCCCAGAGGACTGAAACCAGCTTGATTATATGCTATAAGAGGCTTGACCACGTAGGTGCAGTATTACCAAGAGACTGAGCGGGATCACCTTCTTCAACTGCAAAGGGTAAGTCTGTGACTACCGCTGTTGGGTCTGCTGTGTATTCATGGCCTTTTGGCACCATGGGCGCATGGCGGCACCATGGGCGCGGGCGGCACCACCCGGTCCCAGTTTAGCGCGGCACCGCCCGGGCCCATTTTGGAGCGGCACCGCCCGGGCCCATTTAGGCGCGGCACCGCCCGGGCCCATTTTGGCGCGGCACCCCCCAGGCCCATTTAGGCGCGACACCGCCCGGGCCCATTTTGGCGCGGCACCGCCCGGGCCCATTTTGGCGCGGCACCGCCAGGGCCCATTTAGGCGCGACACCGCCCGGGCCCATTTTGGCGCGGCACCGCCCGGGCCCATTTTGGCGCAACACCGCCCGGGCCCATTTTGGCGCGGCACCACCCTGGCCCATTTAGGCGCGGCACCGCCCGGGCCCATTTTGGCGCAACACCGCCCGGGCCCATTTTGGCGCGGCACCACCCAGGCCCATTTTGGCGCGGCACCGCCCGGGCCCATTTTGGCGCAACACCGCCCGGGCCCATTTTGGCGCGGCACCACCCTGGCCCATTTAGGCGCGACAACGCTTGGGCCCATTTTGGCGCTACACCGCCAGGGCCCATTTTGGCGCGGCACCGCCCGGGCCCATTTAGGCCCGACACCGCCCGGGCCCATTTTGGCGCGACACCGCCCGGGCCCATTTTGGCGCGGCACCGCCCGGGCCTATTTTGGCGCGGCACCGCCCGGGCCCATTTTGGCACGGCACCGCCCGGACCCATTTTGGCGCGGCACCGCCCGGGCCCATTTTGGCGCGACACCGCTTGGGCCCATTTTGGCGCGACACCAGCCGGGCATATTTTGGCGCGGCACCGCCCGGGCCCATTTAGGCGCGACACCGCCCGGGCCCATTTTGGCGCGGCACCGCCAGGGCCCATTTTGGCCCGGCACCGCCCGGGCCCATTTTGGCCCGGCACCGCCCGGGCCCTTTTAGGCGCGGCAACGCCCGGGCCCATTTTGGGTTAGCGTTAGGGTTAGGGTTAGGGTTTGGGTTAGGGTTAGGGTTAGGGTTAGGTTTAGAGTTAGGGTTAGGGTTAGGGTTAGGGTTAGGGTGAGGGTTAGAGTTAGGGTTAGGGTTAGGGTTAGGGTTAGGGTTAGGGTTAGGGTGTACCTCCCCAGAGGACTGAAACCAGCTTGATTATATGCTACAAGAGGCTTGACCACGTAGGTGCAGTATTACCAAGAGACTGAGCGGGATCACCTTCTTCATCTGCAAAGGGTAAGTCTGTGACTACCTCTGTTGGGTCTGCTGTGCATTCATGTCCTTTTGGCACCATGGGCCCGGGCGGCACCATGGGCGCGGGCGGCACCACCCGGTCCCATTTTAGCGCGGCACCGCCCGGGCCCATTTTGGAGCGGCAACCCCCGGGCCCATTTTGGCGCGGCACCACCCTGGCCCATCTAGGCGCGACAACGCCCGGGCCCATTTTGGCGCGACACCGCCAGGGCCCATTTTGGCGCGGCACCGCCCGGGCCCATTTTGGCGCGGCACCGCCCGGGCCCATTTAGGCCCGACACCGCCCGGGCCCATTTTGGCGCGACACCGCCCGGACCCATTTTGGCGCGGCACCGCCCGGGCCTATTTTGGTGCGGCACCGCCCGGGCCCATTTTGGCACGGCACCGCCCGGGCCCATTTTGGCGCGGCACCGCCCGGGCCCATTTTGGCGCGACACCGCTTGGGCCCATTTTGGCGCGACACCAGCCGGGCACATTTTGGCGCGGCACCGCCCGGGCCCATTTAGGCGCGACACCGCCCGGGCCCATTTTGGCGCGGCACCGCCAGGGCCCATTTAGGCACGACACCGCCCGGGCCCATTTTGGCCCGGCACCGCCCGGGCCCATTTAGGCGCGGCAACGCCCGGGCCCATTTTGGGTTAGCGTTAGGGTTAGGGTTAGGGTTTGGGTTAGGGTTAGGGTTAGGGTTAGGGTTAGAGTTAGGGTTAGGGTTAGGGTTAGGGTTAGGGTGAGGGTTAGAGTTAGGGTTAGGGTTAGGGTTAGGGTTAGGGTTAGGGTGTACCTCCCCAGAGGACTGAAACCAGCTTGATTATATGCTACAAGAGGCTTGACCACGTAGGTGCAGTATTACCAAGAGACTGAGCGGGATCACCTTCTTCATCTGCAAAGGGTAAGTCTGTGACTACCTCTGTTGGGTCTGCTGTGCATTCATGGCCTTTTGGCACCATGGGCCCGGGCGGCACCGTGGGCGCGGGCGGCACCACCCGGTCCCATTTTAGCGCGGCACCGCCCGGGCCCATTTTGGAGCGGCACCGCCCGGGCCCATTTTGGCGCGGCACCTCCCGGGCCCATTTAGGCGCGACACCGCCCGGGCCCATTTTGGCGCGGCACAGCCCGGGCCCATTTTGGCGCGACACCACCTGGGCCCATTTTGGCGCGGCACCGTCCGGGCCCATTTTGGCGCGACACCACCCGGGCCCATTTTGGCGCGGCACCTCCCAGGCCCATTTAGGCGCGACACCGCCCGGGCCCATTTAGGCGCGGCACTGCCCGGGCCCATTTTGGCGCGGCACCGCCCGGGTCCATTTTGGCGCGGCACCGCCCGGGCCCATTTAGGCGCGACACCGCCCGGGCCCATTTAGGCGCGGCACCGCCGGGCCCATTTTGGGTTAGGGTTAGGGTTAGGGTTAGGGTTAGGGTTAGGGTTAGGGTTAGGGTTAGGGTTAGGGTTAGGGTTAGGGTTAGGATTAGGGTTAGGGTGTACCTCCCCAGAGGACTGAAACCAGCTTGATTATATGCTACAAGAGGCTTGACCACGTAGGTGCAGTATTACCAAGAGACTGAGCGGGATCACCTTCTTCATCTGCAAAGGGTAAGTCTGTGACTACCTCTGTTGGGTCTGCTGTGCATTCATGGCCTTTTGGCACCATGGGGCCATGGCGGCACCATGGGCGCGGGCGGCACCACCCGGTCCCATTTTAGCGCGGCACCGCCCGGGCCCATTTTGGAGTGGCACCGCCCGGGCCCATTTTGGAGTGGCACCGCCCGGGCCCATTTTGGCGCGGCACTGGCCGGGCCCATTTTGGCGCAGCACCGCCCGGGCCCATTTTTGCGCGGCACCGCCTGGGCCCATTTTGGCGTGACACCGCCCGGGCCCATTTTGGCGCGGCACCGCCCTGGCCCATTTAGGCACGACACCGCCCGGGCCCATTTTGGCGCGGTACCGCCCGGGCCCATTTAGGCGCGGCACCGCCCGGGCCCAATTTGGCGCGGCACCGCCCGGGCCCATTTAGGCGCGGCACCGCCCGGGCCCATTTAGGCGCGACACCGCCCGGGCCCATTTTGGCGCGGCACCGCCCGGGACCATTTTGGCGCGGCACCGCCCGGGCCCATTTTGGCGAGGCACCGCCCGGGACCAATTTGGAGCGGCACCGCCCGGGCCCATTTTGGCGCGGCACCGCCCGGGACCATTTTGGCGTGGCACCGCCCGGGCCTATTTTGGCGCGGCACCGCCCGGACCCATTTAGGCACGACACCGCCCGGGCCCATTTTGGCGCGGCACCGCCCGGGCCCATTTAGGCGCGACACCGCCCGGGCCCATTTTGGCGCGGCACCGCCCGGGCCCATTTAGGAGCGGCACCGCCCGGGTCCATTTTGGCGCGGCACCGCCCGGGCATATTTTGGCGCTACACCGCCCGGGCCCATTTTGGCGCGACACAGCCCGGGCCCATTTTGGAGCGGCACCGCCCGGGCCCATTTAGGCGCGACACCGCCCGGGCCCATTTTGGCGCGACACCGCCCGGGCCCATTTTGGCGATGCACCGCCCAGGCCCATTTTGGCGCAGCACCGCCCTGGCCCATTTAGGCGCGACACCGCCCGGGCCCATTTTGGCAGGGCACCGGCCGGGCCCATTTAGGCGCGGCACCGCCCGGGCCCATTTTGGGTTAGGGTTAGGGTTAGGGTTAGGGTTAGGGTTAGGGTTAGGCTTAGGGTTAGGGTTAGGGTTAGGGTTAGGGTTAGGTTGTACCTCCCCAGAGGACTGAAACCAGCTTGATTATATGCTACAAGAGGCTTGACCACGTAGGTGCAGTATTACCAAGAGACTGAGCGGGATCACCTTCTTCATCTGCAAAGGGTAAGTCTGTGACTACCTCTGTTGGGTCTGCTGTGCATTCATGGCCTTTTGGCACCATGGGCCCGGGCGGCACCATGGGCCCGGGCGGCACCACCCGGTCCCATTTTGGCGCGGCACCGCCCGGGCCAATTTTGGAGCGGCACCGCCCGGTCCCATTTAGGCGCGGCACCGCCCGGGCCCATTTTGGAGCGGCACCGCCCGGGCCCATTTAGGCGCGGTACCGCCCGGGCCCTTTTAGGCGCGGCACCGCCCGGGCCCATTTTGGCGCGGCACAGCCCGGGCCCATTTTGGCGCGACACCACCCGGGCCCATTTTGGCGCGGCACCGTCCGGGCCCATTTTGGCGCGACACCACCCGGGCCCATTTTGGCGCGGCACCTCCCAGGCCCATTTAGGCGCGACACCGCCCGGGCCCATTTAGGCGCGGCACTGCCCGGGCCCATTTTGGCGCGGCACCGCCCGGGTCCATTTTGGCGCGGCACCGCCCGGGCCCATTTAGGCGCGACACCGCCCGGGCCCATTTAGGCGCGGCACCGCCCGGGCCCATTTTGGGTTAGGGTTAGGGTTAGGGTTAGGGTTAGGGTTAGGGTTAGGGTTAGGGTTAGGGTTAGGGTTAGGGTTAGGGTTAGGGTTAGGGTTAGGGTTAGGGTTAGGATTAGGGTTAGGGTGTACCTCCCCAGAGGACTGAAACCAGCTTGATTATATGCTACAAGAGGCTTGACCACGTAGGTGCAGTATTACCAAGAGACTGAGCGGGATCACCTTCTTCATCTGCAAAGGGTAAGTCTGTGACTACCTCTGTTGGGTCTGCTGTGCATTCATGGCCTTTTGGCACCATGGGGCCATGGCGGCACCATGGGCGCGGTCGGCACCACCCGGTCCCATTTTAGCGCGGCACCGCCCGGGCCCATTTTGGAGTGGCACCGCCCGGGCCCATTTTGGAGTGGCACCGCCCGGGCCCATTTTGGCGCGGCACTGGCCGGGCCCATTTTGGCGCAGCACCGCCCGGGCCCATTTTTGCGCGGCACCGCCTGGGCCCATTTTGGCGTGACACCGCCCGGGCCCATTTTGGCGCGGCACCGCCCTGGCCCATTTAGGCACGACACCGCCCGGGCCCATTTTGGCGCGGTACCGCCCGGGCCCATTTAGGCGCGACACCGCCCGGGCCCATTTTGGCGCGGCACCTCCCAGGAACATTTAAGCGCGACACCGCCCGGGCCCATTTAGGCGCGGCACCGCCCGGGCCCAATTTGGCGCGGCACCGCCCGGGCCCATTTAGGCGCGGCACCGCCCGGGCCCATTTAGGCGCGACACCGCCCGGGCCCATTTTGGCGCGGCACCGCCCGGGACCATTTTGGCGCGGCACCGCCCGGGCCCATTTTGGCGAGGCACCGCCCGGGACCAATTTGGAGCGGCACCGCCCGGGCCCATTTTGGCGCGGCACCGCCCGGGACCATTTTGGCGTGGCACCGCCCGGGCCTATTTTGGCGCGGCACCGCCCGGACCCATTTAGGCACGACACCGCCCGGGCCCATTTTGGCGCGGCACCGCCCGGGCCCATTTAGGCGCGACACCGCCCGGGCCCATTTTGGCGCGGCACCGCCCGGGCCCATTTAGGAGCGGCACCGCCCGGGTCCATTTTGGCGCGGCACCGCCCGGGCATATTTTGGCGCTACACCGCCCGGGCCCATTTTGGCGCGACACAGCCCGGGCCCATTTTGGAGCGGCACCGCCCGGGCCCATTTAGGCGCGACACCGCCCGGGCCCATTTTGGCGCGACACCGCCCGGGCCCATTTTGGCGATGCACCGCCCAGGCCCATTTTGGCGCAGCACCGCCCTGGCCCATTTAGGCGCGACACCGCCCGGGCCCATTTTGGCAGGGCACCGGCCGGGCCCATTTAGGCGCGGCACCGCCCGGGCCCATTTTGGGTTAGGGTTAGGGTTAGGGTTAGGGTTAGGGTTAGGGTTAGGGTTAGGGTTAGGGTTAGGGTTAGGGTTAGGATTAGGGTTAGGGTGTACCTCCCCAGAGGACTGAAACCAGCTTGATTATATGCTACAAGAGGCTTGACCACGTAGGTGCAGTATTACCAAGAGACTGAGCGGGATCACCTTCTTCATCTGCAAAGGGTAAGTCTGTGACTACCTCTGTTGGGTCTGCTGTGCATTCATGGCCTTTTGGCACCATGGGGCCATGGCGGCACCATGGGCGCGGGCGGCACCACCCGGTCCCATTTTAGCGCGGCACCGCCCGGGCCCATTTTGGAGTGGCACCGCCCGGGCCCATTTTGGAGTGGCACCGCCCGGGCCCATTTTGGCGCGGCACTGGCCGGGCCCATTTTGGCGCAGCACCGCCCGGGCCCATTTTTGCGCGGCACCGCCTGGGCCCATTTTGGCGTGACACCGCCCGGGCCCATTTTGGCGCGGCACCGCCCTGGCCCATTTAGGCACGACACCGCCCGGGCCCATTTTGGCGCGGTACCGCCCGGGCCCATTTAGGCGCGACACCGCCCGGGCCCATTTTGGCGCGGCACCTCCCAGGAACATTTAAGCGCGACACCGCCCGGGCCCATTTAGGCGCGGCACCGCCCGGGCCCAATTTGGCGCGGCACCGCCCGGGCCCATTTAGGCGCGGCACCGCCCGGGCCCATTTAGGCGCGACACCGCCCGGGCCCATTTTGGCGCGGCACCGCCCGGGACCATTTTGGCGCGGCACCGCCCGGGCCCATTTTGGCGAGGCACCGCCCGGGACCAATTTGGAGCGGCACCGCCCGGGCCCATTTTGGCGCGGCACCGCCCGGGACCATTTTGGCGTGGCACCGCCCGGGCCTATTTTGGCGCGGCACCGCCCGGACCCATTTAGGCACGACACCGCCCGGGCCCATTTTGGCGCGGCACCGCCCGGGCCCATTTAGGCGCGACACCGCCCGGGCCCATTTTGGCGCGGCACCGCCCGGGCCCATTTAGGAGCGGCACCGCCCGGGTCCATTTTGGCGCGGCACCGCCCGGGCATATTTTGGCGCTACACCGCCCGGGCCCATTTTGGCGCGACACAGCCCGGGCCCATTTTGGAGCGGCACCGCCCGGGCCCATTTAGGCGCGACACCGCCCGGGCCCATTTTGGCGCGACACCGCCCGGGCCCATTTTGGCGATGCACCGCCCAGGCCCATTTTGGCGCAGCACCGCCCTGGCCCATTTAGGCGCGACACCGCCCGGGCCCATTTTGGCAGGGCACCGGCCGGGCCCATTTAGGCGCGGCACCGCCCGGGCCCATTTTGGGTTAGGGTTAGGGTTAGGGTTAGGGTTAGGGTTAGGGTTAGGGTTAGGCTTAGGGTTAGGGTTAGGGTTAGGGTTAGGGTTAGGTTGTACCTCCCCAGAGGACTGAAACCAGCTTGATTATATGCTACAAGAGGCTTGACCACGTAGGTGCAGTATTACCAAGAGACTGAGCGGGATCACCTTCTTCATCTGCAAAGGGTAAGTCTGTGACTACCTCTGTTGGGTCTGCTGTGCATTCATGGCCTTTTGGCACCATGGGCCCGGGCGGCACCATGGGCCCGGGCGGCACCACCCGGTCCCATTTTGGCGCGGCACCGCCCGGGCCAATTTTGGAGCGGCACCGCCCGGTCCCATTTAGGCGCGGCACCGCCCGGGCCCATTTTGGAGCGGCACCGCCCGGGCCCATTTAGGCGCGGTACCGCCCGGGCCCTTTTAGGCGCGGCACCGCCCGGGCCCATTTTGGCGCGGCACAGCCCGGGCCCATTTTGGCGCGACACCACCCGGGCCCATTTTGGCGCGGCACCGTCCGGGCCCATTTTGGCGCGACACCACCCGGGCCCATTTTGGCGCGGCACCTCCCAGGCCCATTTAGGCGCGACACCGCCCGGGCCCATTTAGGCGCGGCACTGCCCGGGCCCATTTTGGCGCGGCACCGCCCGGGTCCATTTTGGCGCGGCACCGCCCGGGCCCATTTAGGCGCGACACCGCCCGGGGCCATTTAGGCGCGGCACCGCCCGGGCCCATTTTGGGTTAGGGTTAGGGTTAGGGTTAGGGTTAGGGTTAGGGTTAGGGTTAGGGTTAGGGTTAGGGTTAGGGTTAGGGTTAGGGTTAGGGTTAGGATTAGGGTTAGGGTGTACCTCCCCAGAGGACTGAAACCAGCTTGATTATATGCTACAAGAGGCTTGACCACGTAGGTGCAGTATTACCAAGAGACTGAGCGGGATCACCTTCTTCATCTGCAAAGGGTAAGTCTGTGACTACCTCTGTTGGGTCTGCTGTGCATTCATGGCCTTTTGGCACCATGGGGCCATGGCGGCACCATGGGCGCGGGCGGCACCACCCGGTCCCATTTTAGCGCGGCACCGCCCGGGCCCATTTTGGAGTGGCACCGCCCGGGCCCATTTTGGAGTGGCACCGCCCGGGCCCATTTTGGCGCGGCACTGGCCGGGCCCATTTTGGCGCAGCACCGCCCGGGCCCATTTTTGCGCGGCACCGCCTGGGCCCATTTTGGCGAAACACCGCCCGGGCCCATTTTGGCGCGGCACCGCCCTGGCCCATTTAGGCACGACACCGCCCGGGCCCATTTTGGCGCGGTACCGCCCGGGCCCATTTAGGCGCGACACCGCCCGGGCCCATTTTGGCGCGGCACCTCCCAGGAACATTTAAGCGCGACACCGCCCGGGCCCATTTAGGCGCGGCACCGCCCGGGCCCAATTTGGCGCGGCACCGCCCGGGCCCATTTAGGCGCGGCACCGCCCGGGCCCATTTAGGCGCGACACCGCCCGGGCCCATTTTGGCGCGGCACCGCCCGGGACCATTTTGGCGCGGCACCGCCCGGGCCCATTTTGGCGAGGCACCGCCCGGGACCAATTTGGAGCGGCACCGCCCGGGCCCATTTTGGCGCGGCACCGCCCGGGACCATTTTGGCGTGGCACCGCCCGGGCCCATTTTGGCGATGCACCGCCCAGGCCCATTTTGGCGCAGCACCGCCCTGGCCCATTTTGGCGCAGCACCGCCCTGGCCCATTTAGGCGCGACACCGCCCGGGGCCATTTTGGCAGGGCACCGGCCGGGCCCATTTAGGCGCGGCACCGCCCGGGCCCATTTTGGGTTAGGGTTAGGGTTAGGGTTAGGGTTAGGGTTAGGGTTAGGGTTAGGCTTAGGGTTAGGGTTAGGGTTAGGGTTAGGGTTAGGTTGTACCTCCCCAGAGGACTGAAACCAGCTTGATTATATGCTACAAGAGGCTTGACCACGTAGGTGCAGTATTACCAAGAGACTGAGCGGGATCACCTTCTTCATCTGCAAAGGGTAAGTCTGTGACTACCTCTGTTGGGTCTGCTGTGCATTCATGGCCTTTTGGCACCATGGGCCCGGGCGGCACCATGGGCCCGGGCGGCACCACCCGGTCCCATTTTGGCGCGGCACCGCCCGGGCCAATTTTGGAGCGGCACCGCCCGGTCCCATTTAGGCGCGGCACCGCCCGGGCCCATTTTGGAGCGGCACCGCCCGGGCCCATTTAGGCGCGGTACCGCCCGGGCCCTTTTAGGCGCGGCACCGCCCGGGCCCATTTTGGCGCGGCAACACCCCTGCCCATTTTGGCGCGACACCGCCCGGGCCCATTTTGGAGCGGCACCGCCCAGGCCCATTTAGGCGCGGTACCGCACGGGCCCATTTTGGCGCGGCACCGCCCGGGTCCATTTAGGCGCGGCACCGCCCGGGCCCATTTTGGCGCGGCACCGCCCGGGCCCATTTAGGCGCGACACCGCCCGGGCCCATTTTGGCGCGGCACCGCCCGGGCCCATTTAGGCGCGGTACCGCCCGGGCCCTTTTAGGCGCGGCACCGCCCGGGCCCATTTTGGCGCGTCAACACCCGGGCCCATTTTGGCGCGGTACCGCCCGGGCCCTTTTAGGCGCGGCACCGCCCGGGCCCATTTTGGCGCGGCAACACCCGGGCCCATTTTGGCGCGACACCGCCCGGGCCCATTTTGGAGCGGCACCGCCCAGGCCCATTTAGGCGCGGTACCGCACGGGCCCATTTTGGCGCGGCACCGCCCGGGTCCATTTAGGCGCGGCACCGCCCGGTCCCATTTTGGAGCGGCACCGCCCGGGCCCATTTTGGCGCGGCACCGCCCGGGCCCATTTTGGCGCGACACCGCCCGGGCCCATTTAGGCGCGACACCGCCCGGGCCCATTTTGGAGCGGCACCGCCCGGGCCCATTTAGGCGCGGCACCGCCCGGGCCCATTTTGGCGCGGCACCGCCCGGGCCCATTTAGGCGCGGCACCGCCCGGGCCCGTTTTGGCGCGGCACCGCCCGGGCCCATTTTGGCGCGACACCGCCCGGGCCCATTTTGGCGCGGCACCACCCAGGCCCATTTAGGCGCGGCACCGCCCGGGCCCATTTTGGGTTAGGGTTAGGGTTAGGGTTTGTGTTAGGGTTAGGGTTAGGGTTAGGGTTAGGGTTAGGGTGTACCTCCCCAGAGGACTGAAACCAGCTTGATTATATGCTACAAGAGGCTTGACCACATAGGTGCAGTATTACCAAGAGACTGAGCCCATTTTGGCGTGGCACCACCCAGGCCCATTTTGGAGCGGCACAGCCCGGGCCCATTTGGGCGCGGCACCGCCCGGGCCCATTTTGGCGCGACACCGCCCGGGCCCATTTTGGCGCGACACCGCCCGGGCCCATTTAGGCGCGGCACCGCCCGGTCCCTTTTTGGCGCGACAGCACCCGGGCCCATTTAGGCGCGGCACCCCCCAGGCCCATTTAGGCGCGACACCGCCCGGGCCCATTTTGGCGCGGCACCGCCCGGGTCCATTTTGGTGCGGCACCCCCCAGGCCCATTTAGGCGCGACACCGCCCGGGCCCATTTAGGCGCGGCACCGCCCGGGCCCATTTAGGCGCGGCACCGCCCGGGCCCATTTTGGGTTAGGGTTAGGGCTAGGGTTAGGGTTAGGGTTAGGGTTAGGGTTAGGGTTAGGGTTAGGGTTAGGGTTAGGGTTAGGGTGTACCTCCCCAGAGGACTGAAACCAGCTTGATTATATGCTACAAGAGGCTTGACCACCTAGGTGCAGTATTACCAAGAGACTGAGCGGGATCACCTTCTTCATCTGCAAAGGGTAAGTCTGTGACTACCTCTGTTGGGTCTGCTGTGCATTCATAGCCTTTTGGCACCATGGGCCCGGGCGGCACCATGGGCCCGGGCGGCACCACCCGGTCCCATTTTGGCGCGGCACCGCCCGGGCCCATTTTGGCGCGACACCGCCCGGGCCCATTTTGGCGCGACACCGGCCGGGCCCATTTAGGCGCGACACCGCCCGGGCCCATTTTGGCGCGGCACCGGCCGGGCCCATTTAGGCGCGGCACCGCCCGGGCCCATTTAGGCGCGGCACTGCCCGGGCCCATTTTGGCGCGGCACCGCCCGGGCCCATTTAGGCGCGGCACTGCCCGGGCCCATTTTGGCGCGGCACCGCCAGGGCCCATTTAGGCGCGGCACCGCCCGGGTCCATTTTGGGTTAGGGTTAGGGTTAGGGTTAGGGTTAGGGTTAGGGTTAGGGTTAGTTTAGGGTTAGGGTTAGGGTTAGGGTTAGGGTTAGGGTGTACCTCCCCAGAGGACTGAAACCAGCTTGATTATAAGCTACAAGAGGCTTGACCACATAGGTGCAGTATTACCAAGAGACTGAGCCCATTTTGGCGTGGCACCACCCAGGCCCATTTTGGAGCGGCACAGCCCGGGCCCATTTTGGCGCGGCACCGCCCGGGCCCATTTTGGCGCGACACCGCCCGGGCCCATTTTGGCGCGGCACCGTCCGGGCCCTTTTTGGCGCGACACCACCCGGGCCCATTTTGGCGCGGCACCGCCCGGGCCCATTTAGGCGCGACACCGCCCGGGACCATTTAGGCGCGGCACCGCCCGGGCCCATTTTGGGTTAGGGTTAGGGTTAGGGTTAGGGTTAGGGTTAGGGTTAGGGTTAGGGTTAGGGTTAGGGTTAGGGTTAGGGTTAGGGTTAGGTTGTACCTCCCCAGAGGACTGAAACCAGCTCGATTATATGCTACAAGAGGCTTGACCACGTAGGTGCAGTATTACCAAGAGACTGAGCGGGATCACCTTCTTCATCTGCAAAGGATAAGTCTCTGACTACCTCTGTTGGGTCTGCTGTGCATTCATGGCCTTTTGGCACAATGGGCCCGGGCGGCACCATGGGCGCGGGCGGCACCACCCGGTCCCATTTTAGTGCGGCACCGCCCGGGCCCATTTTGGAGAGGCACCGCCCGGGCCCATTTAGGCGCGGCACCGCCCGGGCCCATTTTGGCGCGGCACCCCCCAGGCCCATTTAGGCGCGACACCGCCCGGGCCCATTTTGGCGCGGCACCGCCCGGGCCCATTTAGGCGCGGCACCGCCAGGGCCCATTTAGGCGCGGCACCGTCCGGGTCCATTTTGGGTTAGGGTTAGGGTTAGGGTTAGGGTTAGGGTTAGGGTTAGGGTTAGGTTTAGGGTTAGGGTTAGGGTTAGGGTTAGGGTTAGGGTTAGGGTTAGGGTTAGGGTTAGGGTTAGGGTTAGGGTGTACCTCCCCAGAGGACTGAAACCAGCTTGATTATATGCTACAAGAGGCTTGACCACGTAGGTGCAGTATTACCAAGAGACTGAGCGGGATCACCTTTTTCATCTGCAAAGGGTAAGTCTGTGACTACCTCTGTTGGGTCTGCTGTGCATTCATGGCCTTTTGGCACCATGGGCCCGGGCGGCACCATGGGCCCAGGCGGCACCACCCGGTCCCATTTTGGCGCGGCACCGCCCGGGCCCATTTTAGCGCGGCACCGCCCGGGCCCATTTTGGAGCGGCACCGCCCGGGCCCATTTAGGCGCGGCACCGCCCGGGCCCATTTTGGCGCGACACCGCCCGGGCCCATTTTGGCGCGGCACCGCCCGGGCCCATTTAGGCGCGACACCGCCCGGGCCCATTTTGGCGCGGCACCGCCCGGGCCCATTTAGGCGCGACACCGCACGGGCCCTTTTTCGCGCGGCACCGCCCAAGCCCATTTAGGCGCGGCACCGCCCGGGCCCATTTAGGCGCGACAACACCCGGGCCCATTTTGGGTTAGGGTTAGGGTTAGGGTTAGGGTTAGGGTTAGGGTTAGGGTTAGGGTTAGGGTTAGGGTTAGGGTTAGAGTTAGGGTTAGGGTTAGGGTTAGGGTTAGTGTGAGGGTTAGAGTTAGGGTTAGGGTTAGGGTTAGGGTTAGGGTTAGGGTGTACCTCCCCAGAGGAGTGAAACCAGCTTGATTATATGCTACAAGAGGCTTGACCACGTAGGTGCAGTATTACCAAGAGACTGAGCGGGATCACCTTCTTCGTCTGCAAAGGGTAAGTCTGTGACTACCTCTGTTGGGTCTGCTGTGCATTCATGGCCTTTTGGCACCATGGGCCCGGGCGGCACCATGGGCGCGGGCGGCACCACCCGGTCCCATTTTAGCGCGGCACCGCCCGGGCCCATTTTGGAGCGGCACCGCCCGGGCCCATTTATGCGCGACACCGCCCGGGCCCATTTAGGCGCGGCACCGCCCGGGCCCATTTTGGCGCGGCACCGCCAGGGCCCATTTAGGCGCGACACCGCCCGGGACCATTTAGGCGCGACACCGCCCGGGCCCATTTTGGCGAGGCACCGCCCGGGCCCATTTTGGCGCGACACCGCCCGGGCCCATTTTGGCGCGGCATCACCCGGGCCCATTTAGGCGCGACACCGCCCGGGCCCATTTTGGCGCGACACCGCCAGGGCCCATTTTGGCGCGACACCGCCCGAGCCTATTTTGGCGCGGCACCGCCCGGGCCCATTTTGGCGCGGCACCGCCCGGGCCCATTTAGGCGCGACACCAGCCGGGCACATTTTGGCGCGGCACCGCCCGGGGGCATTTAGGCGCGACACCGCCCGGGCCCATTTTGGCGCGGCACCGCCAGGGCCCATTTAGGCGCGACAACACCCGGGCCCATTTTGGGTTAGGGTTAGGGTTAGGGTTAGGGTTAGGGTTAGGGTTAGGGTTAGGGTTAGGGTTAGGGTTAGGGTTAGGGTTAGGGTTAGGGTTAGGGTTAGGGTTAGGGTTAGGGTTAGGGTGTACCTCCCCAGAGGACTGAAACCAGCTTGATTATATGCTACAAGAGGCTTGACCACGTAGGTGCAGTATTACCAAGAGACTGAGCGGGATCACCTTCTTCAACTGCAAAGGGTAAGTCTGTGACTACCTCTGTTGGGTCTGCTGTGCATTCATGGCCTTTTGGCACCATGGGCGCATGGCGGCACCATGGGCGCGGGCGGCACCACCCGGTCCCAGTTTAGCGCGGCACCGCCCGGGCCCATTTTGGAGCGGCACCGCCCGGGCCCATTTAGGCGCGGCACCGCCCGGGCCCATTTTGGCGCGGCACCCCCCAGGCCCATTTAGGCGCGACACCGCCCGGGCCCA
>CM072302.1:525000-540000 GCA_036873955.1 Mergus octosetaceus | reverse complement strand
CCATTTTGGCGCGACACCGCCAGGGCCCATTTAGGCGCGGCACCGCCCGGGCCCATTTTGGCGCGGCACCGCCCGGGCCCATTTACGCCCGACACCGCCCGGGCCCATTTAGGCGAGGCAACGCCCGGGCCCATTTTGGGTTAGCGTTAGGGTTAGGGTTAGGGTTTGGGTTAGGGTTAGGGTTAGGGTTAGGGTTAGAGTTAGTGTTAGGGTTAGGGTTAGGGTTAGGGTGAGGGTTAGAGTTAGGGTTAGGGTTAGGGTTAGGGTTAGGGTGTACCTCCCCAGAGGACTGAAACCAGCTTGATTATATGCTACAAGAGGCTTGACCACGTAGGTGCAGTATTACCAAGAGACTGAGCGGGATCACCTTCTTCAACTGCAAAGGGTAAGTCTGTGACTACCTCTGTTGGGTCTGCTGTGCATTCATGGCCTTTTGGCACCAAGGGCCCGGGCGGCACCATGGGCCCGGGCGGCACCACCCGGGCCCATTTTAGCGCGGCACCGCCCGGGCCCATTTTGGAGCGGCACCGCCCGGGCCCATTTAGGCGCGGCACCGCCCGGGCCCATTTTGGCGCGACACCGCCCGGGCCCATTTTGGCGCGGCACCGCCCAGGCCCATTTAGGCACGACACCGCCCGGGCCCATTTTGGCGCGGCACCGCCCGTGCCCATTTAGGCGCGACACCGCCCGGGCCCATTTTCGCGCGGCACCGCCCGGGCCCATTTAGGCGCGGCACCGCCCGGGCCCATTTTGGCGCGGAACCGCCCGTGCCCATTTTGACGCGGCACCGCCCGGGCCCATTTATGCGCGACACCGCCCGCGCCCATTTTGGTGCGACACCGCCAGGGCCCATTTTGGCGCGGCACCGCCCGGGCCCATTTTGGCGCGGCACCGCCCTGGCCCATTTAGGCGCGACACCGCCCGGGCCCATTTTGGCGCGGCACCGCCCGGGCCCATTTAGGCGCGGCACCGCCCGGGCCCATTTTGGCGCGACACCGCCCGGGCCCATTTTGGCGATGCACCGTTCGGGCCGGTTTTGGCTCGGCACCGCCCTGGCCCATTTAGGCGCGAAACCGCCCGGGCCCAGTTTGGCGCGGCACCACCCGGGCCCATTTAGGCGCGGCACCGCCCGGGCCCATTTTGGGTTAGGGTTAGGGTTAGGGTTAGGGTTAGGGTTAGGGTTAGGCTTAGGGTTAGGGTTAGGGTTAGGTTGTACCTCCCCAGAGGACTGAAACCAGCTTGATTATATGCTACGAGAGGCTTGACCATGTAGGTGCAGTATTACCAAGAGACTGAGCGGGATCACCTTCTTCATCTGCAAAGGGTAAGTCTGTGAGTACCTCTGTTGGGTCTGCTGTGCATTCATGGCCTTTTGGCACCATGGGCCCGGGCGGCACCTTGGGCGCGGGCGGCACCACCCGGTCCCATTTTAGCGCGGCACCGCCCGGGCCCATTTTGGAGCGGCACCGCCCGGGCCCATTTAGGCGCGGCACCGCCCGGGCCCATTTAGGCGCGACACCGTCCGGGCCCATTTTGGCGCGACACCGCCCGTGCCCATTTTGACGCGGCACCGCCCGGGCCCATTTAGGCGCGACACCGCCCGGGCCCATTTTGGCGCGACACCGCCAGGGCCCATTTTGGCGCGGCACCTCCCGGGCCCATTTTGGCGCGGCACCGCCCTGGCCCATTTAGGCGCGGCACCGCCCGGGCCCATTTTGGCGCGACACCGCCCGGGCCCATTTTGGCGATGCACCGCCCGGGCCCATTTTGGCGATGCACCGCCCAGGCCCTTTTTGGCGCGGCACCGCCCTGGCCCATTTAGGCGCGACACCGCCCGGGCCCAGTTTGGCGCGGTACCGCCCGGGCCCATTTAGGCGCGGCACCGCCCGGGCCCATTTTGGGTTAGGGTTAGGGTTAGGGTTAGGATTAGGGTTAGGGTTAGGGTTAGGGTTAGGTTTAGAGTTAGGGTTAGGGTTAGGGTTAGGGTTAGGGTGAGGGTTAGAGTTAGGGTTATGGTTAGGGTTAGGGTTAGGGTTAGGGTGTACCTCCCCAGAGGACTGAAACCAGCTTGATTATATGCTACAAGAGGCTTGACCACGTAGGTGCAGTATTACCAAGAGACTGAGCGGGATCACCTTTTTCATCTGCAAAGGGTAAGTCTGTGACTACCTCTGTTGGGTCTGCTGTGCATTCATGGCCTTTTGGCACCATGGGCCCGGGCGGCACCATGGGCCCAGGCGGCACCACCCGGTCCCATTTTGGCGCGGCACCGCCCGGGTCCATTTTAGCGCGGCACCGCCCGGGCCCATTTAGGCGCGGCACCGCCCGGGCCCATTTAGGCGCGGCACCGCCCGGGCCCATTTTGGCGCGGCACCCCCCAGGCCCATTTAGGCGCGACACCGCCCGGGCCCATTTTGGCGCGGCACCGCCCGGGCCCATTTTGGCGCGGCACCGCCAGGGCCCATTTAGGCGCGACACCGCCCGGGCCCATTTAGGCGCGGCACCGCCCGGGCCCATTTTGGCGCGGCACCGCCCGGGCCCATTTTGGCGCGGCACCGGCCGGGCCCATTTTGGCGCGGCACCGCCCGGGCCCATTTAGGCGCGATACCACCCGGGCCCATTTTGGCACGACACCGCCAGGGCCCATTTTGGCGCGGCACCACCCGGGCCCATTTTGGCGCGGCACCGCCGTGGCCCATTTAGGCCCGACACCGCCCGGGCCCATTTTGGCGCGGTACCGCCCGGGCCCATTTTGGCGCGACACCGCCCGGGCCCATTTTGGCGTGGCACCGCCCGGGCCCATTTTGGCGCGGAACCGCCCGGGCCCATTTTGGCCCGGCACTGCCCGGGCACATTTTGGCGCGGCACCGCCCGGGCCCATTTTGGCGCGACACCGCTTGGGCCCATTTTGGCGCGACACCAGCCGGGCACATTTTGGCGCGGCACCGCCCGGGCCCATTTAGGCCCGACACCGCCAGGGCCCATTTTGGCGCGGCACCGCCCGGGCCCATTTAGGTGCGGCACCGCCCAGGCCCATTTTGGATTAGGGTTAGGGTTAGGGTTAGGGTTAGGGTTAGGGTTAGGGTTAGGTTGTACCTCCCCAGAGGACTGAAACCAGCTTGATTATATGCTACGAGAGGCTTGACCATGTAGGTGCAGTATTACCAAGAGACTGAGCGGGATCACCTTCTTCATCTGCAAAGGGTAAGTCTGTGAGTACCTCTGTTGGGACTGCTGTGCATTCATGGCCTTTTGGCACCATGGGCCCGGGCGGCACCTTGGGCACGGGCGGCACCACCCGGTCCCATTTTAGCGCGGCACCGCCCGGGCCCATTTTGGAGCGGCACCGCCCGGGCCCATTTAGGCGCGGCACCGCCCGGGCCCATTTAGGCGCGACACCGTCCGGGCCCATTTTGGCGCGACACCGCCCGTGCCCATTTTGGCGCGGCACCGCCCGGGCCCATTTAGGCGCGACACCGCCCGGGCCCATTTTGGCGCGACACCGCCAGGGCCCATTTTGGCGCGGCACCTCCCGGGCCCATTTTGGCGCGGCACCGCCCGGGCCCATTTTGGCGCGGCACCGCCAGGGCCCATTTAGGCGCGACACCGCCCGGGCCCATTTAGGCGCGGCACCGCCCGGGCCCATTTTGGCGCGGCACCGTCCGGGCCCATTTTGGCGCGGCACCGGCCGGGCCCATTTAGGCGCGGCACCGCCCGGGCCCATTTAGGCGCGACACCACCCGGGCCCATTTTGGCACGACACCGCCAGGGCCCATTTTGGCGCGGCACCACCCGGGCCCATTTTGGCGCGGCACCGCCGTGGCCCATTTAGGCCCGACACCGCCCGGGCCCATTTTGGCGCGGTACCGCCCGGGCCCATTTTGGCGCGACACCGCCCGGGCCCATTTTGGCGTGGCACCGCCCGGGCCCATTTTGGCGCGGAACCGCCCGGGCCCATTTTGGCCCGGCACTGCCCGGGCACATTTTGGCGCGGCACCGCCCGGGCCCATTTTGGCGCGACACCGCTTGGGCCCATTTTGGCGCGACACCAGCCGGGCACATTTTGGCGCGGCACCGCCCGGGCCCATTTAGGCCCGACACCGCCAGGGCCCATTTTGGCGCGGCACCGCCCGGGCCCATTTAGGTGCGGCACCGCCCAGGCCCATTTTGGATTAGGGTTAGGGTTAGGGTTAGGGTTAGGGTTAGGGTTAGGGTTAGGGTTAGGTTGTACCTCCCCAGAGGACTGAAACCAGCTTGATTATATGCTACGAGAGGCTTGACCATGTAGGTGCAGTATTACCAAGAGACTGAGCGGGATCACCTTCTTCATCTGCAAAGGGTAAGTCTGTGAGTACCTCTGTTGGGACTGCTGTGCATTCATGGCCTTTTGGCACCATGGGCCCGGGCGGCATCTTGGGCACGGGCGGCACCACCCGGTCCCATTTTAGCGCGGCACCGCCCGGGCCCATTTTGGAGCGGCACCGCCCGGGCCCATTTAGGCGCGGCACCGCCCGGGCCCATTTTGGCGCGGCACCGCCCGGGCCAATTTTGGCGCGACACCGCCCGGGCCCATTTTGGTGCGGCACCGCCCGGGCCCATTTTGGTGCGACACCGCCCGGGCCCATTTTGGCGCGGAACCGCCCGTGCCCATTTTGACGCGGCACCGCCCGGGCCCATTTAGGCGCGACACCGCCCGGGCCCATTTTGGCGCGACACCGCCAGGGCCCATTTTGGCGCGGCACCGCCCAGGCCCATTTTGGCGCGACACCGCCCGGGCCCATTTTGGCGCGGCACCGCCCGGGCCCATTTAGGCGCGGCACCGCCCGGGCCCATTTTGGCACGACACAGCCCGGGCCCATTTTGGCGATGCACCGCCCGGGCCCATTTTGGAGCGGCACCGCCCGGGCCCATTTAGGCGCGGCACCGCCCGGGCCCATTTAGGCGCGACACCGTCCGGGCCCATTTTGGCGCGACACCGCCCGTGCCCATTTTGACGCGGCACCGCCCGGGCCCATTTAGGCGCGACACCGCCCTGGCCCATTTAGGCGCGACACCGCCCGGGCCCATTTTGGCGCGGCACCGCCCGGGCCCATTTAGGCGCGGCACCGCCCGGGCCCATTTTGGCGCTACACCGCCCGGGCCCATTTTGGCGATGCACCGCCCGGGCCCATTTTGGCGATGCACCGCCCGGGCCCTTTTTGGCGCGGCACCGCTCTGGCCCATTTAGGCGCGACACCGCCCGGGCCCAGTTTGGCGCGTTACCGCCCGGGCCCATTTAGGCGCGGCACCGCCCGGGCCCATTTTGGGTTAGGGTTAGGGTTAGGGTTAGGGTTAGGGTTAGGGTTAGGTTTAGGGTTAGAGTTAGGTTTAGAGTTAGGGTTAGGGTTAGGGTTAGGGTTAGGGTGAGGGTTAGAGTTAGGGTTAGGGTTAGGGTTAGGGTTAGGGTTAGGGTTAGGGTTAGGGTGTACCTCCCCAGAGGACTGAAACCAGCTTGATTATATGCTACAAGAGGCTTGACCACGTAGGTGCAGTATTACCAAGAGACTGAGCGGGATCACCTTTTTCATCTGCAAAGGGTCAGTCTGTGACTACCTCTGTTGGGTCTGCTGTGCATTCATGGCCTTTTGGCACCATGGGCCCGGGCGGCACCATGGGCCCAGGCGACACCACCCGGTCCCATTTTGGCGCGGCACCGCCCGGGCCCATTTTAGCGCGGCACCGCCCGGGCCCATTTTGGAGCGGCACCGCCCGGGCCCATTTAGGCGCGGCACCGCCCGGGCCCATTTTGGCGCGGCACCCCCCAGGCCCATTTAGGCGCGACACCGCCCGGGCCCATTTTGGCGCGGCACCGCCCGGGCCAATTTTGGCGCGGCACCGCCAGGGCCCATTTAGGCGCGACACCGCCCGGGCCCATTTAGGCGCGGCACCGCCCGGGCCCATTTTGGCGCGGCACCGCCCGGGCCCATTTTGGCACGACACCGCCAGGGCCCATTTTGGCACGGCACCACCCGGGCCCATTTAGGCGCGACACCACCCGGGCCCATTTTGGCACGACACCGCCAGGGCCCATTTTGGCGCGGCACCACCCGGGCCCATTTTGACGCGGCACCGCCGTGGCCCATTTAGGCCCGACACCGCCCGGGCCCATTTTGGCGCGGTACCGCCCGGGCCCATTTTGGCGCGACACCGCCCGGGCCCATTTTGGCGTGGCACCGCCCGGGCCCATTTTGGCGCGGAACCGCCCGGGCCCATTTTGGCCCGGCACTGCCCGGGCACATTTTGGCGCGGCACCGCCCGGGCCCATTTTGGCGCGACACCGCTTGGGCCCATTTTGGCGCGACACCAGCCACGCACATTTTGGCGCGGCACCGCCCGGGCCCATTTAGGCCCGACACCGCCAGGGCCCATTTTGGCGCGGCACCGCCCGGGCCCATTTAGGTGCGGCACCGCCCTGGCCCATTTTGGTTTAGGGTTAGGGTTAGGGTTAGGTTTAGGGTTAGGGTTAGAGTTAGGGTTAGGTTGCACCTCCCCAGAGGACTGAAACCAGCTTGATTATATGCTACGAGAGGCTTGACCATGTAGGTGCAGTATTACCAAGAGACTGAGCGGGATCACCTTCTTCATCTGCAAAGGGTAAGTCTGTGAGTACCTCTGTTGGGTCTGCTGTGCATTCATGGCCTTTTGGCACCATGGGCCCGGGCGGCACCTTGGGCGCGGGCGGCACCACCCGGTCCCATTTTAGCGCGGCACCGCCCGGGCCCATTTTGGAGCGGCACCGCCCGGGCCCATTTAGGCGCGGCACCGCCCGGGCCCATTTAGGCGCGACACCGCCCGGGCCCATTTAGGCGCGGCACCGCCCGGGCCCATTTAGGCGCGACACCGCCCGGGCCCATTTTGGCGCGACACCGCCAGGGCCCATTTTGGCGCGGCACCTCCCGGGCCCATTTTGGCGCGGCACCGCCCTGGCCCATTTAGGCGCGACACCGCCCGGGCCCATTTTGGCGCGACACCGCCCGGGCCCATTTAGGCGCGGCACCGCCCGGGCCCATTTTGGCGCGACACCGCCCGGGCCCATTTTGGCGATGCACCGCCCGGGCCCTTTTTGGCGCGGCACCGCCCTGGCCCATTTAGGCGCGACACCGCCCGGGCCCAGTTTGGCGCGGTACCGCCCGGGCCCATTTAGGCGCGGCACCGCCCGGGCCCATTTTGGGTTAGGGTTAGGGTTAGGGTTAGGGTTAGGGTTAGGGTTAGGGTTAGGGTTAGGGTTAGGGTTAGGTTTAGAGTTAGGGTTAGGGTTAGGGTTAGGGTTAGGTTGAGGGTTAGAGTTAGGGTTAGGGTTAGGGTTAGGGTTAGGGTTAGGGTTAGGGTGTACCTCCCCAGAGGACTGAAACCAGCTTGATTATATGCTACAAGAGGCTTGACCACGTAGGTGCAGTATTACCAAGAGACTGAGCGGGATCACCTTCTTCATCTGCAAAGGGTCAGTCTGTGACTACCTCTGTTGGGTCTGCTGTGCATTCATGGCCTTTTGGCACCATGGGCCCGGGCGGCACCATGGGCCCGGGCGGCACCACCTGGTCCCATTTTAGCGCGACACCGCCCGGGCCCATTTTGGCGCGGCACCGCCAGGGCCCATTTAGGCGCGACACCGCCCAGGCCCATTTAGGCGCGGCACCGCCCGGGCCCATTTTGGCGCGGCACCGCCCGGGCCCATTTTGGCGCGGCACCGGCCGGGCCCATTTTGGCGCGGCACCGCCCGGGCCCATTTAGGCGCGACACCACCCGGGCCCATTTTGGCACGACACCGCCAGGGCCCATTTTGGCGCGGCACCACCCGGGCCCATTTTGGCGCGGCACCGCCGTGGCCCATTTAGGCCCGACACCGCCCGGGCCCATTTTGGCGTGGCACCGCCCGGGCCCATTTTGGCGCGACACCGCCCGGGCCCATTTTGGCCCGGCACTGCCCGGGCACATTTTGGCGCGGCACCGCCCGGGCCCATTTTGGCGCGACACCGCTTGGGCCCATTTTGGCGCGACACCAGCCGGGCACATTTTGGCGCGGCACCGCACGGGCCCATTTAGGCCCGACACCGCCAGGGCCCATTTTGGCGCGGCACCGCCCGGGCCCATTTAGGTGCGGCACCGCCCAGGCCCATTTTGGATTAGGGTTAGGGTTAGGGTTAGGGTTAGGGTTAGGGTTAGGGTTAGGGTTAGGGTTAGGTTGTACCTCCCCAGAGGACTGAAACCAGCTTGATTATATACTACGAGAGGCTTGACCATGTAGGTGCAGTATTACCAAGAGACTGAGCGGGATCACCTTCTTCATCTGCAAAGGGTAAGTCTGTGAGTACCTCTGTTGGGACTGCTGTGCATTCATGGCCTTTTGGCACCATGGGCCCGGGCGGCACCTTGGGCACGGGCGGCACCACCCGGTCCCATTTTAGCGCGGCACCGCCCGGGCCCATTTTGGAGCGGCACCGCCCGGGCCCATTTAGGCGCGGCACCGCCCGGGCCCATTTAGGCGCGACACCGTCCGGGCCCATTTTGGCGCGACACCGCCCGTGCCCATTTTGGCGCGGCACCGCCCGGGCCCATTTAGGCGCGACACCGCCCGGGCCCATTTTGGCGCGACACCGCCAGGGCCCATTTTGGCGCGGCACCTCCCGGGCCCATTTTGGCGCGGCACCGCCCTGGCCCATTTAGGCGCGACACCGCCCGGGCCCATTTTGGCGCGGCACCGCCCGGGCCCATTTAGGCGCGGCACCGCCCGGGCCCATTTTGGCGCGACACCGCCCGGGCCCATTTTGGCGATGCACCGCCCGGGCCCTTTTTGGCGCGGCACCGCCCTGGCCCATTTAGGCGCGACACCGCCCGGGCCCAGTTTGGCGCGGTACCGCCCGGGCCCATTTAGGCGCGGCACCGCCCGGGCCCATTTTGGGTTAGGGTTAGGGTTAGGGTTAGGGTTAGGGTTAGGGTTAGGGTTAGGGTTAGGGTTAGGTTTAGAGTTAGGGTTAGGGTTAGGGTTAGGGTTAGGGTGAGGGTTAGAGTTAGGGTTAGGGTTAGGGTTAGGGTTAGGTTTAGGGTTAGGATGTACCTCCCCAGAGGACTGAAACCAGCTTGATTATATGCTACAAGAGGCTTGACCACGTAGGTGCAGTATTACCAAGAGACTGAGCGGGATCACCTTCTTCATCTGCAAAGGGTAAGTCTGTGACTACCTCTGTTGGGTCTGCTGTGCATTCATGGCCTTTTGGCACCATGGGCCCGGGCGGCACCATGGGCCCGGGCGGCACCACCTGGTCTCATTTTAGCGCGGTACCGCCCGGGCCCATTTTGGAGCGGCACCGCCCGGGTCCATTTAGGCGCGGCACCGCCCGGGCCCATTTTGGCGCGGCACCGCCCGGGCCAATTTTGGCGCGACACCGCCCGGGCCCATTTTGGTGCGGCACCGCCCGGGCCCATTTTGGTGCGACACCGCCCGGGCCCATTTTGGCGCGGAACCGCCCGTGCCCATTTTGACGCGGCACCGCCCGGGCCCATTTAGGCGCGACACCGCCCGGGCCCATTTTGGCGCGACACCGCCAGGGCCCATTTTGGCGCGGCACCGCCCAGGCCCATTTTGGCGCGACACCGCCCGGGCCCATTTTGGCGCGGCACCGCCCGGGCCCATTTAGGCGCGGCACCGCCCGGGCCCATTTTGGCACGACACAGCCCGGGCCCATTTTGGCGATGCACCGCCCGGGCCCATTTTGGAGCGGCACCGCCCGGGCCCATTTAGGCGCGGCACCGCCCGGGCCCATTTAGGCGCGACACCGTCCGGGCCCATTTTGGCGCGACACCGCCCGTGCCCATTTTGACGCGGCACCGCCCGGGCCCATTTAGGCGCGACACCGCCCGGGCCCATTTTGGCGCGACACCGCCAGGGCCCATTTTGGCGCGGCACCTCCCGGGCCCATTTTGGCGCGGCACCGCCCTGGCCCATTTAGGCGCGACACCGCCCGGGCCCATTTTGGCGCAGCACCGCCCGGGCCCATTTTGGCGCGGCACCGCCCGGGCCCATTTTGGCGCGACACCGCCCGGGCCCAGTTTGGCGATGCACCGCCCGGGCCCATTTTGGCGATGCACCGCCCGGGCCCTTTTTGGCGCGGCACCACCCTGGCCCATTTAGGCGCGACACTGCCCGGGCCCAGTTTGGCGCGGTACCGCCCGGGCCCATTTAGGCGCGGCACCGCCCGGGCCCATTTTGGGTTAGGGTTAGGGTTAGGGTTAGGGTTAGGGTTAGGGTTAGGGTTAGGGTTAGAGTTAGGTTTAGAGTTAGGGTTAGGGTTAGGGTTAGGGTTAGGGTGAGGTTTAGATTTAGGGTTAGGGTTAGGGTTAGGGTTAGGGTTAGGGTTAGGGTTAGGGTGTACCTCCCCAGAGGACTGAAACCAGCTTGATTATATGCTACAAGAGGCTTGACCACGTAGGTGCAGTATTACCAAGAGACTGAGCGGGATCACCTTTTTCATCTGCAAAGGGTCAGTCTGTGACTACCTCTGTTGGGTCTGCTGTGCATTCATGGCCTTTTGGCACCATGGGCCCGGGCGGCACCATGGGCCCAGGCGACACCACCCGGTCCCATTTTGGCGCGGCACCGCCCGGGCCCATTTTAGCGCGGCACCGCCCGGGCCCATTTTGGAGCGGCACCGCCCGGGCCCACTTAGGCGCGGCACCGTCCGGGCGCATTTTGGCGCGGCACCCCCCAGGCCCATTTAGGCGCGACACCGCCCGGGCCCATTTTGGCGCGGCACCGCCCGGGCCCATTTTGGCGCGGCACCGCCAGGGCCCATTTAGGCGCGACACCGCCCGGGCCCATTTAGGCGCGGCACCGCCCGGGCCCATTTTGGCGCGGCACCGCCCGGGCCCATTTTGGCGCGGCACCGCCCGGGCCCATTTTGGCGCGACACCGCCCGGGCCCATTTTGGCACGGCACCACCCGGGCCCATTTAGGCGCGACACCACCCGGGCCCATTTTGGCACGACACCGCCAGGGCTCATTTTGGCGCGGCACCACCCGGGCCCATTTTGGCGCGGCACCGCCGTGGCCCATTTAGGCCCGACACCGCCCGGGCCCATTTTGGCGCGGTTCCGCCCGGGCCCATTTTGGCGCGACACCGCCCGGGCCCATTTTGGCGTGGCACCGCCTGGGCCCATTTTGGCGCGGAACCGCCCGGGCCCATTTAGGCGCGACACCGCCCGGGCCCATTTTGGCGCGACACCGCCAGGGCCCATTTTGGCGCGGCACCTCCCGGGCCCATTTTGGCGCGGCACCGCCCTGGCCCATTTAGGCGCGACACCGCCCGGGCCCATTTTGGCGCGGCACCGCCCGGGCCCATTTAGGCGCGGCACCGCCCGGGCCCATTTTGGCGCGACACCGCCCGGGCCCATTTTGGCGATGAACCGCCCGGGCCCTTTTTGGCGCGGCACCGCCCTGGCCCATTTAGGCGCGACACCGCCCGGGCCCAGTTTGGCGCGGTACCGCCCGGGCCCATTTAGGCGCGGCACCGCCCGGGCCCATTTTGGGTTAGGGTTAGGGTTAGGGTTAGGGTTAGGGTTAGGGTTAGGGTTAGGGTTAGGGTTAGGTTTAGAGTTAGGGTTAGGGTTAGGGTTAGGGTTAGGGTGAGGGTTAGAGTTAGGGTTAGGGTTAGGGTTAGGGTTAGGTTTAGGGTTAGGATGTACCTCCCCAGAGGACTGAAACCAGCTTGATTATATGCTACAAGAGGCTTGACCACGTAGGTGCAGTATTACCAAGAGACTGAGCGGGATCACCTTCTTCATCTGCAAAGGGTAAGTCTGTGACTACCTCTGTTGGGTCTGCTGTGCATTCATGGCCTTTTGGCACCATGGGCCCGGGCGGCACCATGGGCCCGGGCGGCACCACCTGGTCTCATTTTAGCGCGGTACCGCCCGGGCCCATTTTGGAGCGGCACCGCCCGGGTCCATTTAGGCGCGGCACCGCCCGGGCCCATTTTGGCGCGGCACCGCCCGGGCCAATTTTGGCGCGACACCGCCCGGGCCCATTTTGGTGCGGCACCGCCCGGGCCCATTTTGGTGCGACACCGCCCGGGCCCATTTTGGCGCGGAACCGCCCGTGCCCATTTTGACGCGGCACCGCCCGGGCCCATTTAGGCGCGACACCGCCCGGGCCCATTTTGGCGCGACACCGCCAGGGCCCATTTTGGCGCGGCACCGCCCAGGCCCATTTTGGCGCGACACCGCCCGGGCCCATTTTGGCGCGGCACCGCCCGGGCCCATTTAGGCGCGGCACCGCCCGGGCCCATTTTGGCACGACACAGCCCGGGCCCATTTTGGCGATGCACCGCCCGGGCCCATTTTGGAGCGGCACCGCCCGGGCCCATTTAGGCGCGGCACCGCCCGGGCCCATTTAGGCGCGACACCGTCCGGGCCCATTTTGGCGCGACACCGCCCGTGCCCATTTTGACGCGGCACCGCCCGGGCCCATTTAGGCGCGACACCGCCCGGGCCCATTTTGGCGCGACACCGCCAGGGCCCATTTTGGCGCGGCACCTCCCGGGCCCATTTTGGCGCGGCACCGCCCTGGCCCATTTAGGCGCGACACCGCCCGGGCCCATTTTGGCGCAGCACCGCCCGGGCCCATTTTGGCGCGGCACCGCCCGGGCCCATTTTGGCGCGACACCGCCCGGGCCCAGTTTGGCGCGGTACCGCCCGGGCCCATTTAGGCGCGGCACCGCCCGGGCCCATTTTGGGTTAGGGTTAGGGTTAGGGTTAGGGTTAGGGTTAGGGTTAGGGTTAGGGTTAGAGTTAGGTTTAGAGTTAGGGTTAGGGTTAGGGTTAGGGTTAGGGTGAGGTTTAGATTTAGGGTTAGGGTTAGGGTTAGGGTTAGGGTTAGGGTTAGGGTTAGGGTGTACCTCCCCAGAGGACTGAAACCAGCTTGATTATATGCTACAAGAGGCTTGACCACGTAGGTGCAGTATTACCAAGAGACTGAGCGGGATCACCTTTTTCATCTGCAAAGGGTCAGTCTGTGACTACCTCTGTTGGGTCTGCTGTGCATTCATGGCCTTTTGGCACCATGGGCCCGGGCGGCACCATGGGCCCAGGCGACACCACCCGGTCCCATTTTGGCGCGGCACTGCCCGGGCCCATTTTAGCGCGGCACCGCCCGGGCCCATTTTGGAGCGGCACCGCCCGGGCCCATTTAGGCGCGGCACCGCCCGGGCCCATTTTGGCGCGGCACCCCCCAGGCCCATTTAGGCGCGACACCGCCCGGGCCCATTTTGGCGCGGCACCGCCCGGGCCCATTTTGGCGCGGCACCGCCAGGGCCCATTTAGGCGCGACACCGCCCGGGCCCATTTAGGCGCGGCACCGCCCGGGCCCATTTTGGCGCGGCACCGCCCGGGCCCATTTTGGCGCGGCACCGCCCGGGCCCATTTTGGCACGGCACCACCCGGGCCCATTTAGGCGCGACACCACCCGGGCCCATTTTGGCACGACACCGCCAGGGCTCATTTTGGCGCGGCACCACCCGGGCCCATTTTGGCGCGGCACCGCCGTGGCCCATTTAGGCCCGACACCGCCCGGGCCCATTTTGGCGCGGTTCCGCCCGGGCCCATTTTGGCGCGACACCGCCCGGGCCCATTTTGGCGTGGCACCGCCTGGGCCCATTTTGGCGCGGAACCGCCCGGGCCCATTTTGGCCCGGCACTGCCCGGGCACATTTTGGCGCGGCACCGCCCGGGCCCATTTTGGCGCGACACCGCTTGGGCCCATTTTGGCGCGACACCAGCCGGGCACATTTTGGCGCGGCACCGCCCGGGCCCATTTAGGCCCGACACCGCCAGGGCCCATTTTGGCGCGGCACCGCCCGGGACCATTTAGGTGCGGCACCGCCCAGGCCCATTTTGGTTTAGGGTTAGGGTTAGGGTTAGGTTTAGGGTTAGGGTTAGAGTTAGGGTTAGGTTGCACCTCCCCAGAGGACTGAAACCAGCTTGATTATATGCTACGAGAGGCTTGACCATGTAGGTGCAGTATTACCAAGAGACTGAGCGGGATCACCTTCTTCATCTGCAAAGGGTAAGTCTGTGAGTACCTCTGTTGGGTCTGCTGTGCATTCATGGCCTTTTGGCACCATGGGCCCGGGCGGCACCTTGGGCGCGGGCGGCACCACCCGGTCCCATTTTAGCGCGGCACCGCCCGGGCCCATTTTGGAGCGGCACCGCCAGGGCCCATTTAGGCGCGGCACCGCCCGGGCCCATTTTGGCGCGGCACCGTCCGGGCCCATTTTGGCGCGACACCGCCCGTGCCCATTTTGGCGCGGCACCGCCCGGGCCCATTTAGGCGCGACACCGCCCGGGCCAATTTTGGCGCGACACCGCCAGGGCCCATTTTGGCGCGGCACCTCCCGGGCCCATTTTGGCGCGGCACCGCCCTGGCCCATTTAGGCGCGACACCGCCCGGGCCCATTTTGGCGCGACACCGCCCGGGCCCATTTAGGCGCGGCACCGCCCGGGCCCATTTTGGCGCGACACCGCCCGGGCCCATTTTGGCGATGCACCGCCCGGGCCCTTTTTGGCGCGGCACCGCCCTGGCCCATTTAGGCGCGACACCGCCCGGGCCCAGTTTGGCGTGGTACCGCCCGGGCCCATTTAGGCGCGGCACCGCCCGGGCCCATTTTGGGTTAGGGTTAGGGTTAGGGTTAGGGTTAGGGTTAGGGTTAGGGTTAGGGTTAGGGTTAGGGTTAGGTTTAGAGTTAGGGTTAGGGTTAGGGTTAGGGTTAGGGTGAGGGTTAGAGTTAGGGTTAGGGTTAGGGTTAGGGTTAGGGTTAGGGTTAGGGTGTACCTCCCCAGAGGACTGAAACCAGCTTGATTATATGCTACAAGAGGCTTGACCACGTAGGTGCAGTATTACCAAGAGACTGAGCGGGATCACCTTCTTCATCTGCAAAGGGTCAGTCTGTGACTACCTCTGTTTGGTCTGCTG
>CM072302.1:485000-520000 GCA_036873955.1 Mergus octosetaceus | reverse complement strand
CGCGGCACCGCCCGGGCCCATTTAGGCGCGACACCGCCCGGGCCCATTTAGGCGCGACAGCGCCCGGACCCATTTTGGCGCAGCACCGCCCGGGCCCATTTTGGCGCGGCACCGGCCGGGCCCATTTTGGCACAGCACTGCCCGGGCCCCTTTTGGCGCGGCACCGCCCGGGCCCATTTTGGCGCGGCATTACCCGGGCCCATTTTGGCGCGACACCGCCCGGGCCCATTTTGGCGCGGCACCGCCCGGGCCTATTTTGGCGCGGCACCGCCCGGGCCCATTTTGGCGCGGCACCGCCCGGGCCCATTTTGGCGCGGCACCGCCCGGGCCCATTTTGGCGCGACATCGCTTGGGCCCATTTTGGCGCGACACCAGCCGGGCACATTTTGGCGCGGCACCGCCCGGGCCCATTTAGGCGCGACACCGCCCGGGCCCATTTTGGCGCGGCACCGCCAGGGCCAATTTAGGCGCGACACCGCCCGGGCCCATTTTGGCCCGGCACCGCCGGGGCCCATTTAGGCATGGCAACGCCCGGGCCCATTTTGGGTTAGGGTTAGGGTTAGGGTTAGGGTTAGGGTTAGGGTTAGGGTTAGGGTTAGGCTTAGGGTTAGGGTTAGAGTTAGGGTTAGGGTTAGGGTGTACCTCCCCAGAGGACTGAAACCAGCTTGATTATATGCTACAAGAGGCTTGACCACGTAGGTTGCAGTATTACCAAGAGACTGAGCGGGATTACCTTCTTCATCTGCAAAGGGTAAGTCTGTGACTACCTCTGTTGGGTCTGCTGTGCATTCATGGCCTTTTGGCACCATGGGCCCGGGCGGCACCATGGGCCCAGGCGGTACCAACCGGTCCCATTTTGGCGTGACACCGCCCGGGCCCATTTTGGGGCGGCACCGCCCAGGCCCATTTAGGCGAAACACCGCCCGGGCCCATTTTGGAGCGGCACCGCCTGGGCCCATTTAGGCGCGACACCGCCCGGGCCCATTTTGGCGCGGCACCGCCCGGGCCCATTTAGGCGCGGCACCGCCCGGGCCCATTTAGGCGCGGCACCGTCCGGGCCCATTTTGGCGCGACACCACCCGGGCCCATTTTGGCGCGGCACCTCCCAGGCCCATTTAGGCGCGACACCGCCCAGGTCCATTTAGGCGCGGCAGTGCCCGGGCCCATTTTGGTGCGGCAACGCCCGGGCCCAGTTAGGCGCGGCACCGCCCGGGCCCGTTTTGGCGCGGCACCGCCCTGGCCCATTTAGGCGCGACACCGCCCGGGCCCATTTAGGAGCGGCACCGCCCGGGCCCATTTTGGGTTAGGGTTAGGGTTAGGGTTAGGGTTAGGGTTAGGGTTAGGGTTAGGGTTAGGGTTAGGTTTAGGGTTAGGGTTAGGGTTAGGGTTAGAGTTAGGGTTAGGGTTAGGGTTAGGGTTAGGGTTAGGGTTAGGGTTAGGGTTAGGGTTAGGGTTAGGGTTAGGGTTAGGGTGTACCTCCCCAGAGGACTGAAACCAGCTTGATTATATGCTACAAGAGGCTTGACTACGTAGGTGCAGTATTACCAAGAGACTGAGCGGGATCACCTTCTTCATCTGCAAAGGGTAAGTCTGTGACTACCTCTTTTGGGTCTGCTGTGCATTCATGGCCTTTTGGCACCATGGGCCCGGGCGGCACCATGGGCCCGGGCGGCACCACCCGGTCCCATTTTGGCGCGGCACCGCCCGGGCCAAATTTGGAGCGGCACCGCCCGGTCCCATTTAGGCGCGGCACCGCCCGGTCCCATTGAGGCGCGGCACCGCCCGGGCCCATTTTGGAGCGGCACCGCCCGGGCCCATTTAGGCACGACACCGCCCGGGCCCATTTAGGCGCGGCACCGCCCGGGCCCATTTAGGCGCGACACCGCCCGGGCCCATTTTGGCGCGGCACCGCTCGGGCCCATTTAGGCACGACACCGCCCGGGCCCATTTAGGCGCGGCACCGCCCGGGCCCATTTAGGCGCGACACCGCCCGGGCCAATTTAGGCGCGGCACCGCCCGGGCCCATTTAGGCGCGACACCGCCCGGGCCCATTTTGGCGCGGCAACGCTGGGGCCCATTTAGGCGTGGCACCACCCGGGCCCATTTAGGCGCGGCACTGCCCAGGCCAATTTTGGTGCGGCACCGCCTGGGCCCAGTTAGGCGCGGCACCGCCCGGGCCCATTTTGGCGCGGCACCGCCCGGGCCCATTTAGGCGCGACACCGCCCGGGCCCATTTAGGCGTGGCACCGCCCGGGCCCATTTTGGGTTAGGGTTAGGGTTAGGGTTAGGGTTAGGGTTAGGGTTAGGGTTAGGGTTAGGGTTAGGTTTAGGGTTAGGGTATGGTTAGGGTTAGGTTTAGGGTTAGTGTTAGGGTTAGGGTTAGGGTTAGGGTTAGGGTTAGGGTTAGGGTTAGGGTTAGGGTTAGGGTTAGGGTTAGGGTGTACCTCCCCAGAGGACTGAAACCAGCTTGATTATATGCTACAAGATGCTTGACCACGTAGGTGCAGTATTACCAAGAGACTGAGCGGGATCACCTTCTTCATCTGCAAAGGGTAAGTCTGTGACTACCTCTGTTGGGTCTGCTGTGCATTCATGGCCTTTAGGCACCATGGGCCCGGGCGGCACCATGGGCCCGGGCGGCAAAACCCGGTCCCATTTTAGCACGGCACCGCCCGGGCCCATTTTGGAGCGGCACCGCCCGGGCCCATTTAGACGCGGCACCGCCCGGGCCCATTTTGGCGCGACACCGCCCGGGCCCATTTTGGCGCGGCACCGCCCGGGCCCATTTAGGCACGACACCGCCCGGGGCCATTTTGGCGCGGCACCGCCCGGGCCCATATAGGCGCGACACCGCTCGGGCCAATTTTCGCGCGGCACCGCCCAAGGCCATTTAGGCGCGGCACCGTCCGGGACCATTTTGGCGCGACACCGCCCGGGCCCATTTTGGCGCGACACCGCCCGGGCCCATTTTGGCGCGGAACCGCCCGTGCCCATTTTGACGCGGCACCGCCCAGGCCCATTTAGGCGCGACACCGCTCGGGCCCATTTTGGCGCGACACCGCCCGGGCCCATTTTGGCGATGCAATGCCAGGGCCCATTTTGGCGATGCACCGCCCGGGCCCGTTTTGGCGCGGCACCGCCCTGGCCCATTTAGGCGCGGCACCGCCCGGGCCCATTTTGGCGCGACACCGCCCGGGCCCATTTTGGCGATGCACTGCCCGGGCCCATTTTGGCGATGCACCGCCCGGGCCCGTTTTGGCGCGGCACCACCCTGGCCCATTTAGGCGCGACACCGCCCGGGCCCATTTTGGAGAGGCACCGCCCGGGCCCATTTTGGCGCAGCACCGCCCGGGCCCATTTTGGCGCGACACCGCCCAGGCCCATTTTGGCGCGGCACAGCCCGGGCCCATTTTGGCGCGACACCGCCCAGGCCCATTTTGGCGATGCACCGCCAGGGCCCATTTTGGCGCGGCACCGCCCTGGCCCATTTAGGCGCGACACCGCCTGGGCCCATTTTGGCGCGGCACCGCCCGGGCCCATTTAGGTGCGGCACCGCCCGGGCCCATTTTGGGTTAGGGATAGGGTAAGGGTTAGGGTTAGGGTTAGGGTTAGGGTTAGGGTTAGGTTTAGGGTTGGGGTTAGGGTTAGGGTTAGGGTTAGGGTTAGGGTTAGGGTTAGGGTAGGGTTAGGGTTAGGGTTAGGGTTGGGGTTAGGGTTAGGGTTAGGGTTAGGGTTAGGGTTAGGGTTAGGTTGTACCTCCCCAGAGGACTGAAACCAGCTTGATTATATGCTACAAGAGGCTTGACCACGTAGGTGCAGTATTACCAAGTGACTGAGCGGGATCACCTTGTTCATCTGCAAAGGGTAAGTCTGTGACTACCTCTTTTGGGTCTGCTGTGCATTCATGGCCTTTTGGCACCATGGGCCCGGGCGGCACCTTGGGCGCGGGCGGCACCACCCGGTCCCAATTTAGCGCGGCACCGCCCGGGCCCATTTTGGAGCGGCACCGCCCGGGCCCATTTAGGCGCGACACCGCCCGTGCCCATTTTGACGTGGCACCGCCCGGGCCCATTTAGGCGCGACACCGCCCGGGCGCATTTTGGCGCGACACCGCCAGGGCCCATTTTGGCGCGGCACCTCCCGGGCCCATTTTGGCGCGGCACCGCCCGGGCCCATTTAGGCGCGACACCGCCCGGGCCCATTTTGGCGCGGCACCGCCCGGGCCCATTTAGGCGCGGCACCGCCCGGGCCCATTTTGGCGCGACACCGCCCGGGCCCATTTTGGCGATGCACCGCCCGGGCCCATTTTGGCGATGCACCGCCCGGGCCCTTTTTGGCGCGGCACCGCCCTGGCCCATTTAGGCGCGACACCGCCCGGGCCCAGTTTGGCGCGGTACCGCCCGGGCCCATTTAGGCGCGGCACCGCCCGGGCCCATTTTGGGTTAGGGTTAGGGTTAGGGTTAGGGTTAGGGTTAGGGTTAGGGTTAGGGTTAGGGTTAGGTTTAGAGTTAGGGTTAGGGTTAGGGTTAGGGTTAGGGTGAGGGTTAGAGTTAGGGTTAGGGTTAGGGTTAGGGTTAGGGTTAGGGTTAGGGTTAGGGTGTACCTCCCCAGAGGACTGACACCAGCTTGATTATATGCTACAAGAGGCTTGACCACGTAGGTGCAGTATTACCAAGAGGCTGATCGGGATCACCTTCTTCATCTGCAAAGGGTAAGTCTGTGACTACCTCTGTTGGGTCTGCTGTGCATTCATGGCCTTTTGGCACCATGGGCCCGGGCGGCACCATGGGCCCGGGCGGCACCACCTGGTCCCATTTTAGCGCGGCACCACCCGGGCCCATTTTGGAGCGGCACCGCCCGGGCCCATTTAGGCGCGGCACCGCCCGGGCCAATTTTGGCGCGACACCGCCCGGGCCCGTTTTGGTGCGGCACCGCCCGGGCCCATTTTGGTGCGACACCGCCCGGGCCCATTTTGGCGCGGAACCGCCCGTGCCCATTTTGACGCGGCACCGCCCGGGCCCATTTAGGCGCGACACCGCCCGGGCCCATTTTGGCGCGACACCGCCAGGGCCCATTTTGGCGCGGCACCGCCCAGGCCCATTTTGGCGCGACACCGCCCGGGCCCATTTTGGCGCGGCACCGCCCGGGCCCATTTAGGCGCGGCACCGCCCGGGCCCATTTTGGCACGACACAGCCCGGGCCCATTTTGGCGATGCACCGCCCGGGCCCATTTTGGCGATGCACCGCCCGGGCCCTTTTTGGCGTGGCACCGCCCTGGCCCATTTAGCCGCGGCACCGCCCGGGCCCATTTAGGGTTAGGGTTAGGGTTAGGGTTAGGGTTAGGGTTAGGGTTAGGGCTAGGTTTAGAGTTAGTGTTAGGGTTAGGGTTAGGGTTAGGGTGAGGGTTAGAGTTAGGGTTAGGGTTAGGGTTAGGGTTAGGTTTAGGGTGTACCTCCCCAGAGGACTGAAACCAGCTTGATTATATGCTACAAGATGGTTGACCACGTAGGTGCAGTATTACCAAGAGACTGAGCGGGATCAACTTCTTCATCTGCAAAGGGTAAGTCTGTGACTACCTCTGTTGGGTCTGCTGTGCATTCATGGCCTTTTGGCAGCATGGGCCCGGGCGGCACCATGGGCGCGGGCGGCACCACCCGGTCCCATTTTAGCGCGGCACCGCCCGGGCCCATTTTGGAGCGGCACCGCCCGGGCCCATTTTGGCGCGGCACCGCCCGGGCCCATTTAGGCGCGACACCGTCCGGGCCCATTATTGCGCAGCACAGCCCGGGCCCATTTAGGCGCGACACCGCCCGGGCCCATTTTGCGCGACACCGCCAGGGCCCATTTTGGCGATGCAACGCCCGGGCCCATTTTGGCGCGGCACCGCCCTGGACCCTTTAGGCGCGACACCGCCCGGGCCCATTTAGGCGCGGCACCCACCAGGCCCATTTAGGCGCGACACCGCCCGGGCCCACTTTGGCGCGGCACCGCCCGTGCCCATTTAGGAGCGACAACGCCCGGGCCCATTTAGGCGCGACACCGCCCGGGCCCATTTTGGCGCAGCACCGCCCGGGCCCATTTTGGCGCGGCACCGGCCGGGCCCATTTTGGCGCAGCACCGCCCGGGCCCCTTTTGGCGCGGCACCGCCCGGGCCCATTTTGGCGCGGCACCACCCGGGCCCATTTAGGCGCGACACTGCCAGGGCCCATTTTGGCGCGGCACCGCCCGGGCCCATTTTGGCGCGGCACCGCCCGGGCCTATTTTGGCGCGGCACCGCCCGGGCCCATTTTGGCGCGGCACTGCCCGGGCCCATTTTGGCGCGGCACCGCCAGGGCCCATTTTGGCGCGGCACCGCCCGGGCCCATTTTGGCGCGACATCGCTTGGGCCCATTTTGGCGCGACACCAGCCGGGCACATTTTGGCGCGGCACCGCCCGGGCCCATTTAGGCGCGACACCGCCCGGGCCCATTTTGGCGCGGCACCGCCAGGGCCCATTTAGGCGCGACACCGCCCGGGCCCATTTTGGCCCGGCACCGCCCGGGCCCATTTAGGCGCGGCAACGCCCGGGCCCATTTTGGGTTAGGGTTAGGGTTAGGGTTAGGGTTAGGGTTAGGGTTAGGGTTAGGCTTAGGGTTAGGGTTAGAGTTAGGGTTAGGGTTAGGGTGTACCTCCCCAGAGGACTGAAACCAGCTTGATTATATGCTACAAGATGGTTGACCACGTAGGTGCAGTATTACCAAGAGACTGAGCGGGATCACCTTCTTCATCTGCAAAGGGTAAGTCTGTGACTACCTCTGTTGGGTCTGCTGTGCATTCATGGCCTTTTGGCAGCATGGGCCCGGGCGGCACCATGGGCGCGGGCGGCACCACCCGGTCCCATTTTAGCGCGGCACCGCCCGGGCCCATTTTGGAGCGGCACCGCCCGGGCCCAATTTGGCGCGGCACCGCCCGGGCCCATTTAGGCGCGACACCGTCCGGGCCCATTTTTGCGCAGCACAGCCCGGGCCCATTTAGGCGCGACACCGCCCGGGCCCATTTTGCGCGACACCGCCAGGGCCCATTTTGGCGATGCAACGCCCGGGCCCATTTTGGCGCGGCACCGCCCTGGACCCTTTAGGCGCGACACCGCCCGGGCCCATTTAGGCGCGGCACCCCCCAGGCCCATTTAGGCGCGACACCGCCCGGGCCCACTTTGGCGCGGCACCGCCCGTGCCCATTTAGGAGCGACAACGCCCGGGCCCATTTAGGCGCGGCACCGCCCGGGCCCATTTAGGCGCGACACCGCCCGGGCCCACTTTGGCGCGGCACCGCCCGTGCCCATTTAGGAGCGACAACGCCCGGGCCCATTTAGGCGCGGCACAGCCCGGGCCCATTTTGGTGCGGCAACGCCCGGGCCCAGTTAGGCGCGGCACCGCCCGGGCCCAGTTTGGCGCGGCACCGCCCGGGCCCATTTAGGCGCGACACCGCCCGGGCCCATTTAGGCGCGGCACCGCCCGGGCCCATTTAGGCGCGACACCGCTCGGGCCAATTTTCGCGCGGCACCGCCCAAGGCCATTTAGGCGCGGCACCGCCCGGGCCCATTTTGGCGCGGCACCGCCCGGGCCCATTTAGGCGCGACACCGCCCGGGCCCATTTAGGCGCGGCACCGCCCGGGCCCATTTTGGGTTAGGGTTAGTGTTAGGGTTAGGGTTAGGGTTAGGGTTAGGGTAAGGGTTAGGTTTAGTGTTAGGGTTAGGTTTAGTGTTAGTGTTAGGGTTAGGGTTAGGGTTAGGGTTAGGGTTAGGGTTAGGGTTAGGGTTAGGGTGTACCTCCCCAGAGGACTGAAACCAGCTTGATTATATGCTACAAGATGCTTGACCACGTAGGTGCAGTATTACCAAGAGACTGAGCGGGATCACCTTCTTCATCTGCAAAGGGTAAGTCTGTGACTACCTCTGTTGGGTCTGCTGTGCATTCATGGCCTTTAGGCACCATGGGCCCGGGCGGCACCATGGGCCCGGGCGGCACCACCCGGTCCCATTTTAGCACGGCACCGCCCGGGCCCATTTTGGAGCGGCACCGCCCAGGCCCATTTAGACGCGGCACCGCCCGGGCCCATTTTGGCGCGACACCGCCCGGGCCCATTTTGGCGATGCACTGCCCGGGCCCATTTTGGCCATGCACCGCCCGGGCCCGTTTTGGCGCGGCACCGCCCTGGCCCATTTAGGCGCGACACCGTCCGGGCCCAGTTTGGCGCGGCACCACCCGGGCCCATTTAGGCGCGGCACCGCCCGGGCCCATTTTGGGTTAGGGTTAGAGTTAGGGTTAGGGTTAGGGTTAGGGTTAGGGTTAGGGTTAGGGTTAGGGTTAGAGTTAGGGTTAGGGTTAGGGTTAGGGTTAGGGTTAGGGTTAGGGTTAGGGGTAGGGTTAGGGTTAGGGTTAGGGTAAGGGTGTACCTCCCCAGAGGACTGAAACCAGCTTGATTATATGCTACAAGAGGCTTGACCACGTAGGTGCAGTATTACCAAGAGACTGAGCGGGATCACCTTCTTCATCTGCAAAGGGTAAGTCTGTGACTACCTCTGTTGGGTCGGCTGTGCATTCATGGCCTTTTGGCACCATGGGCCCGGGCGGCACCATGGGCCCGGGCGGCACCACCCGGTCCCATTTTAGCGCGGCACCGCCCGGGCCCATTTTGGAGCGGCACCGCCCGGGCCCATTTAGGCGCGGCACTGCCCGGGCCCATTTTGGCGCGGCACCGCCCGGGCCAATTTTGGCGTGACACCGCTTGGGCACATTTTGGCGCGACACCAGCCGGGCACATTTTGGCGCGGCACCGCCCGGGCCCATTTAGGCGCGACACCGCCCGGGCCCATTTTGGCGCGGCACCGCCAGGGCTCATTTAGGCGCGACACCGCCCGGGCCCCATTTTGGCCGGGCACCGCCCATGCCCATTTAGGCGCGGCAACGCCCGGGCCCATTTTGGGTTAGCGTTAGGGTTAGGGTTAGGGTTAGGGTTAGGGTTAGGGTTAGGGTTAGTGTTAGAGTTAGGGTTAGGGTTAGGGTTAGTTTTATGGTTAGGGTTAGGGTAAGGGTTAGGTTTAAGGTTAGGGTTAGGGTTAGGGTTAGGGTTAGGGTTAGGGTTAGGGTTAGGGTTAGGGTTAGGGTGTACCTCCCCAGAGGACTGAAACCAGCTTGATCATATGCTACAAGAGGCTTGACCACGTAGGTGCAGTACTACCAAGAGACTGAGCGGGATCACCTTTTTCATCTGCAAAGGGTAAGTCTGTGACTACCTCTGTTGGGTCTGCTGTGCATTCATGGCCTTTTGGCACCATGGGCCCGGGCGGCACCATGGGCCCAGGCGGTACCAACCGGTCCCATTTTGGCGCGACACCGCCCGGGCCCATTTTGGCGCGGCATCGCCCGGGCCCATTTTGGCGCGACACCGCCCGGGCCCATTTTGGCGCGGCACCGCCCGGGCCCATTTAGGCGCGACACCGCCCGGGCCCATTTTGGCTCGGCACCGCCCAAGCCCATTTAGGCGCGGCACCGCCAGGGCCCATTTTGGCGCGGCACCGCCCGGGCCAATTTAGGCGCGGCACCGCCCGGGCCCATTTTGGCGTGACACCGCCCGGGCCCATTTTGGTGCGGCACCGCCCAGGCCAATTTAGGCGAAACACCGCCCGGGCCCATTTTGGCGCGCCACCGCCCGGGCCCGTTTTGGCGCGGCACCGCCCGGGCCCATTTAGACGCGGCACCGCCCGGGCCCATTTTGGCGCGGCGTCGCCCGGGCCAATTTTGGCGCGACACCGCCCGGGCCCATTTTGGCGCGGCACCGCATGGGCCCATTTTGGCGCGGCACCGCCCGGGCCCATTTAGGCGCGGCACCGTCCGGGCCCATTTTGGCGCGACACCACCCGGGCCCATTTTGGCGCGGCACCTCCTAGGCCCATTTAGGCGCGACACCGCCCGGGCCCATTTAGGCGCGGCACTGCCCGGGCCCATTTTGGCGCGGCACCGCCCGGGCCCAGTTAGGTGCGGCACCGCCCGGGCCCATTTTGGCACGGCAACGCCCGGGCCCATTTAGGCGCGACACCGCCCGGGCCCATTTAGGCGCGGCACCGCCCGGGCCCATTTTGGGTTAGGGTTAGGGTTAGGGTTAGGGTTAGGGTTAGGGTTAGGGTTAGTGTTAGGGTTAGGGTTAGGGTTAGGGTTAGGGTTAGGGTTAGGGTTAGGGTTAGGGTTAGGGTTAGGGTTAGGGTGTACCTCCCCAGAGGACTGAAACCAGCTTGATTATATGCTACAAGAGGCTTGACCACGTAGGTGCAGTATTAACAAGAGACTGAGCGGGATCACCTTCTTCATCTGCAAAGGGTAAGTCTGTGACTACCTCTGTTGGGTCGGCTGTGCATTCATGGCCTTTTGGCACCATGGGCCCGGGCGGCACCATGGGCCCGGGCGGCACCACCCGGTCCCATTTTAGCGCGGCACCGCCCGGGCCCATTTTGGCGCGGCACCGCCCGGGCCCATTTTGGCGCGACACCGCCCGGGCCCATTTTGGCGCGGCACCGCCCGGGCCCATTTTGGCGCGGCATCGCCCGGGCCTATTTTGGCGCGGCACCTCCCTGGCCCATTTAGGCGCGACACCGCCCGGGCCCATTTTGGCGCGGCACCGCCCGGGCCCATTTTGGCGATGCACTGCCCGGGCCCATTTTGGCGATGTACCGCCCGGGCCCGTTTTGGCGCGGCACCGCCCTGGCCCATTTAGGCGCGGCACCGCCCGGGCCCATTTTGGAGCGACACCGCCCGGGCCCATTTTGGCGATGCACTGCCCGGGCCCATTTTGGCGATGCACCGCCCGGGCCCGTTTTGGCGCGGCACCGCCCTGGCCCATTTAGGCGCGACACCGTCCGGGCCCAGTTTGGCGCGGCACCACCCGGGCCCATTTAGGCGCGGCACCGCCCGGGCCCATTTTGGGTTAGGGTTAGAGTTAGGGTTAGGGTTAGGGTTAGGGTTAGGGTTAGGGTTAGGGTTAGGGTTAGAGTTAGGGTTAGGGTTAGGGTTAGGGTTAGGGTTAGGGTTAGGGTTAGGGGTAGGGTTAGGGTTAGGGTTAGGGTAAGGGTGTACCTCCCCAGAGGACTGAAACCAGCTTGATTATATGCTACAAGAGGCTTGACCACGTAGGTGCAGTATTACCAAGAGACTGAGCGGGATCACCTTCTTCATCTGCAAAGGGTAAGTCTGTGACTACCTCTGTTGGGTCGGCTGTGCATTCATGGCCTTTTGGCACCATGGGCCCGGGCGGCACCATGGGCCCGGGCGGCACCACCCGGTCCCATTTTAGCGCGGCACCGCCCGGGCCCATTTTGGAGCGGCACCGCCCGGGCCCATTTAGGCGCGGCACTGCCCGGGCCCATTTTGGCGCGGCACCGCCCGGGCCAATTTTGGCGTGACACCGCTTGGGCACATTTTGGCGCGACACCAGCCGGGCACATTTTGGCGCGGCACCGCCCGGGCCCATTTAGGCGCGACACCGCCCGGGCCCATTTTGGCGCGGCACCGCCAGGGCTCATTTAGGCGCGACACCGCCCTGGCCCCATTTTGGCCGGGCACCGCCCATGCCCATTTAGGCGCGGCAACGCCCGGGCCCATTTTGGGTTAGCGTTAGGGTTAGGGTTAGGGTTAGGGTTAGGGTTAGGGTTAGTGTTAGAGTTAGGGTTAGGGTTAGGGTTAGTTTTATGGTTAGGGTTAGGGTAAGGGTTAGGTTTAAGGTTAGGGTTAGGGTTAGGGTTAGGGTTAGGGTTAGGGTTAGGGTTAGGGTTAGGGTTAGGGTTAGGGTGTACCTCCCCAGAGGACTGAAACCAGCTTGATTATATGCTACAAGAGGCTTGACCACGTAGGTGCAGTATTACCAAGAGACTGAGCGGGATCACCTTTTTCATCTGCAAAGGGTAAGTCTGTGACTACCTCTGTTGGGTCTGCTGTGCATTCATGGCCTTTTGGCACCATGGGCCCGGGCGGCACCATGGGCCCAGGCGGTACCAACCGGTCCCATTTTGGCGCGACACCGCCCGGGCCCATTTTGGCGCGGCATCGCCCGGGCCCATTTTGGCGCGACACCGCCCGGGCCCATTTTGGCGCGGCACCGCCCGGGCCCATTTAGGCGCGACACCGCCCGGGCCCATTTTGGCGCGGCACCGCCCAAGCCCATTTACGCGCGGCACCGCCAGGGCCCATTTTGGCGCGGCACCGCCCGGGCCCATTTAGGCGCGGCACCGCCCGGGCCCATTTTGGCGTGACACCGCCCGGGCCCATTTTGGTGCGGCACCGCCCAGGCCAATTTAGGCGAAACACCGCCCGGGCCCATTTTGGCGCGGCACCGCCCGGGCCCATTTAGGCGCGGCACCGCCCGGGCCCATTTTGGCGCGGCGTCGCCCGGGCCAATTTTGGCGCGACACCGCCCGGGCCCATTTTGGCGCTGCACCGCATGGGCCCATTTTGGCGCGGCACCGCCCGGGCCCATTTAGGCGCGGCACCGTCCGGGCCCATTTTGGCGCGACACCACCCGGGCCCATTTTGGCGCGGCACCTCCTAGGCCCATTTAGGCGCGACACCGCCCGGGCCCATTTAGGCGCGGCACTGCCCGGGCCCATTTTGGCTATGCACCGCCCGGGCCCATTTTGGCACGGCAACGCCCGGGCCCATTTAGGCGCGACACCGCCCGGGCCCATTTAGGCGCGGCACCGCCCGGGCCCATTTTGGGTTAGGGTTAGGGTTAGGGTTAGGGTTAGGGTTAGGGTTAGGGTTAGGGTTAGTGTTAGGGTTAGGGTTAGGGTTAGGGTTAGGGTTAGGGTTAGGGTTAGGGTTAGGGTTAGGGTTAGGGTTAGGGTTAGGGTGTACCTCCCCAGAGGACTGAAACCAGCTTGATTATATGCTACAAGAGGCTTGACCACGTAGGTGCAGTATTAACAAGAGACTGAGCGGGATCACCTTCTTCAACTGCAAAGGGGAAGTCTGTGACTACCTCTGTTGGGTCTGCTGTGCATTCATGGCCTTTTGGCACCATGGGCCCGGGCGGCACCATGGGCCAGGGCGGCACCAACCGGTCCCATTTTAGCGCGGCACCGCCCGGGCCCATTTTGGAGCGGCACCGCCCGGGCCCATTTAGACGCGGCACCGCCCGGGCCCATTTTGGCGCGACACCGCCCGGGCCCATTTTGGCGCGGCACCGCCCGGGCCCATTTAGGCACGACACCGCCCGGGCCAATTTTGGCGCGGCACCGCCCGGGCCCATTTAGGCGCGACACCGCCCGGGCCAATTTTCGCGCGGCACCGCCCAAGCCCATTTAGGCGCGGCACCGCCCGGGCCCATTTTGGCGCGGCACCGCCCGGGCCCATTTTGGCGCGACACCGCCCGGGCCCATTTAGGCACGACACCGCCCGGGCCCATTTTGGCGCGGCACCGCCCGGGCCCATTTAGGCGCGACACCGCCCGGGCCAATTTTCGCGCGGCACCGCCCGGGCCCATTTTGGCGCGACACTGCCAGGGCCCATATTGGCGCGGCACCTCCCGGGCCTATTTTGGCGCGGCACCGCCCTGGCCCATTTAGGCGCGACACCGCCCGGGCCCATTTTGGCGTGGCACCGCCCGGGCCCATTTAGGCGCGGCACCGCCCGGGCCCATTTTGGCGCGACACCGCCCGATCCCATTTAGGCGATGCACTGCCCGGGCCCATTTTGGCTATGCACCGCCCGGGCCCGTTTTGGCGCGGCACCGCCCTGGCCCATTTAGGCGCGACACCGCCCGGGCCCAGTTTGGCGCGGCACCGCCCGGCCCATTTAGGCGCGGCACCGCCCGGGCCCATTTTGTGTTAGGGTTAGAGTTAGGGTTAGGGTTAGGGTTAGGGTTAGGGTTAGGGTTAGGGTTAGGGTTAGAGTTAGGGTTAGGGTTAGGGTTAGGGTTAGGGTTAGGGTTAGGGTTAGGGGTAGGGTTAGGGTTAGGGTTAGGGTTAGGGTGTACCTCCCCAGAGGACTGAAACCAGCTTGATTATATGCTACAAGAGGCTTGACCACTTAGCTGCAGTATTACCAAGAGACTGAGCGGGATCACCTTCTTCATCTGCAAAGGGTAAGTCTGTGACTACCTCTGTTGGGTCTGCTGTGCATTCATGGCCTTTTGGCACCATGGGCCCGGCCGGCACCATGGGCCCAGGCGGCACCACCCGGTCCCATTTTAGCGCGGCACCGCCCGGGCCCATTTTGGAGCGGCACCGCCCGGGCCCATTTGGCGCGGCACCGCCCGGGCCCATTTAGGCGCGACACCGCCCAGGCCCATTTTGGCGCGGCACAGCCCGGGCCCATTTTGGCGCGACACCGCCCGGGCCCATTTTGGCGCGACACCGCCCGGGCCCATTTTGGCGATGCACCGCCAGGGCCCATTTTGGCGCGGCACCGCCCTGGCCCATTTAGGCGCGACACCGCCCGGGCCCATTTTGGCGCGGCACCGCCCGGGCCCATTTAGGCGCGGCACCGCCCGGGCCCATTTTGGGTTAGGGTTAGGGTTAGGGTTAGGGTTAGGGTTAGGGTTAGGGTTAGGGTTAGGGTTAGGGTTGGGGTTAGGGTTAGGGTTAGGGTTAGGGTAGGGTTAGGGTTAGGGTTAGGGTTTAGGTTAGGTTTAGGGTTAGGGTTAGGGTTAGGGTTAGGGTTAGGGTTAGGTTGTACCTCCCCAGAGGACTGAAACCAGCTTGATTATATGCTACAAGAGGCTTGACCACGTAGGTGCAGTATTACCAAGAGACTGAGCGGGATCACCTTCTTCATCTGCAAAGGGTAAGTCTGTGACTACCTCTGTTGGGTCTGCTGTGCATTCATGGCCTTTTGGCACCATGGGCCCGGGCGGCACCTTGGGCGCGGGCGGCACCACCCGGTCCCATTTTAGCGCAGCACCGCCCGGCCCCATTTTGGAGCGGCACCGCCCGGGCCCATTTAGGCGCGGCACCGCCCGGGCCCATTTTGGCGCGACACCGCCCGGGCCCATTTAGGCGCGGCACCGCCCGGGCCCATTTTGGCACGGCACCGCCAGGGCCCATTTAGGCGCGACACCGCCCGGGCCCATTTAGGCGCGACACCGCCCGGGCCCATTTTGGCGCGACACCGCCCGGGCCCATTTTGGCGCGACACCGCCTGGGCCCGTTTTGGCGCGGCACCGCCCGGGCCCATTTAGGCGCGACACCGCCCGGGCCCATTTTGGCGCGACACCGCCAGGGCCCATTTTGGCGCGACACCGCCCGGGCACATTTTGGCGCGGCACCACCCTGGCCCATTTAGGCCCGACACCGCCCGGGCCCATTTTGGCGATGCACCGCCCGGGCCCATTTTGGCGCGACACCGCCCGGACCCATTTTGGCGCTGCACCGCCCGGGACCATTTAGGCGCGGCACCGCCCGGGCCCATTTTGGCGCGGCACTGCCCGGGCCCATTTTGGCGCGACACCGCCCGGGCCCATTTTGGCGCGGCACCGCCCGGGCCCATTTTGGCGCGACACCGCTTGGGCACATTTTGGCGCGACACCAGCCGGGCACATTTTGGCGCGGCACCGCCCGGGCCCATTTAGGCGCGACACCGCCCGGGCCCGTTTTGGCGCGGCACCGCCAGGGCCCATTTAGGCGCGACACCGCCCGGGCCCCATTTTGGCCAGGCACCGCCCGGGCCCATTTAGGCGCGGCAACGCCCGGGCCCATTTTGGGTTAGCGTTAGGGTTAGGGTTAGGGTTAGGGTTAGGGTTAGGGTTAGGGTTAGTGTTAGAGTTAGGGTTAGGGTTAGGGTTATTTTATGGTTAGGGTTAGGGTAAGGGTTAGGTTTAAGGTTAGGGTTAGGGTTAGGGTTAGGGTTAGGGTTAGGGTTAGGGTTAGGGTTAGGGTTAGGGTGTACCTCCCCAGAGGACTGAAACCAGCTTGATCATATGCTACAAGAGGCTTGACCACGTAGGTGCAGTATTACCAAGAGACTGAGCGGGATCACCTTCTTCATCTGCAAAGGGTAAGTCTGTGACTACCTCTGTTGGTTCTGCTGTGCATTCATGGCCTTTTGGCACCAAGGGCCCGGGCGGCACCATGGGCGCAGGCGGTACCAACCGGTCCCATTTTGGCGCGACACCGCCCGGGCCCATTTTGGCGCGGCACCGCCCGGGCCCATTTATGCACGACACCGCCCGGGCCCATTTAGGCGCGGCACCGCCCGGGCCCATTTAGGCGCGACACCGCCCGGGCCCATTTTGGCGCGGCACCGCCCGGGCCCATTTAGGCGCGGCACCGCCAGGGTCCATTTTGGCGCGGCACCGCCCGGGCCCATTTAGGCGCGGCACCACCCGGGCCCATTTTGGCGTGACATCGCCCGGGCCCATTTTGGTGCGGCACCGCCCAGTCCCATTTAGGCGAAACACCGCCCGGGCCCATTTTGGAGCGGCACCGCCCGGGCCCATTTAGGCGCGACACCGCCCTGGCCCATTTAGGCGCGACACCGCCCGGGCCCATTTAGGCGCGGCACCGCCCGGGCCCATTTTGGGTTAGGGTTAGGGTTAGGGTTAGGGTTAGGGTTAGGGTTAGGGTTAGGGTTAGGGTTAGGGTAGGGTTAGGGTTAGGGTTAGGGTTGGGGTTAGGGTTAGGGTTAGGATTAGGGTTAGGGTGTACCTCCCCAGAGGACTGAAACCAGCTTGATTATATGCTACAAGAGGCTTGACCACGTAGGTGCAGTATTACCAAGAGACTGAGCGGTATCACCTTCTTCATCTGCAAAGGGTAAGTCTGTGACTACCTCTGTTGGGTCTGCTGTGCATTCATGGCCTTTTGGCACCATGGGCCCGGGCGGCACCATGGGCCCGGGCGGCACCACCCGGTCCCATTTTAGCGCGGCACCGCCCGGGCCCATTTTGGAGCGGCACCGCCCGGGCCCATTTAGGCGCGGCACCGCTCAAGCCCATTTAGGCGCGGCACCGTCCGGGCCCATTTTGGCGCGGCACCGCCCGGGCCCATTTTGGCGCGACACCACCCGGGCCCATTTTGGCGCGGAACCGCCCGTGCCCATTTTGACGCGGCACCGCCCAGGTCCATTTAGGCGCGACACCGCCCGGGCCCATTTTGGCGCGACACCGCCAGGGCTCATTTTGGCGCGGCACCGCCCGGGCCTATTTTGGCGCGGCACCACCCTGGCCCATTTAGGCCCGACACCGCCCGGGCCCATTTTGGCGATGCACCGCCCGGGCCCATTTTGGCGCGACACCGCCCGGACCCATTTTGGCGCTGCACCGCCCGGGCCCATTTAGGCGCGGCACCGCCCGGGCCCATTTTGGCGCGGCACTGCCCGGGCCCATTTTGGCGCGACACCGCCCGGGCCCATTTTGGCGCGGCACCGCCCGGGCCCATTTTGGCGCGACACCGCTTGGGCACATTTTGGCGCGACACCAGCCGGGCACATTTTGGCGCGGCACCGCCCTGGCCCATTTAGGCGCGACACCGCCCGGGCCCGTTTTGGCGCGGCACCGCCAGGGCCCATTTAGGCGCGACACCGCCCGGGCCCCATTTTGGCCAGGCACCGCCCGGGCCCATTTAGGCGCGGCAACGCCCGGGCCCATTTTGGGTTAGCGTTAGGGTTAGGGTTAGGGTTAGGGTTAGGGTTAGGGTTAGGGTTAGTGTTAGAGTTAGGGTTAGGGTTAGGGTTATTTTATGGTTAGGGTTAGGGTAAGGGTTAGGTTTAAGGTTAGGGTTAGGGTTAGGGTTAGGGTTAGGGTTAGGGTTAGGGTTAGGGTTAGGGTTAGGGTTAGGGTTAGGGTGTACCTCCCCAGAGGACTGAAACCAGCTTGATCATATGCTACAAGAGGCTTGACCACGTAGGTGCAGTATTACCAAGAGACTGAGCGGGATCACCTTCTTCATCTGCAAAGGGTAAGTCTGTGACTACCTCTGTTGGTTCTGCTGTGCATTCATGGCCTTTTGGCACCAAGGGCCCGGGCGGCACCATGGGCGCAGGCGGTACCAACCGGTCCCATTTTGGCGCGACACCGCCCGGGCCCATTTTGGCGCGGCACCGCCCGGGCCCATTTATGCACGACACCGCCCGGGCCCATTTAGGCGCGGCACCGCCCGGGCCCATTTAGGCGCGACACCGCCCGGGCCCATTTTGGCGCGGCACCGCCCGGGCCCATTTAGGCGCGGCACCGCCAGGGTCCATTTTGGCGCGGCACCGCCCGGGCCCATTTAGGCGCGGCACCACCCGGGCCCATTTTGGCGTGACATCGCCCGGGCCCATTTTGGTGCGGCACCGCCCAGTCCCATTTAGGCGAAACACCGCCCGGGCCCATTTTGGAGCGGCACCGCCCGGGCCCATTTAGGCGCGACACCGCCCTGGCCCATTTAGGCGCGACACCGCCCGGGCCCATTTAGGCGCGGCACCGCCCGGGCCCATTTTGGGTTAGGGTTAGGGTTAGGGTTAGGGTTAGGGTTAGGGTTAGGGTTAGGGTTAGGGTAGGGTTAGGGTTAGGGTTAGGGTTGGGGTTAGGGTTAGGGTTAGGATTAGGGTTAGGGTGTACCTCCCCAGAGGACTGAAACCAGCTTGATTATATGCTACAAGAGGCTTGACCACGTAGGTGCAGTATTACCAAGAGACTGAGCGGGATCACCTTTTTCATCTGCAAAGGGTAAGTCTGTGACTACCTCTGTTGGGTCTGCTGTGCATTCATGGCCTTTTGGCACCATGGGCCCGGGCGGCACCATGGGCCCGGGCGGCACCACCCGGTCCCATTTTAGCGCGGCACCGCCCGGGCCCATTTTGGAGCGGCACCGCCCGGGCCCATTTAGGCGCGGCACCGCTCAAGCCCATTTAGGCGCGGCACCGTCCGGGCCCATTTTGGCGCGGCACCGCCCGGGCCCATTTTGGCGCGACACCGCCCGGGCCCATTTTGGCGCGGAACCGCCCGTGCCCATTTTGACGCGGCACCGCCCAGGTCCATTTAGGCGCGACACCGCCCGGGCCCATTTTGGCGCGACACCGCCAGGGCTCATTTTGGCGCGGCACCGCCCGGGCCTATTTTGGCGCGGCACCGCCCTGGACCATTTAGGCGCGACACCGCCCGGGCCCATTTTGGCGCGACACCGCCCGGGCCCATTTTGGCGCGGCACCGCCCGGGCCCATTTAGGCGCGGAACCGCCCGGGCCCATTTTGGCGCGACACCGCCCGGGCCCACTTTGGCGATGCACTGCCCGGGCCCATTTTGGCGATGCACCGCCCGGGCCCTTTTTAGCGCGGCACCGCCCTGGCCCATTTAGGCGCGACAACGCCCGGGCCCAGTTTGGCGCGGCACCGCCCGGGCCCATTTAGGCGCGGCACCGCCCGGGCCCATTTTGGGTTAGGGTTAGGGTTAGGGTTAGGGTTAGGGTTAGGGTTAGGGTTAGGGTTAGGGTTGGGGTTAGGGTTAGGGTTAGGGTTAGGGTTAGGGTAGGGTTAGGGTTAGGGTTAGGGTTGGGGTTAGGGTTAGGGTTAGGGTTAGGGTTAGGGTTTGGGTTAGGTTGTACCTCCCCAGAGGACTGAAACCAGCTTGATTATATGCTACAAGAGGCTTGACCACGTAGGTGCAGTATTACCAAGAGACTGAGCGGGATCACCTTCTTCATCTGCAAAGGGTAAGTCTGTGACTACCTCTGTTGGGTCTGCTGTGCATTCATGGCCTTTTGGCACCATGGGCCCGGGCGGCACCTTGGGCGCGGGCGGCACCACCCGGTCCCATTTTAGCGCGGCACCGCCCTGGCCCATTTTGGAGCGGCACCGCCCGGGCACATTTAGGCGCGGCACCGCCCGGGCCCATTTTGGCGCGGCACCCCCTAGGCCCATTTAGGCGTGGCACCGCCAGGGCCCATTTTGGCACGGCACCGCCAGGGCCCATTTAGGCGCGACACCGCCCGGGCCCATTTAGGCGCGACACCGCCCGGGCCCATTTTGGCGCGGCACCGCCCGGGCCCATTTTGGCGCGGCACCGCCCGGGCCCATTTTGTCGCGACACCGCTTGGGCACATTTTGGAGCGACACAAGCGGGGCATATTATGGCGCGGCACCGCCCGGGCCCATTTAGGCGCGACACCGCCCGGGCCCATTTTGGCGCGGCACCGCCAGGGCCCATTTAGGCGCGACACCGCCCGGGCCCCATTTTGGCCCGGCACCGCCCGGGCCCATTTTAGGGCGGCACCGCCCGGGCCCATTTAGGCGCGGCACCGCCCGGTCCCATTTAGGCGCGGCACCACCCGGGCCCATTTTGGCGCGGCACCGCCCAGGCCAATTTTGGCGCGACACCGCCCGGGCCCATTTAGGCGCGGCACCGCCCGGGCCCATTTTGGCGCGGCACCGCCCGGGCCAATTTTGGCGCGACACCGCCCGGGCCCATTTTGGCGCGGCACCGCCCGGGCCCATTTTGGCACGGCACCGTCCGGGCCCATTTTGGCGCGACACCACCCGGGCCCATTTTGGCGCGGCACCTCCTAGGCCCATTTAGGCGCGACACCGCCCGGGCCCATTTAGGCGCGGCACTGCCCGGGCCCATTTTGGCGCGGCACCGCCCGGGCCCAGTTAGGCGCGGCACCGCCCGGGCCCATTTTGGCGCGGCAACGCCCGGGCCCATTTAGGCGCGGCACCGCCCGGGCCCATTTTGGCGCGGCACCGCCCGGGCCCATTTAGGCGCGACACCGCCCGGGCCAATTTTCGCGCGGCACCGCCCAAGCCCATTTAGGCGCGGCACCGCCCGGGCCCATTTTGGCGCGGCACCGCCCGGGCCCATTTTGGCGCGACACCGCCCGGGCCCATTTTGGCGCGGAACCGCCCGTACCCATTTTAACGCGGCACCGCCCAGGCCCATTTAGGCGCGACACCGCCCGGGCCCATTTTGGCGCGACACCGCCAGGGCCCATTTTGGCGCGGCACCGCCCGGGCCTATTTTGGCGCGGCACCGCCCTGGCCCATTTAGGCGCGACACCGCCCGGGCCCATTTTGGCGCGGCACCGCCCGGGCCCATTTAGGCGCGGCACCGCCCGGGCCCATTTTGGCGCGACACCGCCCGGGCCCATTTTGGCGATGCACTGCCCGGGCCCATTTTGGCGATGCACCGCCCGGGCCCGTTTTGGCGCGGCACCGCCCTGGCCCATTTAGGCGCGACACCGCCCGGGCCCAATTTGGCGCGGCACCGCCCGGGCCCATTTTGGGTTAGGGTTAGAATTAGGGTTAGGGTAAGGGTTAGTGTTAGTGTTAGGGTTAGGGTTAGGGTTAGAGTTAGGGTTAGGGTTAGGGTTAGGGTTAGGGTTAGGGTTAGGGTTAGGGTTAGGTTTAGGGTTAGGTTTAGGGTTAGGGTTAGGGTGTACCTCCCCAGAGGACTGAAACCAGCTTGATTATATGCTACAAGAGGCTTGACCACGTAGGTGCAGTATTACCAAGAGACTGAGCGGGATCACCTTCTTCATCTGCAAAGGGTAAGTCTGTGACTACCTCTGTTGGGTCTGCTGTGCATTCATGGCCTTTTGGCACCATGGGCCCGGGCGGCACCATGGGCGCGGGCGGCACCACCCGGTCGCATTTTAGCGCGGCACCGCCCGGGCCCATTTTGGCGCGGCACCGCCAGGGCTCATTTAGGCGCGACACCGCCCGGGCCCCATTTTGGCCGGGCACCGCCCATGCCCATTTAGGCGCGGCAACGCCCGGGCCCATTTTGGGTTAGCGTTAGGGTTAGGGTTAGGGTTAGGGTTAGGGTTAGGGTTAGTGTTAGAGTTAGGGTTAGGGTTAGGGTTAGTTTTATGGTTAGGGTTAGGGTAAGGGTTAGGTTTAAGGTTAGGGTTAGGGTTAGGGTTAGGGTTAGGGTTAGGGTTAGGGTTAGGGTTAGGGTTAGGGTTAGGGTTAGCGTTAGGGTTAGGGTGTACCTCCCCAGAGGACTGAAACCAGCTTGATTATATGCTACAAGAGGCTTGACCACGTAGGTGCAGTATTACCAAGAGACTGAGCGGGATCACCTTTTTCATCTGCAAAGGGTAAGTCTGTGACTACCTCTGTTGGGTCTGCTGTGCATTCATGGCCTTTTGGCACCATGGGCCCGGGCGGCACCATGGGCCCAGGCGGTACCAACCGGTCCCATTTTGGCGCGACACCGCCCGGGCCCATTTTGGCGCGGCATCGCCCGGGCCCATTTTGGCGCGACACCGCCCGGGCCCATTTTGGCGCGGCACCGCCCGGGCCCATTTAGGCGCGACACCGCCCGGGCCCATTTTGGCGCGGCACCGCCCAAGCCCATTTACGCGCGGCACCGCCAGGGCCCATTTTGGCGCGGCACCGCCCGGGCCCATTTAGGCGCGGCACCGCCCGGGCCCATTTTGGCGTGACACCGCCCGGGCCCATTTTGGTGCGGCACCGCCCAGGCCAATTTAGGCGAAACACCGCCCGGGCCCATTTTGGCGCGGCACCGCCCGGGCCCATTTTGGCGCGGCACCGCCCGGGCCCATTTAGGCGCGGCACCGCCCGGGCCCATTTTGGCGCGGCGTCGCCCGGGCCTTTTTTGGCGCGACACCGCCCGGGCCCATTTTGGCGCTGCACCGCATGGGCCCATTTTGGCGCGGCACCGCCCGGGCCCATTTAGGCGCGGCACCGTCCGGGCCCATTTTGGCGCGACACCACCCGGGCCCATTTTGGCGCGGCACCTCCTAGGCCCATTTAGGCGCGACACCGCCCGGGCCCATTTAGGCGCGGCACTGCCCGGGCCCATTTTGGCGATGCACCGCCCGGGCCCAGTTAGGTGCGGCACCGCCCGGGCCCATTTTGGCACGGAAACGCCCGGGCCCATTTAGGCGCGACACCGCCCGGGCCCATTTAGGCGCGGCACCGCCCGGGCCCATTTTGGGTTAGGGTTAGGGTTAGGGTTAGGGTTAGGGTTAGGGTTAGGGTTAGTGTTAGGGTTAGGGTTAGGGTTAGGGTTAGGGTTAGGGTTAGGGTTAGGGTTAGGGTTAGGGTTAGGGTTAGGGTTAGGGTTAGGGTTAGGGTTAGGGTGTACCTCCCCAGAGGACTGAAACCAGCTTGATTATATGCTACAAGAGGCTTGACCACGTAGGTGCAGTATTAACAAGAGACTGAGCGGGATCACCTTCTTCAACTGCAAAGGGGAAGTCTGTGACTACCTCTGTTGGGTCTGCTGTGCATTCATGGCCTTTTGGCACCATGGGCCCGGGCGGCACCATGGGCCAGGGCGGCACCAACCGGTCCCATTTTAGCGCGGCACCGCCCGGGCCCATTTTGGAGCGGCACCGCCCGGGCCCATTTAGACGCGGCACCGCCCGGGCCCATTTTGGCACGACACCGCCCGGGCCCATTTTGGCGCGGCACCGCCCGGGCCCATTTAGGCACGACACCGCCCGGGCCAATTTTGGCGCGGCACCGCCCGGGCCCATTTAGGCGCGACACCGCCCGGGCCAATTTTCGCGCGGCACCGCCCAAGCCCATTTAGGCGCGGCACCGCCCGGGCCCATTTAGGCGCGGCACCGCCCGGGCCCATTTTGGCGCGACACCGCCCGGGCCCATTTAGGCACGACACCGCCCGGGCCCATTTTGGCGCGGCACCGCCCGGGCCCATTTAGGCGCGACACCGCCCGGGCCAATTTTCGCGCGGCACCGCCCGGGCCCATTTTGGCGCGACACTGCCAGGGCCCATATTGGCGCGGCACCTCCCGGGCCTATTTTGGCGCGGCACCGCCCTGGCCCATTTAGGCGCGACACCGCCCGGGCCCATTTTGGCGTGGCACCGCCCGGGCCCATTTAGGCGCGGCACCGCCCGGGCCCATTTTGGCGCGACACCGCCCGATCCCATTTTGGCGATGCACTGCCCGGGCCCATTTTGGCGATGCACCGCCCGGGCCCGTTTTGGCGCGGCACCGCCCTGGCCCATTTAGGCGCGACACCGCCCGGGCCCAGTTTGGCGCGGCACCGCCCGGCCCATTTAGGCGCGGCACCGCCCGGGCCCATTTTGTGTTAGGGTTAGAGTTAGGGTTAGGGTTAGGGTTAGGGTTAGGGTTAGGGTTAGGGTTAGGGTTAGAGTTAGGGTTAGGGTTAGGGTTAGGGTTAGGGTTAGGGTTAGGGTTAGGGGTAGGGTTAGGGTTAGGGTTAGGGTTAGGGTGTACCTCCCCAGAGGACTGAAACCAGATTGATTATATGCTACAAGAGGCTTGACCACTTAGCTGCAGTATTACCAAGAGACTGAGCGGGATCACCTTCTTCATCTGCAAAGGGTAAGTCTGTGACTACCTCTGTTGGGTCTGCTGTGCATTCATGGCCTTTTGGCACCATGGGCCCGGGCGGCACCATGGGCCCAGGCGGCACCACCCGGTCCCATTTTAGCGCGGCACCGCCCGGGCCCATTTTGGAGAGGCACCGCCCGGGCCCATTTGGCGCGGCACCGCCCGGGCCCATTTAGGCGCGACACCGCCCAGGCCCATTTTGGCGCGGCACAGCCCGGGCCCATTTTGGCGCGACACCGCCCGGGCCCATTTTGGCGCGACACCGCCCGGGCCCATTTTGGCGATGCACCGCCAGGGCCCATTTTGGCGCGGCACCGCCCTGGCCCATTTAGGCGCGACACCGCCCGGGCCCATTTTGGCGCGGCACCGCCCGGGCCCATTTAGGCGCGGCACCGCCCGGGCCCATTTTGGGTTAGGGTTAGGGTTAGGGTTAGGGTTAGGGTTAGGGTTAGGGTTAGGGTTAGGGTTAGGGTTGGGGTTAGGGTTAGGGTTAGGGTTAGGGTAGGGTTAGGGTTAGGGTTAGGGTTGGGGTTAGGTTTAGGGTTAGGGTTAGGGTTAGGGTTAGGGTTAGGGTTAGGTTGTACCTCCCCAGAGGACTGAAACCAGCTTGATTATATGCTACAAGAGGCTTGACCACGTAGGTGCAGTATTACCAAGAGACTGAGCGGGATCACCTTCTTCATCTGCAAAGGGTAAGTCTGTGACTACCTCTGTTGGGTCTGCTGTGCATTCATGGCCTTTTGGCACCATGGGCCCGGGCGGCACCTTGGGCGCGGGCGGCACCACCCGGTCCCATTTTAGCGCAGCACCGCACGGGCCCATTTTGTAGCGGCACCGCCCGGGCCCATTTAGGCGCGGCACCGCCCGGGCCCATTTAGGCGCGACACCGCCCGGGCCCATTTAGGCGCGGCACCGCCCGGGCCCATTTTGGCACGGCACCGCCAGGGCCCATTTAGGCGCGACACCGCCCGGGCCCATTTTGGCGCGACACCGCCCGGGCCCATTTTGGCGCGACACCGCCTGGGCCCATTTTGGCGCGGCACCGCCCGGGCCCATTTAGGCGCGACACCGCCCGGGCCCATTTTGGCGCGACACCGCCAGGGCCCATTTTGGCGCGACACCGCCCGGGCACATTTTGGCACGGCACCACCCTGGCCCATTTAGGCCCGACACCGCCCGGGCCCATTTTGGCGATGCACCGCCCGGGCCCATTTTGGCGCGACACCGCCCGGACCCATTTTGGCGCTGCACCGCCCGGGCCCATTTAGGCGCGGCACCGCCCGGGCCCATTTTGGCGCGGCACTGCCCGGGCCCATTTTGGCGCGACACCGCCCGGGCCCATTTTGGCGCGGCACCGCCCGGGCCCATTTTGGCGCGACACCGCTTGGGCACATTTTGGCGCGACACCAGCCGGGCACATTTTGGCGCGGCACCGCCCGGGCCCATTTAGGCGCGACACCGCCCGGGCCCGTTTTGGCGCGGCACCGCCAGGGCCCATTTAGGCGCGACACCGCCCGGGCCCCATTTTGGCCAGGCACCGCCCGGGCCCATTTAGGCGCGGCAACGCCCGGGCCCATTTTGGGTTAGCGTTAGGGTTAGGGTTAGGGTTAGGGTTAGGGTTAGGGTTAGGGTTAGTGTTAGAGTTAGGGTTAGGGTTAGGGTTATTTTATGGTTAGGGTTAGGGTAAGGGTTAGGTTTAAGGTTAGGGTTAGGGTTAGGGTTAGGGTTAGGGTTAGGGTTAGGGTTAGGGTTAGGGTTAGGGTTAGGGTTAGGGTGTACCTCCCCAGAGGACTGAAACCAGCTTGATCATATGCTACAAGAGGCTTGACCACGTAGGTGCAGTATTACCAAGAGACTGAGCGGGATCACCTTCTTCATCTGCAAAGGGTAAGTCTGTGACTACCTCTGTTGGTTCTGCTGTGCATTCATGGCCTTTTGGCACCAAGGGCCCGGGCGGCACCATGGGCGCAGGCGGTACCAACCGGTCCCATTTTGGCGCGACACCGCCCGGGCCCATTTTGGCGCGGCACCGCCCGGGCCCATTTATGCACGACACCGCCCGGGCCCATTTAGGCGCGGCACCGCCCGGGCCCATTTAGGCGCGACACCGCCCGGGCCCATTTTGGCGCGGCACCGCCCGGGCCCATTTAGGCGCGGCACCGCCAGGGTCCATTTTGGCGCGGCACCGCCCGGGCCCATTTAGGCGCGGCACCACCCGGGCCCATTTTGGCGTGACATCGCCCGGGCCCATTTTGGTGCGGCACCGCCCAGTCCCATTTAGGCGAAACACCGCCCGGGCCCATTTTGGAGCGGCACCGCCCGGGCCCATTTAGGCGCGACACCGCCCTGGCCCATTTAGGCGCGACACCGCCCGGGCCCATTTAGGCGCGGCACCGCCCGGGCCCATTTTGGGTTAGGGTTAGGGTTAGGGTTAGGGTTAGGGTTAGGGTTAGGGTTAGGGTTAGGGTAGGGTTAGGGTTAGGGTTAGGGTTGGGGTTAGGGTTAGGGTTAGGGTTAGGGTTAGGGTGTACCTCCCCAGAGGACTGAAACCAGCTTGATTATATGCTACAAGAGGCTTGACCACGTAGGTGCAGTATTACCAAGAGACTGAGTGGTATCACCTTCTTCATCTGCAAAGGGTAAGTCTGTGACTACCTCTGTTGGGTCTGCTGTGCATTCATGGCCTTTTGGCACCATGGGCCCGGGCGGCACCATGGGCCCGGGCGGCACCACCCGGTCCCATTTTAGCGCGGCACCGCCCGGGCCCATTTTGGAGCGGCACCGCCCGGGCCCATTTAGGCGCGGCACCGCTCAAGCCCATTTAGGCGCGGCCCCGTCCGGGCCCATTTTGGCGCGGCACCGCCCGGGCCTATTTTGGCGCGGCACCGCCCTGGACCATTTAGGCGCGACACCGCCCGGGCCCATTTTGGCGCGACACCGCCAGGGCTCATTTTGGCGCGGCACCGCCCGGGCCTATTTTGGCGCGGCACCGCCCTGGACCATTTAGGCGCGACACCGCCCGGGCCCATTTTGGCGCGACACCGCCCGGGCCCATTTTGGCGCGGCACCGCCCGGGCCCATTTAGGCGCGGAACCGCCCGGGCCCATTTTGGCGCGACACCGCCCGGGCCCATTTTGGCGATGCACTGCCCGGGCCCGTTTTGGCGATGCACCGCCCGGGCCCTTTTTAGCGCGGCACCGCCCTGGCCCATTTAGGCGCGACAACGCCCGGGCCCAGTTTGGCGCGGCACCGCCCGGGCCCATTTAGGCGCGGCACCGCCCGGGCCCATTTTGGGTTAGGGTTAGGGTTAGGGTTAGGGTTAGGGTTAGGGTTAGGGTTAGGGTTGGGGTTAGGGTTAGGGTTAGGGTTAGGGTTAGGGTAGGGTTAGGGTTAGGGTTAGGGTTGGGGTTAGGGTTAGGGTTAGGGTTAGGGTTTGGGTTAGGGTTAGGGTGAACCTCCCCAGAGGACTGAAACCAGCTTGATTATATGCTACAAGAGGCTTGACCACGTAGGTGCAGTATTACCAAGAGACTGAGCGGGATCACCTTCTTCATCTGCAAAGGGTAAGTCTGTGACTACCTCTGTTGGGTCTGCTGTGCATTCATGGCCTTTTGGCACCATGGGCCCGGGCGGCACCTTGGGCGCGGGCGGCACCACCCGGTCCCATTTTAGCGCGGCACCGCCCTGGCCCATTTTGGAGCGGCACCGCCCGGGCCCATTTAGGCGCGGCACCGCCCGGGCCCATTTTGGCGCGGCACCCCCTAGGCCCATTTAGGCGCGGCACCGCCAGGGCCCATTTTGGCACGGCACCGCCAGGGCCCATTTAGGCGCGACACCGCCCGGGCCCATTTAGGCGCGACACCGCCCGGGCCCATTTTGGCGCGGCACCGCCCGGGCCCATTTTGGCGCGGCACCGCCCGGGCCCATTTTGTCGCGACACCGCTTGGGCACATTTTGGCGCGACACCAGCCGGGCATATTTTGGCGCGGCACCGCCCGGGCCCATTTAGGCGCGACACCGCCCGGGCCCATTTTGGCGCGGCACCGCCAGGGCCCATTTAGGCGCGACACCGCCCGGGCCCCATTTTGGCCCGGCACCGCCCGGGCCCATTTTAGGGCGGCACCGCCCGGGCCCATTTAGGCGCGGCACCGCCCGGTCCCATTTAGGCGCGGCACCACCCGGGCCCATTTTGGCGCGGCACCGCCCAGGCCAATTTTGGCGCGACACCGCCCGGGCCCATTTAGGCGCGGCACCGCCCGGGCCCATTTTGGCGCGGCACCGCCCGGGCCAATTTTGGCGCGACACCGCCCGGGCCCATTTTGGCGCGGCACCGCCCGGGCCCATTTTGGCACGGCACCGTCCGGGCCCATTTTGGCGCGACACCACCCGGGCCCATTTTGGCGAGGCACCTCCTAGGCCCATTTAGGCGCGACACCGCCCGGGCCCATTTAGGCGCGGCACTGCCCGGGCACATTTTGGCGCGGCACCGCCCGGGCCCAGTTAGGCGCGGCACCGCCCGGGCCCATTTTGGCGCGGCAACGCCCGGGCCCATTTAGGCGCGGCACCGCCCGGGCCCATTTTGGGTTAGGGTTAGGGTTAGGGTTAGGGTTAGGGTTAGGGTTAGGGTTAGTGTTAGGGTTAGGGTTAGGGTTAGGGTTAGGGTTAGGGTTAGGGTTAGGGTTAGGCTTAGGGTTAGGGTTAGGGTTAGGCTGTACCTCCCCAGAGGACTGAAACCAGCTTGATTATATGCTACAAGAGGCTTGACCACGTAGGTGCAGTATTACCAAGAGACTGAGCGGGATCAACTTCTTCATCTGCAAAGGGTAAGTCTGTGACTACCTGTGTTGGGTCTGCTGTGCATTCATGGCCTTTTGGCACCATGGGCCCGGGCAGCACCATGGGCCCGGGCGGCACCACCCGGTCCCATTTTAGCGCGGCACCGCCCGGGCCCATTTTGGAGCGGCACCGCCCGGGCCCATTTAGACGAGGCACCGCCCGGGCCCATTTTGGCGCGACACCGCCCTGGCCCATTTTGGCGCGGCACCGCCCGGGCCCATTTAGGCACGACACCGCCCGGGCCCATTTTGGCGCGGCACCGCCCGGGCCCATTTAGGCGCGACACCGCCCGGGCCAATTTTCGCGCGGCACCGCCCAAGCCCATTTAGGCGCGGCACCGCCCGGGCCCATTTTGGCGCGGCACCGCCCGGGCCCATTTTGGCGCGACACCGCCCGGGCCCATTTTGGCGCGGAACCGCCCGTGCCCATTTTAACGCGGCACCGCCCAGGCCCATTTAGGCGCGACACCGCCCGGGCCCATTTTGGCGCGACACCGCCAGGGCCCATTTTGGCGCGGCACCGCCCGGGCCTATTTTGGCGCGGCACCGCCCTGGCCCATTTAGGCGCGACACCGCCCGGGCCCATTTTGGCGCGGCACCGCCCGGGCCCATTTAGGCGCGGTACCGCCCGGGCCCATTTTGGCGCGACACCGCCCGGGCCCATTTTGGCGATGCACTGCCCGGGCCCATTTTGGCGATGCACCGCCCGGGCCCGTTTTGGCGCGGCACCGCCCTGGCCCATTTAGGCGCGACACCGCCCGGGCCCAATTTGGCGCGGCACCGCCCGGGCCCATTTAGGCGCGGCACCGCCCGGGCCCATTTTGGGTTAGGGTTAGAATTAGGGTTAGGGTAAGGGTTAGTGTTAGTGTTAGGGTTAGGGTTAGGGTTAGAGTTAGGGTTAGGGTTAGGGTTAGGGTTAGGGTTAGGGTTAGGGTTAGGGTTAGGTTTAGGGTTAGGTTTAGGGTTAGGGTTAGGGTGTACCTGCCCAGAGGACTGAAACCAGCTTGATTATATGCTACAAGAGGCTTGACCACGTAGGTGCAGTATTACCAAGAGACTGAGCGGGATCACCTTCTTCATCTGCAAAGGGTAAGTCTGTGACTACCTCTGTTGGGTCTGCTGTGCATTCATGGCCTTTTGGCACCATGGGCCCGGGCGGCACCATGGGCGCGGGCGGCACCACCCGGTCGCATTTTAGCGCGGCACCGCCCGGGCCCATTTTGGAGAGGCACCGCCCGGGCCCATTTTGGCGCGGCACCGCCCGGGCCCATTTAGGCGCGGCACCACCCGGGCCCATTTTGGCGTGACATCGCCCGGGCCCATTTTGGTGCGGCACCGCCCAGTCCCATTTAGGCGAAACACCGCCCGGGCCCATTTTGGAGCGGCACCGCCCGGGCCCATTTAGGCGCGACACCGCCCTGGCCCATTTAGGCGCGACACCGCCCGGGCCCATTTAGGCGCGGCACCGCCCGGGCCCATTTTGGCGCGGCACCCCCTAGGCCCATTTAGGCGCGGCACCGCCAGGGCCCATTTTGGCACGGCACCGCCAGGGCCCATTTAGGCGCGACACCGCCCGGGCCCATTTAGGCGCGACACCGCCCAGGCCCATTTTGGCGCGGCACTGCCCGGGCCCATTTTGGCGCGGCACCGCCCGGGCCCATTTTGTCGCGACACCGCTTGGGCACATTTTGGCGCGACACCAGCCGGGCATATTTTGGCGCGGCACCGCCCGGGCCCATTTAGGCGCGACAGCGCCCGGGCCCATTTTGGCGCGGCACCGCCAGGGCCCATTTAGGCGCGACACCGCCCGGGCCCATTTTGGCGCGGCACCGCCCGGGCCCATTTTAGGGCGGCACCGCCCGGGCCCATTTAGGCGCGGCACCGCCCGGTCCCATTTAGGCGCGGCACCACCCGGGCCCATTTTGGCGCGGCACCGCCCAGGCCAATTTTGGCGCGACACCGCCCGGGCCCATTTAGGCGCGGCACCGCCCGGGCCCATTTTGGCGCGGCACCGCCCGTGCCAATTTTGGCGCGACACCGCCCGGGCCCATTTTGGCGCGGCATCGCCCGGGCCCATTTTGGCACGGCACCGTCCGGGCCCATTTTGGCGCGACACCACCCGGGCCCATTTTGGCGCGGCACCTCCTAGGCCCATTTAGGCGCGACACCGCCCGGGCCCATTTAGGCGCGGCACTGCCCGGGCCCATTTTGGCGCGGCACCGCCCGGGCCCAGTTAGGCGCGGCACCGCCCGGGCCCATTTTGGCGCGGCAACGCCCGGGCCCATTTAGGCGCGGCACCGCCCGGGCCCATTTTGTGTTAGGGTTAGGGTTAGGGTTAGGGTAAGGGTTAGTGTTAGTGTTAGGGTTAGGGTTAGGGTTAGAGTTAGGGTTAGGGTTCGGGTTAGGGTTAGGGTTAGGGTTAGGGTTAGGGTTAGGGTTAGGGTTAGGGTTAGGGTTAGGGTTAGTGTTAGGGTTAGGGTTAGGGTTAGGGTTAGGGTTAGGGTTAGGGTGTACCTCCCCAGAGGACTGAAACCAGCTTGATTATATGCTACAAGAGGCTTGACCACGTAGGTGCAGTATTACCAAGAGACTGAGCGGGATCAACTTCTTCATCTGCAAAGGGTAAGTCTGTGACTACCTCTGTTGGGTCTGCTGTGCATTCATGGCCTTTTGGCACCATGGGCCCGGGCAGCACCATGGGCCCGGGCGGCACCACCCGGTCCCATTTTAGCGCGGCACCGCCCGGGCCCATTTTGGAGCGGCACCGCCCGGGCCCATTTAGACGAGGCACCGCCCGGGCCCATTTTGGCGCGACACCGCCCGGGCCCATTTTGGCGCGGCACCGCCCGGGCCCATTTAGGCACGACACCGCCCGGGCCCATTTTGGCGCGGCACCGCCCGGGCCCATTTAGGCGCGACACCGCCCGGGCCAATTTTCGCGCGGCACCGCCCAAGCCCATTTAGGCGCGGCACCGCCCGGGCCCATTTTGGCGCGGCACCGCCCGGGCCCATTTTGGCGCGACACCGCCCGGGCCCATTTTGGCGCGGAACCGCCCGTGCCCATTTTAACGCGGCACCGCCCGGGCCCATTTAGGCGCGACACCGCCCGGGCCCATTTTGGCGCGACATCGCCAGGGCCCATTTTGGCGCGGCACCGCCCGGGCCTATTTTGGCGCGGCACCGCCCTGGCCCATTTAGGCGCGACACCGCCCGGGCCCATTTTGGCGCGGCACCGCCCGGGCCCATTTAGGCGCGGCACCGCCCGGGCCCATTTTGGCGCGACACCGCCCGGGCCCATTTTGGCGATGCACTGCCCGGGCCCATTTTGGCGATGCACCGCCCGGGCCCGTTTTGGCGCGGCACCGCCCTGGCCCATTTAGGCGCGACACCGCCCGGGCCCAATTTGGCGCGGCACCGCCCGGGCCCATTTAGGCGCGGCACCGCCCGGGCCCATTTTGGGTTAGGGTTAGAATTAGGGTTAGGGTAAGGGTTAGTGTTAGTGTTAGGGTTAGGGTTAGGGTTAGAGTTAGGGTTAGGTTTAGGGTTAGGGTTAGGGTTAGGGTTAGGGTTAGGGTTAGGTTTAGGGTTAGGTTTAGGGTTAGGGTTAGGGTGTACCTCCCCAGAGGACTGAAACCAGCTTGATTATATGCTACAAGAGGCTTGACCACGTAGGTGCAGTATTACCAAGAGACTGAGCGGGATCACCTTCTTCATCTGCAAAGGGTAAGTCTGTGACTACCTCTGTTGGGTCTGCTGTGCATTCATGGCCTTTTGGCACCATGGGCCCGGGCGGCACCATGGGCGCGGGCGGCACCACCCGGTCCCATTTTAGCGCGGCACCGCCCGGGCCCATTTTGGAGAGGCACCGCCCAGGCCCATTTTGGCGCGGCACCGCCCGGGCCCATTTAGGCGCGACACCGTCCGGGCACATTTTGGCGCGGCACCGCCCGGGCCCATTTTGGCGCGACACCGCCCGGGCCCATTTTGGCGCGACACCGCCCGGGACCATTTTGGCGATGCACCGCCCGGGCCCATTTTGGCGCGGCACCGCCCGGGCCCATTTTGGGTTAGTGTTAGGGTTAGGGGTAGGGTTAGGGTTAGGGTTAGGGTTAGGGTTAGGGTTAGGGTTAGGGTTAGGGTTAGGGTTAGGGTTGGGGTTAGGGTTAGTGTTAGGGTTAGGGTTAGGGTTAGGGTTAGGTTGTACCTCCCCAGAGGACTGAAACCAGCTTGATTATATGCTACAAGAGGCTTGACCACGTAGGTGCAGTATTACCAAGAGACTGAGCGGGATCACCTTCTTCATCTGCAAAGGGTAAGTCTGTGACTACCTCTGTTGGGTCTGCTGTGCATTCATGGCCTTTTGGCACCATGGGCCCGGGCGGCACCTTGGGCGTGGGCGGCACCACCCGGTCCCATTTTAGCGCGGCACCGCCCGGCCCCATTTTGGAGCGGCACCGCCCGGGCCCATTTAGGCGCGGCACCGCCCGGGCCCATTTTGGCGCGGCACCCCCCAGGCCCATTTAGGCGCGACACCGCCCGGGACAATTTTGGCGCGGCACCGCCCGGGCCCATTTAGGCGCGGCACCGCCAGGGCCCATTTTGGCACGGCACCGCCAGGGCCCATTTAGGCGCGACACCGGCCGGGCCCATTTAGGCGCGGCACCGGCCGGTCCCATTTTGGCGCGGCACCGCCCGGGCCCATTTTGGCGATGCACCGCCCGGGCCCATTTAGGCGCGACACCGCCCGGGCCCATTTTGGCGCGGCACCGCCCGGGACCATTTTGGCGCGAAACCGCCAGGGCCCATTTTAGCGCGACACCGCCCGGGCCCATTTAGCCCCGACACCGCCCGGGCCCATTTTGGCGAGGCAACGCCCGGGCCCATTTTGGGTTAGCGTTAGGGTTAGGGTTAGGGTTAGGGTTAGGGTTAGGGTTAGGGTTAGGGTTAGGGTTAGTGTTAGAGTTAGGGTTAGGGTTAGGGTTAGAGTTATGGTTAGGGTTAGGGTTAGGGTTAGGGTTAGGGTTAGGGTTAGGGTTAGGTTTAGGGTTAGCATTAGGGTTAGGGTTAGGGTTAGGGTTAGGGTTAGGGTTAGGGTTAGGGTTAGGGTTAGGATTAGGGTTAGGGTTAGGGTTAGGGTTAGGGTTAGGGTTAGGGTTAGGGTTAGGGTTAGGGTGTACCTCCCCAGAGGACTGAAACCAGCTTGATTATATGCTACAAGAGGCTTGACCACGTAGGTGCAGTATTACCAAGAGACTGAGCGGGATCACCTTCTTCATCTGCAAAGGGTAAGTCTGTGACTACCTCTGTTGGGTCTGCTGTGCATTCATGGCCTTTTGGCACCATGGGCCCGGGCGGCACCATGGGCCCAGGTGGTACCAACCGGTCCCATTTTGGCGCGACACCGCCCGGGCCCATTTTGGCGCGGCACCGCCCGGGCCCATTTATGCACGAAACCGCCCGGGCCCATTTAGGCGCGGCACCGCCCGGGCCCATTTAGGCGCGACACCGCCCGGGCCCATTTTGGCGCGGCACCGCCCGGGCCCATTTAGGCGCGGCACCGCCAGGGCCCATTTTGGCGCGGCACCGCCCGGGCCCATTTAGGCGCGGCACCGCCCGGGCCTATTTTGGCGTGACATCGCCCGGGCCCATTTTGGTGCGGCACCGCCCAGGCCCATTTAGGCGAAACACCGCCCGGGCCCATTTTGGAGCGGCACCGCCCGGGCCCATTTAGGCGCGACAACCCCCGGGCCCATTTAGGCGTGACACCGCCCGGGCCCATTTAGGCGCGGCACCGCCCGGCCCCATTTTGGAGCGGCACCGCCCGGGCCCATTTAGACGCGGCACCGCCCGGGCCCATTTTGGCGCGACACTGCCCGGG
>CM072302.1:432500-480000 GCA_036873955.1 Mergus octosetaceus | reverse complement strand
GGTTAGGGTTAGGCTTAGGGTTAGGGTTAGGGTTAGGGTTAGGGTGTACCTCCCCAGAGGACTGAAACCAGCTTGATTATATGCTACAAGAGGCTTGACCACGTAGGTGCAGTATTACCAAGAGACTGAGCGGGATCACCTTCTTCATCTGCAAAGGGTAAGTCTGTGACTACCTCTGTTGGGTCTGCTGTGCATTCATGGCCTTTTGCCACCATGGGCCCGGGCGGCACCATGGGCCCGGGCGGCACCACGCGGTCCCATTTTGGCGCGGCACCGCCCTGGCCCATTTTGGCGCTGCACCGCCCGGGCCGATTTTGGCACGATACCGCCAGGGCCCATTTAGGCGCGGCACCGCCCGGGCCCATTTTGGCGCGGCACCGCCCGGGCCCATTTTGGCGCGACACCGCCCGGGCCCATTTTGGCGCGGAACCGCCCGTGCCCATTTTAACGCGGCACCGCCCAGGCCCATTTTGGCGCGACACCGCCCGGGCCCATTTTGGCGTGACACCGCCAGGGCCCATTTTGGCGCGGCACCGCCCGGGCCTATTTTGGCGCGGCACCGCCCTGGCCCATATAGGGGCGACACCGCCCGGGCCCATTTTGGCGCGGCACCGCCCGGGCCCATTTAGGCGCGGCACCGCCAGGGCCCATTTTGACGCGACACCGCCCGGGCCCATTTTGGCGATGCACTGCCCGGGCCCATTTTGGCGATGCACCGCCCGGGCCCGTTTTGGCGCGGCACCGCCCTGGCCCATTTAGGCGCGACACCGCCAGGGCCCATTTTGGCGCGGCACCGCCCGGGCACATTTTGGCGCGGCACCACCCTGGCCCATTTAGCCCCGACACCGCCCGGGCACATTTTGGCGATGCACCGCCCGGGCCCATTTTGGCGCGACACCGCCCGGGCCCATTTTGGCGCGGCACCGCCCGGGCCCATTTAGGCGCGGCACCGCCCGGGCCCATTTTGGCGCGGCACTGCCCGGGCCCATTTTGGCGTGGCACCGCCCGGGCCCATTTTGGCGCGGCACCGCCTGGGCCCATTTTGGCGCGACACCGCTTGGGCACATTTTGGCGCGACACCAGCCGGGCAGATTTTGGCGCGCCACCGCCCGGGCCCATTTAGGCGCGACACCGCCCGGGCCCATTTAGGCGCGGCACCGCCAGGGCCCATTTAGGCGCGACAACGCCCGGGCCCCATTTTGGCCCGGCACCGCCCGGGCCCATTTTCGCGCGGCAACGCCCGGGCCCATTTTGGGTTAGCGTTAGGGTTAGGGTTAGGGTTAGGGTTAGGGTTAGGGTTAGGGTTAGTGTTAGAGTTAGGGTTAGGGTTAGGGTTAGTGTTATGGTTAGGGTTAGGGTTAGGGTTAGGGTTAGGGTTAGGGTTAGGGTTAGGGTTAGGCTTAGGGTTCGGGTTAGGGTTAGGGTTAGGGTTAGGGTTAGGGTTAGGGTTAGGGTTAGGGTTAGGGTGTACCTCCCCAGAGGACTGAAACCAGCTTGATTATATGCTACAAGAGGCTTGACCACGTAGGTGCAGTATTACCAAGAGACTGAGCGGGATCACCTTCTTCATCTGCAAAGGGTAAGTCTGTGACTACCTCTGTTGGGTCTGCTGTGCATTCATGGCCTTTTGGCACGATGGGTCCGGGCGGCACCATGGGCCCGGGCGGCACCACGCGGTCCCATTTTGGCGCGGCACCGCCCTGGCCCATTTTGGCGCTGCACCGCCCGGGCCCATTTAGGCACGATACCGCCCGGGCCCATTTAGGTGCGGCACCGCCGGGCCCATTTTGGCGTGACACCGCCCGGGCCCATTTAGGCGTGGCACCGCCCGGGCCCATTTAGGCACGACACCGCCCGGGCCCATTTTGGCGCGGCACCGCCAGGGCCCATTTTGGCGTGACACCGCCCGGGACCATTTTGGCGCGGCACCGCCCGGGCCCATTTTGGCGCGATACCGCCCGGTCCCATTTTGGCGTGACACCGCCCGTGCCCATTTTGGCGCGGCACCGCCCGGGCCCATTTAGGCGCGACACCGCCTGGGCCCATTTTGGCGCGACACCGCCCGGGCCCATTTTGGCGATGCACCGACCGGGCCCATTTTGGCTCGGCACCGCCCTGGCCCATTTAGGCGTGACACCGCCGGGGCCCATTTTGGCACGGCACCGCCCGGGCCCATTTAGGCGCGGCACCGCCCGGGCCTATTTGGGTTAGGGTTAGGGTTAGGGTTAGGGTTAGGGTTAGGGTTAGGGTTAGGGTTAGGGTTAGGGTTAGGTTGTACCTCCCCAGAGGACTGAAACCAGCTTGATTATATGCTACAAGAGGTTTGACCACGTAGGTGCAGTATTACCAAGAGACTGAGCGGGATCACCTTCTTCATCTGCAAAGGGTTAGTCTGTGACTACCTCTGTTGGGTCTGCTGTGCATTCATGGCCTTTTGGCACCATGGGCCCGGGCGGCACCATGGGCCCGGGCGGCACCACCCGGTCCCATTTTAGCGCGGCACCGCCCGGGCCCATTTTGGAGCGGCACTGCCCGGGCCCATTTAGGCGCGGCACCGCCCGGGCCCATTTTGGCGCGACACCGCCCGGGCCCATTTTGGCGCGGCACCGCCCGGGCCCATTTAGGCGCGGCACCGCCCGGGCCCATTTTGGCGCGGCACCGCCCGGGCCCATTTAGAAGCGGCACCGCCCGGGCCCATTTAGGCACGACACCGGCCGGGCCCATTTTGGCGCGGCACCGCCCGGGCCCATTTTGACGCGGCACTGTCCGGGTCCATTTAGGCACGGCACCTTCCGGGCCCATTTTGGCGCGACACCGCCCGGGCCCATTTTGGCGCGGCACCTCCCAGGCCCATTTAGGCGCGACACCGCCCGGGCCCATTTTTCGTGGTACCGCCCGGGCCCATTTAGGCGCGGCACCGCCCGGGCCCATTTTGGGTTAGGTTTAGGGTTAGGGTTAGGGTTAGGGTTAGGGTTAGGGTTAGGCTTAGGGTTAGGGTTAGGGTTAGGGTTAGGGTTAGGGTTAGGGTTAGGGTTAGGGTGTACCTCCCCAGAGGACTGAAACCAGCTTGATTATATGCTACAAGAGGCTTGACCACGTAGGTGCAGTATTACCAAGAGACTGAGCGGGATCACCTTCATCATCTGCAAAGGGTAAGTCTGTGACTACCTATGTTGGGTCTGCTGTGCATTTATGGCCTTTTGGCACCATGGGCCCGGGCGGCACCATGGGCGCAGGCGGCACCACCCGGTCCCATTTTAGCGCGGCACCGCCCGGGCCCATTTTGGAGCGGCACCGCCCGGGCCCATTTTGGCGCAGCACCGCCCGGGCCCATTTTGGCGCGGCACCGCCCGGGCCCATTTAGGCGCGACAACGCCCGGTCCCATTTTGGCGCGGCACCGCCCGGGCCCATTTTGGCGCGGAACCGCCCGGGCCCATTTTGGCGCGACACCGCCCGGGCCCATTTTGGCGCGACACCAGCTGGACACATTTTGGCGCGGCACCGCCCAGGCCCATTTAGGCGCGACACCGCCCGGGCCCATTTGGGCGCCGCACCGCCAGCGCCCATTTAGGCGCGACACCGCCCGGGCCCATTTTGGCGCGACACCAGCTGGGCACATTTTGGCGCGGCACCGCCCGGGCCCATTTTGGCCCGGCACCGCCCGGGCCCATTTAGGCGCAGCACCGCCCGGGCCCATTTTGGGTTAGGGTTAGGGTTAGGGTTAGGGTTAGTGTTAGGGTTAGGGTTAGGGTTAGGGTTAGGGTTAGGGTTAGGGTTAGTTAGTGTTAGGGTTATTGTTTGTTAGGGTTAGGGTTAGGGTTAGGGTTAGGGTTAGGGGTTAGGGTTAGGGTGTACCTCCCCAGAGGACTGAAACCAGCTTGATTATATGCTACAAGAAGCTTGACCACGTAGGTGCAGTATTACCAAGAGATTGAGCGGGATCACCTTCTTCATCTGCAAAGGGTAAGTCTGTGACTACCTCTGTTGGGTCTGCTGTGCATTTATGGCCTTTTGGCACCATGGGCCCGGGCGGCACCATGGGCGCGGGCGGCACCACCCGGTCCAATTTTAGCGCGGCACCGCCCGGGCCCATTTTGGAGCGGCACCGCCCAGGCCCATTTTGGCGCGGCACCGCCCAGGCCCATTTGGGCGCGACACCGCCTGGGCCCATTTTGGCGCGACACCGCCTGGGCCCATTTAGGCGCGGCACCGCCCGGGCCCATTTTGGCGCTGCACCACCCGGGCCCATTTTGGCGCGGCACCGCCCGGGCCCATTTTGGCGCGACACCAGCCGGGCATATTTTGGCGATGCACTGCCCGAGCCCATTTAGGCGCGACACCGCCCGGGCCCATTTTGGCGCGGCACCGCCAGGGCCCATTTAGGCGCGACACCGCCCGGGCCCATTTTGGCCCGGCACAGCCCGGGCCCATTTAGGGGCGGCACCGCCCGGGCCCATTTTGGGTTAGGGTTAGGGTTAGGGTTAGGGTTAGGGTTAGGGTTAAGGTTAGGGTTAGGGTTAGGGTTAGGGTTAGGGTTAGGGTTAGGGTTAGGGTGTACCTCCCCAGAGGACTGAAACCAGCTTGATTATATGCTACAAGAGGCTTGACCACTTAGGTGCAGTATTACCAAGAGACTGAGCGGGATCACCTTCTTCATCTGCAAAGGGTAAGTCTGTGACTACCTCTGTTGGGTCTGCTGTGCATTCATGGCCTTTTGGCACCATGGGCCCGGGCGGCACCATGGGCCCGGGCGGCACCACCCGGTCCCATTTTAGCGCGGCACCGCCCGGGCCCATTTTGGAGTGGCACCGCCCGGGCCCATTTTGGCGCGGCACCGCCCGGGCCCATTTTGGAGCGGCACCGCCCGGGCCCATTTAGGCGCGAGACCCCCCCGGCCCATTTTGGCGCGGCACCGCCAGGGCCCATTTAGGCGCGACCCCGCCCGGGCCCATTTAGGCGCGACAGCGCCCGGGCTCATTTTGGCGCGGCACCGCCCGGGCCCATTTAGGCACGACACGGCCCGGGCCCATTTTGGCGCGGCACCGCCCGGGACCATTTAGGCGCGGCACCGCCCGGGCACATTTTGGCGCGGCACCGCCCGGGCCCATTTTGGAGCGGCACCGCCCGGGCCCATTTTGGCGCGGCACCGCCCGGGCCCATTTAGGCGCGACACCGCCCGGGCCCATTTTGTCGCGACACCGCCAGGGCCCATTTTGTAGCGGCACCGCCCAGGCCCATTTTGGCGCGGCACCGCCGTGGCCCATTTAGGCCCGACACCGCCCGGGCCCATTTTGGCGCGGCACTGCCCGGGCCCATTTAGGCGCGGCACCGCCCGGGCCCATTTTGGCGCGGCACCGCCCGGGTCCATTTTGGTGCGACACCGCCCGGGCCCATTTTGGCGCGGCCCCGCCCGGGCCCATTTTGGTGCGACACCGCCCGGGCCCATTTTGGCGCGGCACCGCCCGGGCCCATTTTGGTGCGACACCGCCCGGGCCCATTTTGGCGCGGCACTGCCCGGGCCCATTTAGGCCCGACACCGCCCGGGCCCATTTTGGTGCGACACCGCCCGGGCCCATTTAGGCCCGACACCGCCCGGGCCCATTTTGGCGCGGCACTGCCCGGGCCCATTTTGGCGCGGCACCGCCCGGGCCCATTTTGGTGCGACACCGCCCGGGCCCATTTTGGCGCGGCACCGCCCGGGCCCATTTTGGTGCGACACCGCCCGGGCCCATTTTGGCGCGGCCCCGCCCGGGCCCATTTTGGGTTAGGGTTAGGGTTAGGGTTAGGGTTAGGGTTAGGGTTAGGGTTAGGGTTAGGGTTAGGGTTAGGATTAGGGTTAGCGTTAGGGTTAGGGTTAGGGTTAGGGTGTACCTCCCCAGAGGACTGAAACCAGCTTGATTATATGCTACAAGAGGCTTGACCACGTAGGTGCAGTATTACCAAGAGACTGAGCGGGATCGCCTTCTTCATCTGCAAAGGGTAAGTCTGTGACTACCTCTGTTGGGTCTGCTGTGCATTCATGGCCTTTTGGCACCATGGGCCCGGGCGGCACCATGGGCCCGGGCGGCACCACCCGGTCCCATTTTAGCGCGGCACCGCCCGGGCCCATTTTGGAGTGGCACCGCCCGGGCCCATTTTGGCGCGGCACCGCCCGGGCCCATTTTGGAGCGGCACCGCCCGGGCCCATTTATGCGCGACACCCCCCCGTCCCATTTTGGCGCGGCACCGCCAGGTCCCATTTAGGCGCGACACCGCCCGGGCCCATTTAGGTGCGACAGCGCCCGGGCCCATTTTGGCGCGGCACCGCCCGGGACCATTTAGGCGCGGCACCGCCCGGGCACATTTTGGCGCGGCACCGCCCGGGCCCATTTTGGCGCGGCACCGCCCGGGCCCATTTAGGCGCGACACCGCCCGGGCCCATTTTGTCGCGACACCGCCAGGGCTCATTTTGTAGCGGCACCGCCCGGGCCCATTTTGGCGCGGCACCGCCCTGGCCCATTTAGGCCCGACACCGCCCGGGCCCATTTTGGCGCGGCACTGCCCGGGCCCATTTTGGCGCGGCACCGCCCGGGCCCATTTAGGCGCGACACCGCCCGGGCCCATTTTGGCGCGACAGCGCCCGTGCCCATTTTGGCGCGGCACCGCCCGGGCCCATTTAGGCACGACACGGACCAGGGCCTATTTTAGCGCGGCAACGCCCGGGCCCATTTAGGCGCGACACCGCCCGGGCCCATTTTGGCGCGGCAACGCCCGGGCCCATTTAGGCGCGACACCGCCCGGGCCCATTTTGGCGCGGCACCGCCCGGGCCCATTTAGGCGCGGTACCGCCAGGGCCCATTTTGGCGCGGCACCGCCCGGGCCCATTTAGGCGCGGCACCGCCCGGGCCCATTTTGGCGCGGCACCGCCCGGGCCCATTTTGGTGCGACACCGCCCGGGCCCATTTTGGCGCGGCACCGCCCGGGCCCATTTAGGCGCGGCCCCGCCCGGGCCCATTTTGGGTTAGGGTTAGGGTTAGGGTTAGGGTTAGGGTTAGGGTTAGGGTTAGGGTTTGGGTTAGGGTTAGGATTAGGGTTAGGGTTAGGGTTAGGGTTAGGGTTAGGGTGTACCTCCCCAGAGGACTGAAACCAGCTTGATTATATGCTACAAGAGGCTTGACCACGTAGGTGCAGTATTACCAAGAGACTGAGCGGGATCGCCTTCTTCATCTGCAAAGGGTCAGTCTGTGACTACCTCTGTTGGGTCTGCTGTGCATTCATGGCCTTTTGGCACCATGGGCCCGGGCGGCACCATGGGCCCGGGCGGCACCACCCGGTCCAATTTTAGCGCGGCAACGCCTGGGCCCATTTTGGAGCAGTACCGCCCGGGCCCATTTAGGCGCGACACCGCCCCGGCCAATTTTGGCGCGACACCAGCCGGGACCATTTTGGCGCGGCACCGCCCGGGACGATTTAGGCGCGACACCCCCCCGGCCCATTTTGGAGTGGCACCGCCCGGGCCCATTTAGGCGCGGCACCGCCCGGGCCCATTTTGGAGCGGCACCGCCCGGGCCCATTTAGGCACGACACGGAGCAGGGCCCATTTTGGCGCGGCACTGCCCGGGCCCATTTTGGCGCGGCACTGCCCGGGCCCATTTAGGCACGGCACCGCCCGGGCCCATTTAGGCGCGACACCGCCCGGGCCCATTTTGGCGCGACAGCGCCCGTGCCCATTTTGGCGCGGCACCGCCCGGGCCCATTTAGGCACGACACGGACCAGGGCCCATTTTGGCGCGGCACTGCCCGGGCCCATTTAGGCGCGACACCGCCCGGGCCCATTTTGGCGCGGCAGCGCCCGGGCAATTTAGGCGCGACACCGCCCGGGCCCATTTTGGCGCGGCACCGCCCGGGCCCATTTAGGCGCGGTACCGCCAGGGCCCATTTTGGCGCGGCACCGCCCGGGCCCATTTAGGCGCGGCACCGCCCGGGCCCATTTTGGCGCGGCACCGCCAGGGCCCATTTTGGTGCGACACCGCCCGGGCCCATTTAGGCGCGACACCGCCCGGGCCCAGTTTGGAGCGGCACCGCCCGGGCCCATTTTAGCGTGGCACCGCCCGGGCCCATTTTGGCGCGACACCGCCCGGGCCCATTTTGTCGCGACACCGCCAGGGCCCATTTTGGAGCGGCACCGCCTGGGCCCATTTTGGCGCGGCACCGCCCTGGCCCATTTAGGCCCGACACCGCCCGGGCACATTTTGGCGCGGCACCGCCCGGGCCCATTTTGGCGCGACACCGCCCGGGCCCATTTTGGCGCGGCACCGCCAGGGCCCATTTAGGCGTGACACCACCCGGGCCCATTTTCGCCCGGCACCGCCCGGGCCCATTTAGGAGTGGCACCGCCCGGGCCCATTTAGGCGTGGCACCGCCCGGGCCCATTTTGGGTTAGGGTTAGGGTTAGGGTTAGGGTTAGGGTTAGGGTTAGGGTTAGGGTTAGGGTTAGGGTTAGGGTTAGGGTTAGGGTTAGTGTTAGGGTTAGTTAGGGTTAGGGTTAGGGTTTGTTAGGGTTAGGGTTAGGGTTAGGGTTAGGGTTAGGGTTAGGGTTAGGGGTTAGGGTTAGGGTGTACCTCCCCAGAGGACTGAAACCAGCTTGATTATATGCTACAAGAAGCTTGACCACGTAGGTGCAGTATTACCAAGAGATTGAGCGGGATCACCTTCTTCATCTGCAAAGGGTAAGTCTGTGACTACCTCTGTTGGGTCTGCTGTGCATTTATGGCCTTTTGGCACCATGGGCCCGGGCGGCACAATGGGCCCGGGCGGCACCACCCGGTCCAATTTTAGCGCGGCACCGCCCGGGCCCATTTTGGAGCGGCACCCCCCAGGCCCATTTTGGCGCGGCACCGCCCGGGCCCATTTGGGCGCGACACCGCCCGGGCCCATTTTGGCGCGACACCGCCTGGGCCCATTTAGGCGCGGCACCGCCCGGGCCCATTTTGGCGCTGCACCTCCCGGGCCCATTTTGGCGCGGCACCGCCCGGGCCCATTTTGGCGCGACACCAGCCGGGCACATTTTGGCGATGCACTGCCCGGGCCCATTTAGGCGCGGCACTGCCCGGGCCCATTTTGGCGTGGCACTGCCTGGGCCCATTTATGCGCGGAACCGCCCGGGCCCATTTAGGCGCGACACCGCCCGGGCCCATTTTGGCGTGACAGCGCCCGTGCCCATTTTGGCGCGGCACCGCCCGGGCCCATTTAGGCACGACACGGACCAGGGCCCATTTTGGCGAGGCACTGCCCGGGCCCATTTAGGCGCGACACCGCCCGGGCCCATTTAGGCGCGGCAACGCCCGGGCCCATTTAGGCACGACACCGCCCGGGCCCATTTTGGCGCGGCATCGCCCGGGCCCATTTAGGCGCGACACCGCCCGGGCCCATTTTGGCGCGACACCGCCCGGGCCCATTTTGGCGCGGCACCGCCCTGGCCCATTTAGGCGCGACACCGCCGGGGCCCATTTTGGAGCGGCACCGCCCGGGCCCGTTTTGGCGCGGCACCGCCCGGGCCCATTTTGGCGCGACACCGCCCGGGCCCATTTTGGCGCGGCACCGCCCGGGCCCATTTTGGCGCGGCACCGCCCGGGCCCTTTTAGGCGTGACACCGCCTGGGCCCATTTTGGCGAGGCACCGCCCGGTCCCATTTTGGCGCGGCACCGCCCGGGCCCATTTAGGCGCGACACCGCCCGGGCCCATTTAGGCGCGACACCGCCCCGGCCCATTTTGGCGCGGCAACGCCCAGGCCCATTTTGGCGCGGCACCGCCCGGGCCCATTTAGGCGCGACACCGCCCGGGCCCATTTTGGCGCGACACCCGCCGTTTCCATTTTGGCGCGGCACCGCCCGGGCCCATTTAGGCGCGACACCGCCCGGGCCCATTTTGGGTTAGGGTTAGGGTTAGGGTTAGGGTTAGGGTTAGGGTTAGGGTTAGGGTTATGGTTAGGCTTAGGGTTAGGGTTAGGGTTAGAGTTAGGGTTAGGGTTAGGGTTAGGGTTAGGGTTAGGGTTAGGGTTAGGGTGAACCTCCCCAGACGACTGAAACCAGCTTGATTATATGCTACAAGAGGCTTGACCACGTAGGTGCAGTATTACCAAGAGACTGAGCGGGATCACCTTCTTCATCTGCAAAGGGTAAGTCTGTGACTAGCTCTGTTGGGACTGCTGTGCATTCATGGCCTTTTGGCACCATGGGCCCGGGAAGCACCATGGGCCCGGGCGTCACCACCCGGTCCCATTTTGGCGCGGCACCACCCGGGCCCATTTTGGAGCGGCAACGCCCGGGCCCATTTAGGCGCGACACCGCCCGGGCCCATTTTGGCGCGACACCGGCCGTTTCCATTTTGGCGCGGCAGCGCCCGGGCCCATTTAGGCGCGACACCGCCCGGGCCCATTTAGGCGCGACACCGCCCGGGCCCATTTTTGCGCGGCACAGCCCGGGCCCATTTAGGCGCGACACCGCCCGGGCCCATTTTGCGCGACACCGCCAGGGCCCATTTTGGCGATGCAACGCCCGGGCCCATTTTGGCGCGGCACCGCCCTGGACCCTTTAGGCGCGACACCGCCCGGGCCCACTTTGGCGCGGCACCGCCCGTGCCCATTTAGGCGCGACACCGCCCAGGCCCATTTAGGCGCGACACCGCCCGGGCCCATTTTGGCGCAGCACCGCCCGGGCCCATTTTGGCGCGGCACCGGCCGGGCCCATTTTGGCGCGGCACTGCCCGGGCCCATTTTGGCGCGGCACCGCCCGGGCCCATTTTGGCGCGGCACCGCCCGGGCCCATTTTGGCGCGACATCGCTTGGGCCCATTTTGGCGCGGCACCGCCCGGGCCCATTTTGACGCGACACCGCCCGGGCCCATTTTGGCGCGACACCGGCCGGGCCCATTTTGGCGCGGCACGGCCCGGGCCCATTTTGGCGCGGCACCGCCCGGGCCAATTTTGGCGCGGCACCGCCCGGGCCCTTTTAGGCGTGACACCGCCCGGGCCCATTTAGGCGCGGCAAAGCCCGGGCCCATTTAAGCGCGACACCGCCAGGGCCCATTTTGGAGCGACACCGGCCGGGCCCATTTTGGCGCGGCACCGCCCGGGCCCATTTTGGCGCGACACCGCCCGGGCCCATTTTGGCGCGGCACTGCCCGCGCCCATTTTGGCGCGGCACCGCCCGGGCCCTTTTAGGCGTGACACCGCCCGGGCCCATTTTGGCGCGGCACCGCCCGGGCCCATTTTGGCGCGACACCGCCCGGGCCCATTTTGGCGCGGCAACGCCCGGGCCCATTTTGGCGCGGCACCGCCCGGGCCCATTTTGGCGCGGCACCGCCCGGGCCCATTTAGGCGCGACACCGCCCGGGCCCATTTTGGCGCGGCACCGCCCGGGCCCATTTTGGCGCAGCACCGCCCGGGCCCATTTTGGCGCGGCACCGCCCGGGCCCATTTTGGCGCGACACTGGCCGGGCCCATTTTGGCGCGGCACCGCCCGGGCCCATTTTGGCGCGGCACCGCCCGGGCCCATTTAGGAGCGGCACCGCCCGGGCCCATTTTGGCGCGGCACCGCCCGGGCCCATTTTGGAGCGGCACCGCCCGGGCCCATTTAGGCGCGGCACCGCCCGGGCCCATTTAGGCGCGGCACCGCCCGGGCCCATTTTGGGTTAGGGTTAGGGTTAGGGTTAGGGTTATGGTTAGGGTTAGAGTTAGGGTTAGGGTTAGGGTTAGGGTTAGGGTTAGGTTTAGGGTTAGGGTTAGGGTTAGGGTGAACCTCCCCAGAGGACTGAAACCAGCTTGATTATATGCTACAAGAGGCTTGACCACGTAGGTGCAGTATTACCAAGAGACTGAGCGGGATTACCTTCTTCATCTGCAAAGGGTAAGTCTGTGACCACCTCTGTTGGGTCTGCTGTGCATTCATGGCCTTTTGGCACCATGGGCCCGGGCGGCACCACCCGGTCCCATTTTGGCACGGCACCGCCCGGGCCCATTTTGGAGCGGCACCGCCCGGGCCCATTTAGGCGCGGCACCGCCCGGGCCCATTTTGGCGTGGCACCGCCCAGGCCGATTTAGGCACGACACCGCCCGGGCCCATTTTGGCGCGGCACCGCCCGGGCCCATTTTGGCGCGACACCGCCCGGGCCCATTTTGGCGCGACACCGGCCGGGCCCATTTTGGCGCGGCACGGCCCGGGCCCATTTTGGCGCGACACCGCCCGGGCCCATTTTTGCGCGGCACCTCCCGGGCCCATTTTGGCGCGGCACCGCCCGGGCCCATTTTGGCGCGGCAGCGCCCGGGTCCATTTTGGCGCGGCACCGCCCGGGCCCATTTTGGCGCGACACCGCCCGGGCCCATTTTGGCGCGGCACCGCCCTGGCCCATTTAGGCACGACACCGCCCGGGCCCATATTGGCGCGGCACCGTCCGGGCCCATTTTGGCGCGGCACCGCCCGGGCCCATTTAGGCGCGACACCGCCCGGGCCAATTTTGACGCGGCACCGCCCGGGCCAATTTAGGCGCGGCACCGCCCGGGCCCATTTTGGCGCGACACCGCCCGGGCCCATTATAGCGCGGCACCGCCCGGGCCCATTTTGGCGCGACACCGCCCGGGCCCGTTTTGGTGCGACACCGGCCGGGCCCATTTTGGCGCGGCACCGCCCGGGCCCATTTTGGCGCGGCACCGCCCGGGCCCATTTAGGAGCGGAATCGCCCGGGCCCATTTTGGCGCGGCACCGCCCGGGCCCATTTTGGAGCGGCACCGCCCGGGCCCATTTAGACACGGCACCGCCGAGGCCCATTTAGGCGCGGCACCGCCCGGGCCCATTTTGGGTTAGGGTTAGGGTAGGGTTAGGGTTATCGTTAGGGTTAGGGTTAGGGTTAGGGTTAGGGTTAGGGTTAGGGTTAGGGTTAGGGTTAGGGTTAGGGTGAACCTCCCCAGAGGACTGAAACCAGCTTGATTATATGCTACAAGAGGCTTGACCACGTAGGTGCAGTATTACCAAGAGACTGAGCGGGACCACCTTCTTCATCTGCAAAGGGTAAGTCTGTGACTACCTCTGTTGGGTCTGCTGTCCATTCATGGCCTTTTGGCACCATTGGCCCGGGCGGCACCATGGGCCCGGGCGGCACCACCCGGTCCCATTTTGGCGCGGCACCGCCCGGGCCCATTTTGGAGCTGCACCGCCCGGGCCCATTTAGGCGCGACACCGCCCGGGCCCATTTTGGCGCGACACCGGCCGTTTCCATTTTGGAGCGGCACCGCCCGGGCCCATTTAGGCGCGACACCGCCCGGGCCCATTTTGGAGCGACACCGCCCGGGCCCATTTTGGCGCGGCACCGCCCGGGCCATTTTAGGCGTGACACCGCCTGGGCCCATTTAGGCGCGGCACCGCCCGGTCCCATTTTGGCGCGGCACCGCCCGGGCCCATTTAGGCGCGACACCGCCCGGGCCCATTTAGGCGCGACACCGCCCGGTCCCATTTTTGCGCGGCACCGCCCGGGCCCATTTTGGCGCGGCACCGCCCGGGCCCATTTTGGCGCGGCACCGCCCGGGCCCATTTTGGCGTGGTACCGCCCGGGCCCATTTAGGCGCGGCAACGCCCTGGCCCATTTTGGGTTAGGGTTAGGGTTAGGGTTAGGGTTAGGGTTAGGGTTAGGGTTAGGGTTAGGTTTAGGGTTAGGGTTAGGGTTAGGGTTAGGGTTAGGGTTAGGGTTAGGGTTAGGGTTAGGGTTAGGGTTAGGGTTAGGGTTAGGGTGTACCTCCCCAGAGGACTGAAACCAGCTTGATTATATGCTACAAGAGGCTTGACCACGTAGGTGCAGTATTACCAAGAGACTGAGCGGGATCACCTTCTTCATCTACAAAGGGTAAGTCTGTGACTACCTCTGTTGGGTCTGCTGTGCATTCATGGCCTTTTGGCACCATGGGCCCGGGCGGCACCATGGGCCCGGGCGGCACCACCCGGTCCCATTTTGGCGCGTCACCGCCCGGGCCCATTTTGGAGAGGCACCGCCCGGGCCCATTTAGGCGCGGCACCGCCCGGGCCAATTTTGGCGCGGCACCGCCCGGGCCCATTTTGGCGCGACACCGCCCGGGCCCATTTTGGCGCGGCTCCGCCCGGGCCCATTTAGGCGCGACACCGCCCGGGCCCATTTTGGTGCGACAACGCCCGGGCCCATTTTGGGTTAGGGTTAGGGTTAGGGTTAGGGTTAGGGTTAGTGTTAGGGTTAGCGTTAGGGTTAGGGTTAGGGTTAGGGTTAGGGTTAGGGTTAGGGTTAGGGTTAGGGTTAGGGTTAGGGTTAGGGTTAGGGTTAGGGTTAGGGTTAGGGTTAGGGTTAGGGTGTACCTCCCCAGAGGACTGAAACCAGCTTGATTATATGCTACAAGAGGCTTGACCACGTAGGTGCAGTATTACCAAGAGACTGAGCGGGATCACCTTCTTCATCTGCAAAGGGTCAGTCTGTGACAACCTATGTTGGGTCTGCTGTGCATTCATGGCCTTTTGGCACCATGGGCCCGGGCGGCACCTTGGGCCCGGGCGGCACCACCAGGTCCCATTTTGGCGCGGCACCGCCCGGGCCCATTTTGGAGCGGCACCGCCCGGGCTCATTTAGGCGCGGCACCGCCCGGGCCCACTTTGGCGCGTCACCGCCCGGGCCCATTTTGGCGTGGCACCGCCCGGGCCCATTTAGGCGCGGCACCGCCCGAGCCCATTTTGGCGCGGCACCGCCCGGGCCCATTTTGGCGCGACACCGCCCGGGCCCATTTTGGCGCGGCAACGCCCGGGACCATTTAGGCGCGGCACCGCCCGGGCCCATTTTGGCGCGACACCGCCCGGGCCCATTTTGGCGCGGCACCGCCCGGACCTATTTAGGCGCAGAACCGCCCGGGCCCATTTTGGCGCGACACCGCCCGGGCCCATTTAGGCGCGGCACCGCCCGGTCCCATTTTGGAGCGGCACCGCCGGGCCCATTTTGGCGCGGCACCGCCCGGGCCCATTTTGGCGCGACACCACCCGGGCCCATTTAGGCGCGGCACCGCCCGGGCCCATTTTGGCGCGGCACCGCCCGGGCCCATTTAGGCGCGGCACCGCCCGGGCCCATTTTGGGTTAGGGTTAGGGTTAGGGTTAGGGTTAGGGTTAGGGTTAGGGTTAGGGTTAGGGTTAGGGTTAGGGTTAGGGTGTACCTCCCCAGAGGTCTGAAACCAGCTTGATTATATGCTACAAGAGGCTTGACCACGTAGGTGCAGTATTACCAAGAGACTGAGCGGGATTACCTTCTTCATCTGCAAAGGGTAAGTCTGTGACTACCTCTGTTGGGTCTGCTGTGCATTCATGGCCTTTTGGCACCATTGGCCCGGGCGGCACCATGGGCCCGGGCGGCACCACCCGGTCCCATTTTGGCGCGTCACCGCCCGGGCCCATTTTGGAGCGGCACCGCCCGGGCCCATTTAGGCACGACACCGCCCGGGCCCATTTTGGCGCGACACCGCCCGGGCCCATTTAGGCGCGACACCGCCCGGGCCCATTTTGGCGCGACACCGGCCGGGACCATTTTGGCGCGGCACCGCCCGGGCCCATTTTGGCGTGACACCGCCGGGGCCCATTTTGGCGCGGCACCGCCCGGGACCGTTTTGGCGCGGCACCGCCCGGGCCCTTTTAGGCTTGACAATGCCCGGGCCTATTTTGGCGCAGCACCGCCCGGGCCCATTTTGGCGCGACACCGCCGGGGCCCATTTTGGCGCGGCACCGCCCGGGCCAATTTTGGGTTAGGGTTAGGGTTAGGGTTAGGGTTAGGGTTAGGGTTAGGCTTAGGGTTAGGCTTAGGGTTAGGGTTAGGGTTAGGGTTAGGGTTAGGGTTAGGGTTAGGGTTAGGGTTAGGGTGAACCTCCCCAGAGGACTGAAACCAGCTTGATTATATGCTACAAGAGTCTTGACCACGTAGGTGCAGTATTACCAAGAGACTGAGCGGGATCACCTTCTTCATCTGCAAAGGGTAAGTCTTGGACAACCTCTGTTGGGTCTGCTGTGCATTCATGGCCTTTTGGCACCATGGGCCCGGGCGGCACCACCCGGTCCCATTTTGGCACGGCACCCCCCAGGCCCATTTAGGCGCGGCACCGCCCGGGCCCATTTTGGCGCGACACCGCCCGGGCCCATTTTGGCGCGGCACCGCCCGGACCTATTTAGGCGCAGAACCGCCCGGGCCCATTTTGGCGCAACACCGCCCGGGCCCATTTAGGCGCGGCACCGCCCGGTCCCATTTTGGAGCGGCACCGCCGGGCCCATTTTGGCGCGGCACCGCCCGGGCCCATTTTGGCGCGGCACCACCCGGGCCCATTTAGGCGCGGCACCGCCCGGGCCCATTTTGGCGCGGCACCGCCCGGGCCCATTTAGGCGCGGCACCGCCCGGGCCCATTTTGGGTTAGGGTTAGGGTTAGGGTTAGGGTAAGGGTTAGGGTTAGGGTTAGGGTTAGGGTTAGGGTTAGGGTTAGGGTTAGGCTTAGGGTTAGGGTGTACCTCCCCAGAGGTCTGAAACCAGCTTGATTATATGCTACAAGAGGCTTGACCACGTAGGTGCAGTATTACCAAGAGACTGAGCGGGATCACCTTCTTCATCTGCAAAGGGTAAGTCTGTGACTACCTCTGTTGGGTCTGCTGTGCATTCATGGCCTTTTGGCACCATTGGCCCGGGCGGCACCATGGGCCCGGGCGGCACCACCCGGTCCCATTTTGGCGCGTCACCGCCCGGGCCCATTTTGGAGCGGCACCGCCCGGGCCCATTTAGGCACGACACCGCCCGGGCCCATTTTGGCGCGACACCGCCCGGGCCCATTTAGGCGCGACACCGCCCGGGCCCATTTTGGCGCGACACCGGCCGGGCCCATTTTGGCGCGGCACCGCCCGGGCCCATTTTGGCGTGACACCGCCGGGGCCCATTTTGGCGCGGCACCGCCCGGGACCGTTTTGGCGCGGCACCGCCCGGGCCCTTTTAGGCTTGACAATGCCCAGGCCCATTTTGGCGCAGCACCGCCCGGGCCCATTTTGGCGCGACACCGCCGGGGCCCATTTTGGCGCGGCACCGCCCGGGCCAATTTTGGGTTAGGGTTAGGGTTAGGGTTAGGGTTAGGGTTAGGGTTAGGCTTAGGGTTAGGCTTAGGGTTAGGGTTAGGTTTAGGGTTAGGGTTAGGGTTAGGGTTAGGGTTAGGGTTAGGGTTAGGGTTAGGGTTAGGGTTAGGGTGAACCTCCCCAGAGGACTGAAACCAGCTTGATTATATGCTACAAGAGGCTTGACCACGTAGGTGCAGTATTACCAAGAGACTGAGCGGGATCACCTTCTTCATCTGCAAAGGGTAAGTCTTGGACAACCTCTGTTGGGTCTGCTGTGCATTCATGGCCTTTTGGCACCATGGGCCCGGGCGGCACCACCCGGTCCCATTTTGGCACGGCACCGCCCAGGCCCATTTTGTAGCGGCACCGCCCGGGCCCATTTAGGCGCGGCACCGCCCGGGCCCATTTTGGCGCGACACCAGCCGGGCCCATTTTGGCGCGGCACGGCCCGGGCCCATTTTGGCGCGGCACCGCCCGGGCCAATTTTGGCGTGGCACCGCCAAGGCCCTTTTAGGTGTGACACCGCCCGGGCCCATTTTGGCGCGGCACCGCCCGGGCCCATTTTGGCGCGGAACCGCCCGGGCCCATTTAGGCGCGACACCGCCCGGGCCCATTTTGGAGCGACACCGGCCGGTCCCATTTTGGCGCGGCACCGCCCGGGCCCATTTTGGCGCGACACCGCCCGGGCCCATTTTGGCGCGGCACCGCCCGCGCCCATTTTGGCGCGGCACCGCCCGGGCCCTTTTAGGCGTGACACCGCCCGGGCCCATTTTGGCGCGGCACCGCCCGGGCCCATTTAGGCGCGACACCGCCCGGGCCCATTTTGGCGCGGCAACGCCCGGGCCCATTTTAGCGCGGCAACGCGCGGGCCCATTTAGGCGCGACACCGCCCGGGCCCATTTTGGCGCGACACCGGCCGTTTCCATTTTGGCGCGGCACCGCCCGGGATCATTTAGGCACGACACCGCCCGGGCCCATTTTGGCGCGACACCGCCCGGGCCCATTTTGGCGCGGCACCGCCCGGGCCATTTTAGGCGTGACACCGCCTGGGCCCATTTAGGCGCGGCACCGCCCGGTCCCATTTTGGCGCGGCACCGCCCGGGCCCATTTAGGCACGACACCGCCCGGGCCCATTTAGGCGCGACACCGCCCGGGCCCATTTTGGCGCGGCAACTCCCGGGCCCATTTTTTCGCGGCACCGCCCGGGCCCATTTTGGCGCAGCACCGCCCGGGCCCATTTTGGCGCGGCACCGCCCAGGCCCATTTTGGCGTGGTACCGCCCGGGCCCATTTAGGCGCGGCAACGCCCTGGCCCATTTTGGGTTAGGGTTAGGGTTAGGGTTAGGGTTAGGGTTAGGGTTAGGGTTAGGGTTAGGCTTAGGGTTAGGGTTAGGGTTAGGGTTAGGGTTAGGGTTAGGGTTAGGGTTAGGGTTAGGGTGAACCTCCCCAGAGGACTGAAACCAGCTTGATTATATGCTACAAGAGGCTTGACCACGTAGGTGCAGTATTACCAAGAGACTGAGCGGGATCACCTTCTTCATCTGCAAAGGGTAAGTCTGTGACTACCTCTGTTGGGTCTGCTGTGCATTCATGGCCTTTTGGCACCATGGGCCCGGGCGGCACCATGGGCCCGGGCGGCACCACCCGGTCCCATTTTGGCGCGGCACCGCCCGGGCCCATTTTGGCGTGGCACCGCCCGGGCCCATTTTGGCGCGGCACCGCCCGGGCCCTTTTAGGCGTGACACCGCCCGGGCCCATTTTGGCGCGGCACCGCCCAGGCCCATTTTGGCGCGGCACCGCCCGGGCCCATTTAGGCGCGACACCGCCCGGGACCATTTAGGCGCGGCACCGCCCGGGCCCATTTTGGCCCAGCAACGCCCGGGCCCATTTAGGCGCGGCACCGCCCGGGCCCATTTAGGCGCGGCACCGCCCGGGCCCATTTTGGAGCGGCACCGCCCGGGCCCATTTAGGCGCGGCACCGCCCGGGCCCATTTTGGCGTGGCACCGCCCAGGCCGATTTAGGCACGACACCGCCCGGGCCCATTTTGGCGCGGCACCGCCCGGGCCCATTTTGGCGCGACACCGCCCGGGCCCATTTTGGCGCGACACCGGCCGGGCCCATTTTGGCGCGGCACGGCCCGGGCCCATTTTGGCGCGACACCGCCCGGGCCCATTTTTGCGCGGCACCTCCCGGGCCCATTTTGGCGCGGCACCGCCCGGGCCCATTTTGGCGCGGCAGCGCCCGGGTCCATTTTGGCGCGGCACCGCCCGGGCCCATTTTGGCGCGACACCGCCCGGGCCCATTTTGGCGCGGCACCGCACGGGCCCATTTTGGCGCGGCACCGCCCTGGCCCATTTAGGCACGACACCGCCCGGGCCCATATTGGCGCGGCACCGTCCGGGCCCATTTTGGCGCGGCACCGCCCGGGCCCATTTAGGCGCGACACCGCCCGGGCCCATTTTGACGCGGCACCGCCCGGGCCAATTTAGGCGCGGCACCGCCCGGGCCCATTTTGGCGCGACACCGCCCGGGCCCATTATAGCGCGGCACCGCCCGGGCCCATTTTGGCGCGACACCGCCCGGGCCCATTTTGGCGCGACACCGGCCGGGCCCATTTTGGCGCGGCACCGCCCGGGCCCATTTTGGCGCGGCACCGCCCGGGCCCATTTAGGAGCGGCATCGCCCGGGCCCATTTTGGCGCGGCACCGCCCGGGCCCATTTTGGAGCGGCACTGCCCGGGCCCATTTAGGCACGGCACCGCCCAGGCCCATTTAGGCGCGGCACCGCCCGGGCCCATTTTGGGTTAGGGTTAGGGTTAGGGTTAGGGTTATCGTTAGGGTTAGGGTTAGGGTTAGGGTTAGGGTTAGGGTTAGGGTTAGGGTTAGGGTTAGGGTTAGGGTGAACCTCCCCAGAGGACTGAAACCAGCTTGATTATATGCTACAAGAGGCTTGACCACGTAGGTGTAGTATTACCAAGAGTCTGAGCGGGAGCACCTTCTTCATCTGCAAAGGGTAAGTCTGTGACTACCTCTGTTGGGTCTGCTGTGCATTCATGGCCTTTTGGCACCATTGGCCCGGGCGGCACCATGGGCCCGGGCGGCACCACCCGGTCCCATTTTGGCGCGGCACCGCCCGGGCCCATTTTGGAGCGGCACCGCCCGGGCCCATTTAGGCGCGACACCGCCCGGGCCCATTTTGGCGCGACACCGGCCGTTTCCATTTTGGAGCGGCACCGCCCGGGCCCATTTAGGCCCGACACCGCCCGGGCCCATTTTGGAGCGACACCGCCCGGGCCCATTTTGGCGCGGCACCGCCCGGGCCCATTTTGGCGCGGCACCGCTTGGGCCCATTTTGGCGTGGTACCGCCCGGGCCCATTTAGGCGCGGCAACGCCCTGGCCCATTTTGGGTTAGGGTTAGGGTTAGGGTTAGGGTTAGGGTTAGGGTTAGGGTTAGGGTTAGGTTTAGGGTTAGGGTTAGGGTTAGGGTTAGGGTTAGGGTTAGGGTTAGGGTTAGGGTTAGGGTTAGGGTGTACCTCCCCAGAGGACTGAAACCAGCTTGATTATATGCTACAAGAGGCTTGACCACGTAGGTGCAGTATTACCAAGAGACTGAGCGGGATCACCTTCTTCATCTACAAAGGGTAAGTCTGTGACTACCTCTGTTGGGTCTGCTGTGCATTCATGGCCTTTTGGCACCATGGGCCCGGGCGGCACCATGGGCCCGGGCGGCACCACCCGGTCTCATTTTAGCGCTGCACCGCCCGGGCCCATTTTGGAGAGGCACCGCCCGGGCCCATTTAGGCGCGGCACCGCCCGGGCCCATTTTGGCGCGGCACCGCCCGGGCCCATTTTGGCGCGACACCGCCCGGGCCCATTTTGGCGCGGCTCCGCCCGGGCCCATTTAGGCGCGACACCGCCCGGGCCCATTTTGGTGCGACACCGCCCGGGCCCATTTTGGGTTAGGGTTAGGGTTAGGGTTAGGGTTAGGGTTAGGGTTAGGGTTAGGGTTAGGGTTAGTGTTAGGGTTAGCGTTAGGGTTAGGGTTAGGGTTAGGGTTAGGGTTAGGGTTAGGGTTAGGGTTAGGGTTAGGGTTAGGGTTAGGGTGTACCTCCCCAGAGGACTGAAACCAGCTTGATTATATGCTACAAGAGGCTTGACCACGTAGGTGCAGTATTACCAAGAGACTGAGCGGGATCACCTTCTTCATCTGCAAAGGGTCAGTCTGTGACAACCTATGTTGGGTCTGCTGTGCATTCATGGCCTTTTGGCACCATGGGCCCGGGCGGCACCATGGGCCCGGGCGGCACCACCAGGTCCCATTTTGGCGCGGCACCGCCTGGGCCCATTTTGGAGCGGCACCGCCCGGGCCCATTTAGGCGCGGCACCGCCCGGGCCCACTTTGGCGCGGCACCGCCCGGGCCCATTTAGGCGCGGCACCGCCCGAGCCCATTTTGGCGCGGCACCGCCCGGGCCCATTTTGGCGCGACACCGCCCGGGCCCATTTTGGCGCGGCAACGCCCGGGCCCATTTAGGCGCGGCACCGCCCGGGCCCATTTTGGCGCGACACCGCCCGGGCCCATTTTGGCGCGGCACCGCCCGGACCTATTTAGGCGCAGCACCGCCCGGGCCCATTTTGGCGCGACACCGCCCGGGCCCATTTAGGCGCGGCACCGCCCGGGCCCATTTAGGCGCGGCACCGCCCGGTCCCATTTTGGAGCGGTACCGCCCGGGCCCATTTTGGCGCGGCACCGCCCGGGCCCATTTTGGCGCGACACCGCCCGGGCCCATTTTGGCGCGGCAACGCCCGGGCCCATTTTAGCGCGGCAACGCGCGGGCCCATTTAGGCGCGACACCGCCCGGGCCCATTTTGGCGCGACACCGGCCGTTTCCATTTTGGCGCGGCACTGCCCGGGATCATTTAGGCGCGACACCGCCCGGGCCCATTTTGGCGCGACACCGCCCGGGCCCATTTTGGCGCGGCACCGCCCGGGCCATTTTAGGCGTGACACCGCCCGGGCCCATTTAGGCGCGGCACCGCCCGGTCCCATTTTGGCGCGGCACCGCCCGGGCCCATTTAGGCGCGACACCGCCCGGGCCCATTTAGGCGCGACACCGCCCGGGCCCATTTTGGCGCGGCAACTCCCGGGCCCATTTTTGCGCGGCACCGCCCGGGCCCATTTTGGCGCAGCACCCCCCGGGCCCATTTTGGCGCGGCACCGCGCGGGCCCGTTTTGGCGTGGTACCGCCCGGGCCCATTTAGGCGCGGCAACGCCCTGGCCCATTTTGGGTTAGGGTTAGGGTTAGGGTTAGGGTTAGGGTTAGGGTTAGGGTTAGGCTTAGGGTTAGGGTTAGGTTTAGGGTTAGGGTTAGGGTTAGGGTTAGGGTTAGGGTTAGGGTGAACCTCCCCAGAGGACTGAAACCAGCTTGATTATATGCTACAAGAGGCTTGACCACGTAGGTGCAGTATTACCAAGAGACTGAGCGGGATCACCTTCTTCATCTGCAAAGGGTAAGTCTGTGACTACCTCTGTTGGGTCTGCTGTGCATTCATGGCCTTTTGGCACCATGGGCCCGGGCGGCACCATGGGCCCGGGCGGCACCACCCGGTCCCATTTTGGCGCGGCACCGCCCGGGCCCATTTTGGCGCGGCACCGCCCGGGCCCTTTTAGGCGTGACACCGCCCGGGCCCATTTTGGCGCGACACCGCCCGGGCCCATTTTGGCGCGGCACCTCCCGGGCCCATTTAGGCGCGACACCGCCCGGGCCCATTTAGGCGCGGCACCGCCCGGGCCCATTTTGGCCCGGTAACGCCCGGGCCCATTTAGGCGCGGCACCGCCCGGGCCCATTTTGGCGCGGCACCGCCCGGGCCCATTTAGGCGCGGCACCGCCCGGGCCTATTTTGGGTTAGGGTTAGGGTTAGTGTTAGGGTTAGGATTAGGGTTAGGGTTAGGGTTAGGGTTAGGGTTAGGGTTAGGGTTAGGGGTAGGGTTAGTGTTAGGGTTAGCGTTAGGGTTAGGGTTAGGGTTAGGGTTAGGGTTAGGGTTAGGTTTAGGGTTAGGGTTAGGGTTAGGTTTAGGGTTAGGGTTAGGGTTAGGGTTAGGGTTAGGGTTAGGGTTAGGGTTAGGGTTAGGGTTAGGGTTAGGGTGAACCTCCCCAGAGGACTGAAACCAGCTTGATTATATGCTACAAGAGGCTTGACCACGTAGGTGCAGTATTACCAAGAGACTGAGCGGGACCACCTTCTTCATCTGCAAAGGGTAAGTCTGTGACTACCTCTGTTGGGTCTGCTGTGCATTCATGGCCTTTTGGCACCATTGGCCCGGGAAGCACCATGGGCCCGGGCGGCACCACCCGGTCCCATTTTGGCGCGGCACCGCCCGGGCCCATTTTGGAGCGGCAACGCGCGGGCCCATTTAGGCGCGACACCGCCCGGGCCCATTTTGGCGCGACACCGGACGTTTCCATTTTGGCGCGGCACCGCCCGGGATCATTTAGGCGCGACACCACCCGGGCCCATTTTGGCGCGACACCGCCCGGGCCATTTTAGGCGTGACACCGCCTGGGCCCATTTAGGCGCGGCACCGCCCGGTCCCATTTTGGCGCGGCACCGCCCTGGCCCATTTAGGCGCGACACCGCCCGGGCCCATTTAGGCGCGACACCGCCCGGGCCCATTTTGGCGCGGCAACTCCCGGGCCCATTTTTGCGCGGCACCGCCCGGGCCCATTTTGGCGCAGCACCGCCCGGGCCCATTTTGGCGCGGCACCGCCCGGGCCCATTTTGGCGTGGTACCGCCCGGGCCCATTTAGGCGCGGCAACGCCCTGGCCCATTTTGGGTTAGGGTTAGGGTTAGGGTTAGGGTTAGGGTTAGGGTTAGGGTTAGGGTTAGGGTTAGGGTTAGGGTTAGGGTTAGGGTTAGGGTTAGGGTGTACCTCCCCAGAGGACTGAAACCAGCTTGATTATATGCTACAAGAGGCTTGACCACGTAGGTGCAGTATTACCAAGAGACTGAGCGGGATCACCTTCATCATCTGCAAAGGGTAAGTCTGTGACTACTTATGTTGGGTCTGCTGTGCATTCATGGCCTTTTGGCACCATGGGCCCGGGCGGCACCATGGGCCCGGGCGGCACCACCAGGTCCCATTTTGGTGCGGCACCGCCCGGGCCCATTTTGGAGCGGCACCGCCCGGGCCCATTTAGGCGCGGCACCGCCCGGGCCCATTTTGGCGCGGCACCGCCCGGGCCCATTTAGGCGCGTCACCGCCCGGGCCCATTTTGGCGCGGCACCGCCCGGGCCCATTTTGGCGCGACACCGCCCGGGCCCATTTAGGCGTGGCACCGCCCGGGCCCATTTTGGCGCGGCACCGCCCGGGCCCATTTAGGCGCGGCACCGCCCGGGCCCATTTTGTGTTAGGGTTAGGGTTAGGGTTAGGGTTAGGGTTAGGGTTAGGGTTAGGGTTAGGGTTAGGGTTAGGGTTAGGGTTAGGGTTAGGGTTAGGGTTAGGGTTAGGGTGTACCTCCCCAGAGGACTGAAACCAGCTTGATTATATGCTACAAGAGGCTTGACCACGTAGGTGCAGTATTACCAAGAGACTGAGCGGGATCACCTTCTTCATTTGCAAAGGGTAAGTCTGTGACTACCTCTGTTGGGTCTGCTGTGCATTCATGGCCTTTTGGCACCATGGGCCCGAGCGGCACCACCCGGTCCCATTTTAGCGCGGCACCGCCCGGGCCCATTTTGGCGATGCACCGCCCGGGCCCATTTTGGCGCGGCACCGCCCTGGCCCATTTAGGCACGACACCGCCCGGGCCCATATTGGCGCGGCACCGTCCGGGCCCATTTTGGCGCGGCACCGCCCGGGCCCATTTAGGCGCGACACCGCCCGGGCCCATTTTGACGCGGCACCGCCCGGGCCAATTTAGGCGCGGCACCGCCCGGGCCCATTTTGGCGCGACACCGCCCGGGCCCATTATAGCGCGGCACCGCCCGGGCCCATTTTGGAGCGACACCGCCCGGGCCCATTTTGGCGCGACACCGGCCGGGCCCATTTTGGCGTGGCACCGCCCGGGCCCATTTTGGCGCGGCACCGCCCGGGCCCATTTAAGAGCGGCACCGCCCGGGCCCATTTTGGCGCGGCACCGCCCGGGCCCATTTTGGAGCGGCACCGCCCGGGCCCATTTAGGCGCAGCACCGCCCGGGCCCATTTTGGGTTAGGGTTAGGGTTAGGGTTAGGGTTAGGGTTAGGGTTAGGGTTAGGGTTAGGGTTAGGGTTAGGGTGAACCTCCCCAGAGGACTGAAACCAGCTTGATTATATGCTACAAGAGGCTTGACCACGTAGGTGCAGTATTACTAAGAGACTGAGCGGGACCACCTTCTTCATCTGCAAAGGGTAAGTCTGTGACTACCTCTGTTGGGTCTGCTGTGCATTCATGGCCTTTTGGCACCATTGGCACGGGCGGCACCATGGGCCCGGGCGGCACCACCCTGTCCCATTTTGGCGCGGCACCGCCCGGGCCCATTTTGGAGCGGCAACGCGCGGGCCCATTTAGGCGCGACACCGCCCGGGCCCATTTTGGCGCGACACCGGCCGTTTCCATTTTGGCGAGGCACCGCCCGGGATCATTTAGGCGCGACACCGCCCGGGCCCATTTTGGCGCGACACCGCCCGGTCCCATTTTGGCGCGGCACCGCCCGGGCCCATTTAGGCGCGACACCGCCCGGGCCCATTTAGGCGCGACACCGCCCGGGCCCATTTTGGCGCGGCAACTCCCGGGCCCATTTTTGGGCGGCACCGCCCGGGCCCATTTTGGCGCAGCACCACCCGGGCCCATTTTGGCGCGGCACCGCCCGGGCCCATTTTGGCGTGGTACCGCCCGGGCCCATTTAGGCGCGGCAACGCCCTGGCCCATTTTGGGTTAGTGTTAGGGTTAGGGTTAGGGTTAGGGTTAGGGTTAGGGTTAGGGTTAGGGTTAGGGTGAACCTCCCCAGAGGACTGAAACCAGCTTGATTATATGCTACAAGAGGCTTGACCACGTAGGTGCAGTATTACTAAGAGACTGAGCGGGACCACCTTCTTCATCTGCAAAGGGTAAGTCTGTGACTACCTCTGTTGGGTCTGCTGTGCATTCATGGCCTTTTGGCACCATTGGCACGGGCGGCACCATGGGCCCGGGCGGCACCACCCTGTCCCATTTTGGCGCGGCACCGCCCGGGCCCATTTTGGAGCGGCAACGCGCGGGCCCATTTAGGCGCGACACCGCCCGGGCCCATTTTGGCGCGACACCGGCCGTTTCCATTTTGGCGAGGCACCGCCCGGGATCATTTAGGCGCGACACCGCCCGGGCCCATTTTGGCGCGACACCGCCCGGTCCCATTTTGGCGCGGCACCGCCCGGGCCCATTTAGGCGCGACACCGCCCGGGCCCATTTAGGCGCGACACCGCCCGGGCCCATTTTGGCGCGGCAACTCCCGGGCCCATTTTTGGGCGGCACCGCCCGGGCCCATTTTGGCGCAGCACCACCCGGGCCCATTTTGGCGCGGCACCGCCCGGGCCCATTTTGGCGTGGTACCGCCCGGGCCCATTTAGGCGCGGCAACGCCCTGGCCCATTTTGGGTTAGGGTTAGGGTTAGGGTTAGGGTTAGGGTTAGGGTTAGGGTTAGGGTTAGGGTTAGGCTTAGGGTTAGGGTTGGGGTTAGGGTTAGGGTTAGGGTTAGGGTTAGGGTTAGGGTGAACCTCCCCAGAGGACTGAAACCAGCTTGATTATATGCTACAAGAGGCTTGACCACGTAGGTGCAGTATTACCAAGAGACTGAGCGGGACCACCTTCTTCATCTGCAAAGGGTAAGTCTGGGACAACCTCTGTTGGGTCTGCTGTGCATTCATGGCCTTTTGGCACCATGGGCCCGGGCGGCACCACCCGGTCCCATTTTGGCACGGCACCGCCCGGGCCCATTTTGGAGCGGCACCGCCCGGGCCCATTTAGGCGCGGCACCGCCCGGGCCCATTTTGGCGCGACACCGGCCGGGCCAATTTTGGCGCGGCACGGCCCGGGCCCATTTTGGCGCGGCACCGCCCGGGCCAATTTTGGCGCGGCACCGCCAAGGCCCTTTTAGGCGTGACACCGCCCGGGCCCATTTTGGCGCGGCACCGCCCGGGCCCATTTAGGCGCGACACTGCCCGGGCCCATTTTGGCGCGGCAACGCCCGGGCCCATTTTGGCGCGGCACCGCCCGGGCCCATTTTGGCGCGGCACCGCCCGGGCCCATTTAGGCGCGACACCGCCCGGGCCCATTTTGGCGCGGCACCGCCCGGGCCCATTTTGGCGCGACACCGCCCGGGCCCATTTTTGCGCGGAACCTCCCGGGCCCATTTTGGCGCGGCACCGCCCGGGCCCATTTTGGCGCGGCACCGCCCGGGTCCATTTTGGCGCGGCACGGCCCGGGCCCATTTTGGCGCGACACCGCCCGGGCCAATTTTGGCGCGGCACCGCCCGGGCCCATTTTGGCGCGGCACCGCCCAGCCCATTTAGGAGCGGCACCGCTCGGGCCCATTTTGGCGCGGCACCGTCCGGGCCCATTTTGGAGCGGCACCGCCCGGGCCCATTTAGGCGCGGCACCGCCCGGGCCCATTTAGGCGCGGCACCGCCCGGGCCCATTTTGGGTTAGGGTTAGGGTTAGGGTTAGGGTTAGGGTTAGGGTTAGGCTTAGGGTTAGGGTGAACCTCCCCAGAGGACTGAAACCAGCTTGATTATATGCTACAAGAGGCTTGACCACGTAGGTACAGTATTACCAAGAGACTGAGCGGGACCACCTTCTTCATCTGCAAAGGGTAAGTCTGTGACTACCTCTGTTGGGTCTGCTGTGCATTCATGGCCTTTTGGCACCATTGGCCCGGGCGGCACCATGGGCCCGGGCGGCACCACCCGGTCCCATTTTGGCGCGGCACCGCCCGGGCCCATTTTGGAGCGGCAACTCCCGGGCCCATTTAGGCGCGACACCGCCCGGGTCCATTTTGGCGTGACACCGGCCGTTTCCATTTTGGCGCGGCACCGCCCGGGCCCATTTAGGCGCGACACCGCCCGGGCCCATTTTGGCGCGACACCGCCCGGGCCCATTTTGGCGCGGCACCGCCCGGGCCATTTTAGGCGTGACACCGCCTGGGCCCATTTAGGCGCAGCACCGCCCGTTCCCATTTTGGCGCGGCACCGCCCGGGCCCATTTAGGCGCGACACCGCCGGGCCCATTTAGGCGCTTCACCGCCCGGGCCCATTTTGTCGCGGCAACTCCCGGGCCCATTTTTGCGCGGCACCGCCCGGGCCCATTTTGGCGCGGCACCGCCCGGGCCCATTTTGGCGTTGTACCGCCCGGGCCCACTTAGGCGCGGCAACGCCCTGGCCCATTTTGGGTTAGGGTTAGGGTTAGGGTTAGGGTTAGGGTTAGGGTTAGGGTTAGGGTTAGGTTTAGGCTTAGGGTTAGGGTTAGGGTTAGGGTTAGGGTTAGGGTTAGGGTTAGGGTTAGGGTTAGGGTTAGGGTGAACCTCCCCAGAGGACTGAAACCAGCTTGATTATATGCTACAAGAGGCTTGACCACGTAGGTGCAGTATTACCAAGAGACTGAGCGGGATCACCTTCTTCATCTGCAAAGGGTAAGTCTGTGACTACCTCTGTTGGGTCTCCTGTGCATTCATGGCCTTTTGGCACCATGGGCCCGGGCGGCACCATGGGCCCGGGCGACACCACCCGGTCCCATTTTGGCACGGCACCGCCCGGGCCCATTTTGGCGTGGCACCGCCCGGGCCCATTTTGGCGCGGCACCGCCCGGGCCCTTTTAGGCGTGACACCGCCCGGGCCCATTTTGGCGCGGCACCGCCCGGGCCCATTTAGGCGCGACACCGCCCGGGCCCATATAGGCGCGGCACCGCCCGGGCCCATTTTGGCGCGGCAACGCCCGGGCCCATTTAGGCGCGGCACCGCCCGGGCCCATTTTGGCGCGGCACCGCCCGGGCCCATTTAGGCGCGGCACCGCCCGGGCCTATTTTGGGTTAGGGTTAGGGTTAGGGTTAGGGTTAGGGTTAGGTTTAGGGTTAGGGTTAGGGTTAGGGTTAGGGTTAGGGTTAGGGTTAGGGTTAGGGTTAGGGTTAGGGTTAGGGTGTACCTCCCCAGAGGACTGAAACCAGCGTGATTATATGCTACAAGAGGCTTGACCACGTTGGTGCAGTATTACCAAGAGACTGAGCGGGATCACCTTCTTCATCTACAAAGGGTAAGTCTGTGACTACCTCTGTTGGGTCTGCTGTGCATTCATGGCCTTTTGGCACCATGGGCCCGGGCGGCACCATGGGCCCGGGCGGCACCACCCGGTCCCATTTAGGCGCGGCACCGCCAGGGCCCATTTTGGAGCGGCAACGCCCGGGCCCATTTAGGCGCGGCACCGCCCGGGCCCATTTTGGCGCGGCACCGCCCGGGCCCATTTTGGCGCGACACCGCCCGGGCCCATTTTGGCGCGGCACCGCCCGGGCCCATTTAGGCGCGACACCGCCCGGGCCCATTTTGGCGCGACACCGCCCGGGCCCATTTTGGGTTAGGGTTAGGGTTAGGGTTAGGGTTAGTGTTAGGGTTAGGGTTAGGGTTAGGGGTAGGGTTAGTGTTAGGGTTAGCGTTAGGGTTAGGGTTAGGGTTAGGGTTAGGGTTAGGGTTAGGGTTAGGGTTAGGGTTAGGGTTAGGGTTAGGTTTAGGGTTAGGGTTAGGGTGTACCTCCCCAGAGGACTGAAACCAGCTTGATTATATGCTACAAGAGGCTTGACCACGTAGGTGCAGTATTACCAAGAGACTGAGCGGGATCACCTTCTTCATCTGCAAAGGGTAAGTCTGTGACTACCTATGTTGGGTCTGCTGTGCATTCATGGCCTTTTGGCACCATGGGCCCTGGCGGCACCACCCGGTCCCATTTTAGCGCGGCACCGCCCGGGCCCATTTTGGCGATGCACCGCCCGGGCCCATTTTGGCGCGGCACCGCCCGGGCCCTTTTAGGCGCGGCACCGCCCGGGCCCATTTTGGGTTAGGGTTAGGGTTAGGGTTAGGGTTAGGGTTAGGGTTAGGCTTAGGGTTAGGGTTAGGGTGAACCTCCCCAGAGGACTGAAACCAGCTTGATTATATGCTACAAGGGGCTTGACCACGTAGGTGCAGTATTACCAAGAGACTGAGCGGGATCACCTTCTTCATCTGCAAAGGGTAAGTCTGTGACTACCTCTGTTGGGTCTGCTGTGCATTCATAGCCTTTTGGCACCATGGGCCCGGGCGGCACAATTGGCCCGGGCGGCACCACCCGGTCCCATTTTGGAGCGGCACCGCCCGGGCCCATTTTGGCGTGGCACCGCCCGGGCCCATTTTGGCGCGGCACCGCCCGGGCCCATTTAGGCACGACACCGCCCGGGCCCATTTTGGCGCGGCACCGCCCGGGCCCATTTAGGCGCGACACCGCCCGGGCCCATTTTGGCGCGACACCGGCCGGGCGCATTTTGGCGCGGCACCGCCCTGGCCCATTTTGGCGCGACACCGCCCGGGCCCATTTTGGCGCGGCACCGCCCGGGCTCGTTTTGGCGCGGCACCGCCTGGGGCCATTTTGGCGCGGCACCGCCCGGGCCCATTTTGGCGCGACACCGCCCGGGCCCATTTTGGCGCGGCACCGCCTGGACCCATTTTGGCGCGGCACCGCACCGGGCCCTTTTAGGCGTGACACCGCCTGGGCCCATTTTGGCGCGGCACCGCCCGGTCCCATTTTGGCGCGGCACCGCCCGGGCCCATTTAGGCGCGACACCGCCCGGGCCCATTTAGGCGCGACACCGCCCGGGCCCATTTTGGCGCGGCAACGCCCGGGCCCATTTTTGCGCGGCACCGCCCGGGCCCATTTTGGCGCGGAACCGCCCGGGCCCATTTTGGCGCGGCACCGCCTGGGCCCATTTTGGCGCGACACCGCCCGGGCCCATTTTGGCGCGACACCGGCCGTTTCCATTTTGGCGCGGCACCGCCCGGGCCCATTTAGGCGCGACAACGCCCGGGCCCATTTTGGGTTAGGGTTAGGGTTAGGGTTAGGGTTAGGGTTAGGGTTAGGGTTATGGTTAGGCTTAGGGTTAGGGTTAGGGTTAGGGTTAGGGTTAGGCTTAGGGTTAGGGTTAGGGTGAACCTCCCCAGAGGACTGAAACCAGCTTGATTATATGCTACAAGAGGCATGACCACGTAGGTGCAGTATTACCAAGAGACTGAGCGGGATCACCTTCTTCATCTGCAAAGGGTAAGTCTGTGACTACCTCTGTTGGGTCTGCTGTGCATTCATAGCCTTTTGGCACCATGGGCCCGGGCGGCACAATGGGCCCGGGCGGCACCACCCGGTCCCATTTTGGAGCGGCACCGCCCGGGCCCATTTAGGCGCGGCACCGCCCGGGCCCATTTTGGCGCGGCACCGCCCGGGCCCATTTAGGCACGACACCGCCCGGGCCCATTTTGGCGCGGCACCGCCCGGGCCCATTTAGGCGCGACACCGCCCGGTCCCATTTTGGCGCGACACCGGCCGGGCCCATTTTGGCGCGGCACCGCCCTGGCACATTTTGGCGCGACACCGCCGGGGCCCATTTTGGCGCGGCACCGCCCGGTCCCGTTTTGGCGCGGCACCGCCCGGGGCCATTTTGGCGCGGCACCGCCCGGGTCCATTTAGGCGCGACACCGCCGGGGCCCATTTTGGCGCGGCACCGCCTGGACCCATTTTGGCGCGGCACCGCCCGGGCCCTTTTAGGCGTGACACCGCCTGGGCCCATTTTGGCGAGGCACCGCCCGGTCCCATTTTGGCGCGGCACCGCCCGGGCCCATTTAGGCGCGACACCGCCCGGGCCCATTTAGGCGCGACACCGCCCGGGCCCATTTTGGCGCGGCAACGCCCGGGCCCATTTAGGCGCGGCACCGCCCGGGCCCATTTTGGCGCGGCACCGCCCGGGCCCATTTTGGCGCGGCACCGCCCGGGCCCATTTAGGCGCGACACCGCCCGGGCCCATTTTGGCGCGACACCGGCCGTTTCCATTTTGGCGCGGCACCGCCCGGGCCCATTTAGGCGCGACAACGCCCGGGCCCATTTTGGGTTAGGGTTAGGGTTAGGGTTAGGGTTAGGTTTATAGTTAGGTTTAGGGTTAGGGTTAGGGTTAGGGTTAGGGTTAGGGTTAGGGTTAGGGTTAGGGTTAGGGTTAGGGTTAGGGTTAGGGTGAACCTCCCCAGAGGACTGAAACCAGCTTGATTATATGCTACAAGAGGCTTGACCACGTAGGTGCAGTATTACCAAGAGACTGAGCGGGATCACCTTCTTCATCTGCAAAGGGTAAGTCTGTGACTAGCTCTGTTGGGACTGCTGTGCATTCATGGCCTTTTGGCACCATGGGCCCGGGAAGCACCATGGGCCCGGGCGTCACCACCCGGTCCCATTTTGGCGCGGCACCGCCCGGGCCCATTTTGGAGCGGCAACGCCCGGGCCCATTTAGGCGCGACACCGCCCGGGCCCATTTTGGCGCGACACCGCCCGGGCCCATTTTGGCGCGGCACCGCCCGGGCCCATTTAGGCGCGACACCGCCCGGGCCCATTTTGGCGCGGCAACGCCCGGGCCCATTTTGGCGCGGCACCGCCCGGGCCCATTTTGGCGCGGCACCGCCCGGGCCCATTTAGGCGCGACACCGCCCGGGCCCATTTTGGCGCGGCACCGCCCGGGCCCATTTTGGCGCGGCACCGCCCGGGCCCATTTAGGAGCGGCACCGCCCGGGCCCATTTTGGCGCGGCACCGCCCGGGCCCATTTTGGAGCGGCACCGCCCGGGCCCATTTAGGCGCGGCACCGCCCGGGCCCATTTAGGCGCGGCACCGCCCGGGCCCATTTTGGGTTAGGGTTAGGGTTAGGGTTTGGGTTAGTGTTAGGGGTAGAGTTAGGGTTAGGGTTAGGGTGAACCTCCCCAGAGGACTGAAACCAGCTTGATTATATGCTATAACAGGCTTGACCACGTAGGTGCAGTATTACCAAGAGACTGAGCGGGATCACCTTCTTCATCTGCAAAGGGTAAGTCTGTGACTACCTCTGTTGGGTCTGCTGTGCATTCATGGCCTTTTGGCACCATTGGCCCGGGCGGCAACATGGGCCCGGGCGGCACCACCCGGTCCCATTTTGGCGCGTCACCGCCCGGGCCAATTTTGGAGCGGCACCGCCCGGGCCAATTTAGGTTCGGCACCGCCCGGGCCCATTTTGGCGCGGCACCGCCCGGGCCCATTTTGGCGCGGCACCGCCCGGGCCATTTTAGGCGTGACACCGCCTGGGCCCATTTAGGCGCGGCACCGCCCGGTCCCATTTTGGCGCGGCACCGCCCGCGCCCATTTAGGCGCGACACCGCCCGGGCCCATTTAGGCGCGACACCGCCCGGGCCCATTTTGGCGCGGCAACTCCCGGGCCCATTTTGGCGCGGCACCGCCCGGGCCCATTTTGGCGCAGCACCGCCCGGGCCCATTTTGGCGCGACACCGCCCGGGCCCATTTTGGCGTGGTAAGGCCCGGGCCCATTTAGGCGCGGCAACGCCCTGGCCCATTTTGGGTTAGGGTTAGGGTTAGGGTTAGGGTTAGGGTTAGGGTTAGGGTTAGGCTTAGGGTTAGGGTTAGGGTTAGGGTTAGGGTTAGGGTTAGGGTTAGGGTTAGGGTTAGGGTTAGGGTTAGGGTTAGGGTTAGGGTTAGGGTTAGGGTTAGGTTTAGGGTTAGGGTTAGGGTGTACCTCCCCAGAGGACTGAAACCAGCTTGATTATATGCTACAAGAGGCTTGACCACGTAGGTGCAGTATTACCAAGAGACTGAGCGGGATCACCTTCTTCATCTGCAAAGGGTAAGTCTGTGACTACCTATGTTGGGTCTGCTGTGCATTCATGGCCTTTTGGCACCATGGGCCCTGGCGGCACCACCCGGTCCCATTTTAGCGCGGCACCGCCCGGGCCCATTTTGGCGATGCACCGCCCGGGCCCATTTTGGCGCGGCACCGCCCGGGCCCTTTTAGGCGCGGCACCGCCCGGGCCCATTTTGGGTTAGGGTTAGGGTTAGGGTTAGGGTTAGGGTTAGGGTTAGGGTTAGGGTTAGGGTTAGGGTGAACCTCCCCAGAGGACTGAAACCAGCTTGATTATATGCTACAAGGGGCTTGACCACGTAGGTGCAGTATTACCAAGAGACTGAGCGGGATCACCTTCTTCATCTGCAAAGGGTAAGTCTGTGACTACCTCTGTTGGGTCTGCTGTGCATTCATAGCCTTTTGGCACCATGGGCCCGGGCGGCACAATTGGCCCGGGCGGCACCACCCGGTCCCATTTTGGAGCGGCACCGCCCGGGCCCATTTTGGCGTGGCACCGCCCGGGCCCATTTTGGCGCGGCACCGCCCGGGCCCATTTAGGCACGACACCGCCCGGGCCCATTTTGGCGCGGCACCGCCCGGGCCCATTTAGGCGCGACACCGCCCGGGCCCATTTTGGCGCGACACCGGCCGGGCGCATTTTGGCGCGGCACCGCCCTGGCCCATTTTGGCGCGACACCGCCCGGGCCCATTTTGGCGCGGCACCGCCCGGGCTCGTTTTGGCGCGGCACCGCCTGGGGCCATTTTGGCGCGGCACCGCCCGGGCCCATTTTGGCGCGACACCGCCCGGGCCCATTTTGGCGCGGCACCGCCTGGACCCATTTTGGCGCGGCACCGCACCGGGCCCTTTTAGGCGTGACACCGCCTGGGCCCATTTTGGCGCGGCACCGCCCGGTCCCATTTTGGCGCGGCACCGCCCGGGCCCATTTAGGCGCGACACCGCCCGGGCCCATTTAGGCGCGACACCGCCCGGGCCCATTTTGGCGCGGCAACGCCCGGGCCCATTTTTGCGCGGCACCGCCCGGGCCCATTTTGGCGCGGAACCGCCCGGGCCCATTTTGGCGCGGCACCGCCTGGGCCCATTTTGGCGCGACACCGCCCGGGCCCATTTTGGCGCGACACCGGCCGTTTCCATTTTGGCGCGGCACCGCCCGGGCCCATTTAGGCGCGACAACGCCCGGGCCCATTTTGGGTTAGGGTTAGGGTTAGGGTTAGGGTTAGGGTTAGGGTTAGGGTTATGGTTAGGCTTAGGGTTAGGGTTAGGGTTAGGGTTAGGGTTAGGCTTAGGGTTAGGGTTAGGGTGAACCTCCCCAGAGGACTGAAACCAGCTTGATTATATGCTACAAGAGGCATGACCACGTAGGTGCAGTATTACCAAGAGACTGAGCGGGATCACCTTCTTCATCTGCAAAGGGTAAGTCTGTGACTACCTCTGTTGGGTCTGCTGTGCATTCATAGCCTTTTGGCACCATGGGCCCGGGCGGCACAATGGGCCCGGGCGGCACCACCCGGTCCCATTTTGGAGCGGCACCGCCCGGGCCCATTTAGGCGCGGCACCGCCCGGGCCCATTTTGGCGCGGCACCGCCCGGGCCCATTTAGGCACGACACCGCCCGGGCCCATTTTGGCGCGGCACCGCCCGGGCCCATTTAGGCGCGACACCGCCCGGTCCCATTTTGGCGCGACACCGGCCGGGCCCATTTTGGCGCGGCACCGCCCTGGCACATTTTGGCGCGACACCGCCGGGGCCCATTTTGGCGCGGCACCGCCCGGTCCCGTTTTGGCGCGGCACCGCCCGGGGCCATTTTGGCGCGGCACCGCCCGGGTCCATTTAGGCGCGACACCGCCGGGGCCCATTTTGGCGCGGCACCGCCTGGACCCATTTTGGCGCGGCACCGCCCGGGCCCTTTTAGGCGTGACACCGCCTGGGCCCATTTTGGCGCGGCACCGCCCGGTCCCATTTTGGCGCGGCACCGCCCGGGCCCATTTAGGCGCGACACCGCCCGGGCCCATTTAGGCGCGACACCGCCCGGGCCCATTTTGGCGCGGCAACGCCCGGGCCCATTTAGGCGCGGCACCGCCCGGGCCCATTTTGGCGCGGCACCGCCCGGGCCCATTTTGGCGCGGCACCGCCCGGGCCCATTTAGGCGCGACACCGCCCGGGCCCATTTTGGCGCGACACCGGCCGTTTCCATTTTGGCGCGGCACCGCCCGGGCCCATTTAGGCGCGACAACGCCCGGGCCCATTTTGGGTTAGGGTTAGGGTTAGGGTTAGGGTTAGGTTTATAGTTAGGTTTAGGGTTAGGGTTAGGGTTAGGGTTAGGGTTAGGGTTAGGGTTAGGGTTAGGGTTAGGGTTAGGGTTAGGGTTAGGGTGAACCTCCCCAGAGGACTGAAACCAGCTTGATTATATGCTACAAGAGGCTTGACCACGTAGGTGCAGTATTACCAAGAGACTGAGCGGGATCACCTTCTTCATCTGCAAAGGGTAAGTCTGTGACTAGCTCTGTTGGGACTGCTGTGCATTCATGGCCTTTTGGCACCATGGGCCCGGGAAGCACCATGGGCCCGGGCGTCACCACCCGGTCCCATTTTGGCGCGGCACCGCCCGGGCCCATTTTGGAGCGGCAACGCCCGGGCCCATTTAGGCGCGACACCGCCCGGGCCCATTTTGGCGCGACACCGCCCGGGCCCATTTTGGCGCGGCACCGCCCGGGCCCATTTAGGCGCGACACCGCCCGGGCCCATTTTGGCGCGGCAACGCCCGGGCCCATTTTGGCGCGGCACCGCCCGGGCCCATTTTGGCGCGGCACCGCCCGGGCCCATTTAGGCGCGACACCGCCCGGGCCCATTTTGGCGCGGCACCGCCCGGGCCCATTTTGGCGCGGCACCGCCCGGGCCCATTTAGGAGCGGCACCGCCCGGGCCCATTTTGGCGCGGCACCGCCCGGGCCCATTTTGGAGCGGCACCGCCCGGGCCCATTTAGGCGCGGCACCGCCCGGGCCCATTTAGGCGCGGCACCGCCCGGGCCCATTTTGGGTTAGGGTTAGGGTTAGGGTTTGGGTTAGTGTTAGGGGTAGAGTTAGGGTTAGGGTTAGGGTGAACCTCCCCAGAGGACTGAAACCAGCTTGATTATATGCTATAACAGGCTTGACCACGTAGGTGCAGTATTACCAAGAGACTGAGCGGGATCACCTTCTTCATCTGCAAAGGGTAAGTCTGTGACTACCTCTGTTGGGTCTGCTGTGCATTCATGGCCTTTTGGCACCATTGGCCCGGGCGGCAACATGGGCCCGGGCGGCACCACCCGGTCCCATTTTGGCGCGTCACCGCCCGGGCCAATTTTGGAGCGGCACCGCCCGGGCCAATTTAGGTTCGGCACCGCCCGGGCCCATTTTGGCGCGGCACCGCCCGGGCCCATTTTGGCGCGGCACCGCCCGGGCCATTTTAGGCGTGACACCGCCTGGGCCCATTTAGGCGCGGCACCGCCCGGTCCCATTTTGGCGCGGCACCGCCCGCGCCCATTTAGGCGCGACACCGCCCGGGCCCATTTAGGCGCGACACCGCCCGGGCCCATTTTGGCGCGGCAACTCCCGGGCCCATTTTTGCGCGGCACCGCCCGGGCCCATTTTGGCGCAGCACCGCCCGGGCCCATTTTGGCGCGACACCGCCCGGGCCCATTTTGGCGTGGTAAGGCCCGGGCCCATTTAGGCGCGGCAACGCCCTGGCCCATTTTGGGTTAGGGTTAGGGTTAGGGTTAGGGTTAGGGTTAGGGTTAGGGTTAGGCTTAGGGTTAGGGTTAGGGTTAGGGTTAGGGTTAGGGTTAGGGTTAGGGTTAGGGTGAACCTCCCCAGAGGACTGAAACCAGCTTGATTATATGCTACAAGAGGCTTGACCACGTAGGTGCAGTATTACCAAGAGACTGAGCGGGATCACCTTCTTCATCTGCAAAGGGTAAGTCTGTGACTACCTCTGTTGGGTCTGCTGTGCATTCATGGCCTTTTGGCACCATGGGCCCGGGCGGCACCACCCGGTCCCATTTTGGCACGGCACCGCCCGGGCCCATTTTGGAGCGGCACCGCCCGGGCCCATTTAGGCACGGCACAGCCCAGGCCCATTTAGGCGCGGCACCGCCCGGGCCCATTTTGGGTTAGGGTTAGGTTTAGGGTTAGGGTTAGCGTTAGGGTTAGGGTTAGGGTTAGGGTTAGGGTTAGGGTGAACCTCCCCAGAGGACTGAAACCAGCTTGATTATATGCTACAAGAGGCTTGACCACGTAGGTGCAGTATTACCAAGAGACTGAGCGGGATCACCTTCTTCATCTGCAAAGGGTAAGTCTGTGACTACCTCTGTTGGGTCTGATGTGCATTCATGGCCTTTTGGCACCATGGGCCCGGGCGGCACCACCCGGTCCCATTTTGGCACGGCACCGCCCGGGCCCATTTTGGAGCGGCACCGCCCGGGCCCATTTAGGCACGGCACAGCCCAGGCCCATTTAGGCGCGGCACCGCCCGGGCCCATTTTGGCGCGGCACCGCCCGGGCCCATTTAGGCGCGACACCGCCCGGGCCCATTTTGGCGCGGCAACTCCCGGGCCCATTTTGGCGCGACACCGGCCGTTTCCATTTTGGCGCGGCAGCGCCCGGGCCCATTTAGGCGCGACACCGCCCGGGCCCATTTTGGCGCGACACCGGCCGGGCCCATTTTGGCGCGGCACCGCCCGGGCCCATTTTGGCGCGACACCGCCCGGGCCCATTTTGGCGCGGCACCGCCCGGGCCCTTTTAGGCGTGACACCGCCCGGGCCCATTTTGGCGCGGCACCGCCCGGGCCCATTTAGGCGCGACACCGCCCGGGCCCATTTTGGCGCGGCAACGCCCGGGCCCATTTTGGCGCGGCACCGCCCGGGCCCATTTTGGCGCGGCACCGCCCGGGCCCATTTAGGCGCGACACCGCCCGGGCCCATTTTGGCGCGGCACCGCCCGGGCCCATTTTGGCGCGGCACCGCCCGGGCCCATTTTGGCGCGGCACCGCCCGGGCCCATTTAGGAGCGGCACCGCCCGGGCCCATTTTGGCGCGGCACCGCCCGGGCCCATTTTGGAGCGGCACCGCCCGGGCCCATTTAGGCGCGGCACCGCCCGGGCCCATTTTGGGTTAGGGTTAGGGTTAGGGTTTGGGTTAGTGTTAGGGTTAGAGTTAGGGTTAGGGTTAGGGTGAACCTCCCCAGAGGACTGAAACCAGCTTGATTATATGCTATAACAGGCTTGACCACGTAGGTGCAGTATTACCAAGAGACTGAGCGGGATCACCTTCTTCATCTGCAAAGGGTAAGTCTGTGACTACCTCTGTTGGGTCTGCTGTGCATTCATGGCCTTTTGGCACCATTGGCCCGGGCGGCACCATGGGCCCGGGCGGCACCACCCGGTCCCATTTTGGCGCGTCACCGCCCGGGCCAATTTTGGAGCGGCACCGCCCGGGCCAATTTAGGTACGGCACCGCCCGGGCCCATTTTGGCGCGGCACCGCCCGGGCCCATTTTGGCGCGGCACCGCCCGGGCCATTTTAGGCGTGACACCGCCTGGGCCCATTTAGGCGCGGCACCGCCCGGTCCCATTTTGGCGCGGCACCGCCCGCGCCCATTTAGGCGCGACACCGCCCGGGCCCATTTAGGCGCGACACCGCCCGGGCCCATTTTGGCGCGGCAACTCCCGGGCCCATTTTTGCGCGGCACCGCCCGGGCCCATTTTGGCGCAGCACCGCCCGGGCCCATTTTGGCGCGACACCGCCCGGGCCCATTTTGGCGTGGTAAGGCCCGGGCCCATTTAGGCGCGGCAACGCCCTGGCCCATTTTGGGTTAGGGTTAGGGTTAGGGTTAGGGTTAGGGTTAGGGTTAGGGTTAGGCTTAGGGTTAGGGTTAGGGTTAGGGTTAGGGTTAGGGTTAGGGTTAGGGTTAGGGTTAGGGTGAACCTCCCCAGAGGACTGAAACCAGCTTGATTATATGCTACAAGAGGCTTGACCACGTAGGTGCAGTATTACCAAGAGACTGAGCGGGATCACCTTCTTCATCTGCAAAGGGTAAGTCTGTGACTACCTCTGTTGGGTCTGCTGTGCATTCATGGCCTTTTGGCACCATGGGCCCGGGCGGCACCACCCGGTCCCATTTTGGCACGGCACCGCCCGGGCCCATTTTGGAGCGGCACCGCCCGGGCCCATTTAGGCACGGCACAGCCCAGGCCCATTTAGGCGCGGCACCGCCCGGGCCCATTTTGGGTTAGGGTTAGGTTTAGGGTTAGGGTTAGCGTTAGGGTTAGGGTTAGGGTTAGGGTTAGGGTTAGGGTGAACCTCCCCAGAGGACTGAAACCAGCTTGATTATATGCTACAAGAGGCTTGACCACGTAGGTGCAGTATTACCAAGAGACTGAGCGGGATCACCTTCTTCATCTGCAAAGGGTAAGTCTGTGACTACCTCTGTTGGGTCTGATGTGCATTCATGGCCTTTTGGCACCATGGGCCCGGGCGGCACCATGGGCCCGGGCGGCACCACCCGGTCCCATTTTGGCGCGGCACCGCCCGGGCCCATTTTGGCGCGACACCGCCCGGGCCCATTTTGGCGCGGCAACGCCCGGGCCCATTTAGGCGCGGCACCGCCCGGGGCCCATTTTGGCGCGACACCGCCCGGGCCCATTTAGGCGCGGCACCGCCCGGGCCCATTTTGTGTTAGGGTTAGGGTTAGGGTTAGGGTTAGGGTTAGGGTTAGGGTTAGGGTTAGGGTTAGGGTTAGGGTTAGGGTTAGGGTTAGGGTGAACCTCCCCAGAGGACTGAAACCAGCTTGATTATATGCTACAAGAGGCTTGACCACGTAGGTGCAGTATTACCAAGAGACTGAGCGGGATCACCTTCTTCATCTGCAAAGGGTAAGTCTGTGACTAGCTCTGTTGGGACTGCTGTGCATTCATGGCCTTTTGGCACCATGGGCCCGGGAAGCACCATGGGCCCGGGCGTCACCACCCGGTCCCATTTTGGCGCGGCACCGCCCGGGCCCATTTTGGAGCGGCAACGCCCGGGCCCATTTAGGCGCGACACCGCCCGGGCCCATTTTGGCGCGACACCGGCCGTTTCCATTTTGGCGCGGCAGCGCCCGGGCCCATTTAGGCGCGACACCGCCCGGGCCCATTTTGGCGCGACACCGGCCGGGCCCATTTTGGCGCGGCACCGCCCGGGCCCATTTTGGCGCGACACCGCCCGGGCCCATTTAGGCGTGACACCGCCCGGGCCCATTTTGGCGCGACACCGGCCGTTTCCATTTTGGCGCGGCAGCGCCCGGGCCCATTTAGGCGCGACACCGCCCGGGCCCATTTTGGCACGGCAACGCCCGGGCCCATTTTGGCGCGGCACCGCCCGGGCCCATTTTGGCGCGGCACCGCCCGGGCCCATTTAGGCGCGACACCGCCCGGGCCCATTTTGGCGCGGCACCGCCCGGGCCCATTTTGGCGCAGCACCGCCCTGGCCCATTTTGGCGCGGCACCGCCCGGGCCCATTTTGGCGCGTCACCGCCCGGGCCCATTTAGGAGCGGCACCGCCCGGGCCCATTTTGGCGCGGCACCGCCCGGGCCCATTTTGGAGCGGCACCGCCCGGGCCCATTTAGGCGCGGCACCGCCCGGGCCCATTTAGGCGCGGCACCGCCCGGGCCCATTTTGGGTTAGGGTTAGGGTTAGGGTTTGGGTTAGGGTTAGGGTTAGAGTTAGGGTTAGGGTTAGGGTGAACCTCCCCAGAGGACTGAAACCAGCTTGATTATATGCTATAAGAGGCTTGACCACGTAGGTGCAGTATTACCAAGAGACTGAGCGGGATCACCTTCTTCATCTGCAAAGGGTAAGTCTGTGATTACCTCTGTTGGGTCTGCTGTGCATTCATGGCCTTTTGGCACCATTGGCCCGGGCGGCACCATGGGCCCGGGCGGCACCACCCGGTCCCATTTTGGCGCGTCACCGCCCGGGCCCATTTTGGAGCGGCACCGCCCGGGCCCATTTAGGCGCGGCACCGCCCGGGCCCATTTTGGCGCGGCACCGCCCGGGCCCATTTTGGCGCGGCACCGCCCGGGATCATTTAGGCGCGACACCGCCCGGGCCCATTTTGGCGCGACACCGCCCGGGCCCATTTTGGCGCGGCACCGCCCGGGCCATTTTAGGCGTGACACCGCCGGGGCCCATTTAGGCGCGGCACCGCCCGGTCCCATTTTGGCGCGGCACCGCCCGGGCCCATTTAGGCGCGAAACCGCCCGGGCCCATTTAGGCGCGACACCGCCCGGGCCCATTTTGGCGCGGCAACTCCCGGGCCCATTTTTGCGCGGCACCGCCCGGGCCCATTTTGGCGCAGCACCGCCCCGGCCCATTTTGGCGCGGCACCGCCCGGGCCCATTTTGGCGTGGTAAGGCCCGGGCCCATTTAGGCGCGGCAACGCCCTGGCCCATTTTGGGTTAGGGTTAGCGTTAGGGTTAGGGTTAGCGTTAGGGTTAGGGTTAGGCTTAGGGTTAGGGTTAGGGTTAGGGTTAGGGTTAGGGTTAGGGTTAGGGTTAGGGTGAACCTCCCCAGAGGACTGAAACCAGCTTGATTATATGCTACAAGAGGCTTGACCACGTAGGTGCAGTATTACCAAGAGACTGAGCGGGATCGCCTTCTTCATCTGCAAAGGGTAAGTCTGTGACTACCTCTGTTGGGTCTGATGTGCATTCATGGCCTTTTGGAACCATAGGCCCGGGCGGCACCATGGGCCCGGGCGGCACCACCCGGTCCCATTTTGGCGCGGCACCGCCCGGGCCCATTTTGGCGTGGCACCGCCCGGGCCCATTTTGGCGCGGCACCGCCCGGGCCCTTTTAGGCGTGACACCGCCCGGGCCCATTTTGGCGCGGCACCGCCCAGGCCCATTTTGGCGCGGCACCGCCCGGGAACATTTAGGCGCGACAACGCCTGGGCCCATTTAGGCGCGGCACCGCCCGGGCCCATTTTGGCGCGGCAACGCCTGGGCCCATTTAGGCGCGGCACCGCCCGGGCCCATTTTGACGCGGAACCGCCCGGGCCCATTTAGGCGCGGCACCGCCCGGGCCTATTTTGGGTTAGGGTTAGGGTTAGTGTTAGGGTTAGGGTTAGGGTTCGGGTTAGGGTTAGGGTTAGGGTTAGGGTTAGGGTTAGGGTTAGGGTTAGGGGTAAGGGTAGGGTTAGTGTTAGGGTTAGCGTTAGGGTTAGGGTTAGTGTTAGGGTTAGGGTTAGGGTTAGGTTTAGGGTTAGGGTTAGGGTTAGGTTTAGGGTTAGGGTTAGGGTTAGGGTTAGGGTTAGGGTTAGGGTTAGGGTTAGGGTTAGGGTTAGGGTTAGGGTTAGGGTTAGGGTTAGGGTTAGGGTTAGGGTTAGGGTTAGGGTTAGGGTGTACCTCCCCAGAGGACTGAAACCAGCTTGATTATATGCTACAAGACGCTTGACCACGTAGGTGCATTATTACCAAGAGACTGAGCGGGATCACCTTCATCATCTGCAAAGGGTAAGTCTGTGACTACCTCTGTTGGGTCTGCTGTGCATTCATGGCCTTTTGGCACCATGGGCCCGGGCGGCACCATGGGCCCGGGCGGCACCACCAGGTCCCATTTTGGCGCGGCACCGCCCGGGCCCATTTTGGAGCGGCACCGCCCGGGCCCATTTTGGCGCGGCACCGCCCGGGCCCATTTTGGCGCGGCACCGCCCGGGCCCATTTAGGCGCGTCACCGCCCGGGCCCATTTTGGCGCGGCACCGCCCGGGCCCATTTAGGCGCGGCACCGTCCGAACCCATTTTGGCGCGGCACCGCCCGGGCCCATTTTGGCGCGACACCGCCCGGGCCCATTTTGGCGCGGCAACGCCCGGGCCCATTTAGGTGCGGCACCGCCCGGGCCCATTTTGGCGCGACACCGCCCGGGCCCATTTTAGCGCGGCACCGCACGGGCCTATTTAGGCGCAGCACCGCCCGGGCCCATTTTGGCGCGACACCGCCCGGGCCCATTTTTGCGCGGCACCGCCCGGGCCCATTTAGGCGCGGCACCGCACGGGCCAATTTTGGAGCGGCACCGCCCGGGCCCATTTTGGCGCGGCACCGCCCGGGCCCATTTTGGCGCGACACCGCCCGGGCCTATTTAGGCGTGGCACCGCCCGGGCCCATTTTGGCGCTGCACCGCCCGGGCCCATTTAGGCGCGGCACCGCCCGGGCCCATTTAGGCACGACACCGCCCGGGCCCATATTGGCGCGGCACCGCCCGGGCCAATTTAGGCGCGGCACCGCCCGGGCCCATTTTGACGCGGCTCCGCCCGGGCCAATTTAGGCGCGGCACCGCCCGGGCCCATTTTGGCGCGACACCGCCCGGGCCAATTTAGGCGCGGCACCGCCCGGGCCCATTTTGGCGCGACACCGCCCGGGCCCATTATAGCGCGGCACCGCCCGGGCCCATTTTGTAGCGACACCGCCCGGGCCCATTTTGGCGCGACACCGGCAGGGCCCATTTTGGCGTGGCACCGCCCGGGCCCATTTTGGCGTGGCACCGCCCGGGCCCATTTAAGAGCGGCACCGCCCGGGCCCATTTTGGCGCGGCACCGCCCGGGCCCATTTTGGAGCGGCACCGCCCGGGCCCATTTAGGCGCGGCACCGCCCGGGCCCATTTAGGCGCGGCACCGCCCGGGCCCATTTTGGGTTAGGGTTAGGGTTAGCGTTAGGGTTAGGCTTAGGGTTAGGGTTAGGGTTAGGGTTAGGGTTAGGGTTAGGGTGAACCTCCCCAGAGGACTGAAACCAGCTTGATTATATGCTACAAGAGGCTTGACCACGTAGGTGCAGTATTACTAAGAGACTGAGCGGGACCACCTTCTTCATCTGCAAAGGGTAAGTCTGTGACTACCTCTGTTGGGTCTGCTGTGCATTCATGGACTTTTGGCACCATGGGCCCGGGCGGCACCATGGGCCCGGGCGGCACCACCCGGTCCCATTTTGGCGCGGCACCGCCCGGGCCCATTTTGGAGCGGCAACGCGCGGGCCCATTTAGGCGCGACACCGCCCGGGCCCATTTTGGCGCGACACCGGCCGTTTCCATTTTGGCGCGGCACCGCCCGGGATCATTTAGGCGCGACACCGCCCGGGCTCATTTTGGCGCGACACCGCCCGGGCCCATTTAGGCGCGGCACCGCCCGGGCCATTTTAGGCGTGACACCGCCTGGGCCCATTTAGGCGCGGCACCGCCCGGGCCCATTTTGGCGCGGCACCGCCCGGGCCCACTTAGGCGCGACACCGCCCGGGCCCATTTTGGCGCGGCAACTCCCGGGCCCATTTTTGCGCGGCACCGCCCGGGCCCATTTTGGCGCAGCACCGCCCGGGCCCATTTTGGCGCGGCACCGCCCGGGCCCATTTTTCGTGGTACCGCCCGGGCCCATTTAGGCGCGGCAACGCCCGGGCCCATTTTGGGTTAGGGTTAGGGTTAGGGTTAGGGTTAGGGTTAGGGTTAGGGTTAGGCTTAGGGTTAGGGTTAGGGTTAGGGTTAGGGTTAGGGTTAGGGTTAGGGTTAGGGTGTACCTCCCCAGAGGACTGAAACCAGCTTGATTATATGCTACAAGAGGCTTGACCACGTAGGTGCAGTATTACCAAGAGACTGAGCGGGATCACCTTCATCATCTGCAAAGGGTAAGTCTGTGACTACCTATGTTGGGTCTGCTGTGCATTCATGGCCTTTTGGCACCATGGGCCCGGGCGGCACCATGGGCCCGGGCGGCACCACCAGGTCCCATTTTGGCGCGGCACCGCCCGGGCCTATTTTGGAGCGGCACCGCCCTGGCCCATTTAGGCGCGGCACCGCCCGGGCCCATTTTGGCGCGGCACCGCCCGGGCCCATTTAGGCGCGTCACCGCCCGGGCCCATTTTGGCGCGGCACCACCCGGGCCCATTTAGGCGCGGCACCGCCCTAAACCATTTTGGCGCGGCACCGCCCGGGCCCATTTTGGCGCGACACCGCCCGGGCCCATTTTGGCGCGGCAACGCCCGGGCCCATTTAGGCGCGGCACCGCCCGGGACCATTTTGGCGCGACACCGCCCGGGCCCATTTTGGCGCGGCACCGCCCGGGCCTATTTAGGCGCAGCACCGCCCGGGCCCATTTTGGCGCGACACCGCCCGGGCCCATCTAGGCGCGGCACCGCCCGGGCCCATTTAGGCACGGCACCGCACGGGCCAATTTTGGAGCGGCACCGCCCGGGCCCATTTTGGCGCGGCACCGCCCGGGCCCATTTTGGCGCGACACCGCCCGGGCCCATTTAGGCGTGGCACCGCCCCGGCCCATTTTGGCGCGGCACCGCCCGGGCCCATTTAGGCGCGGCACCGCCCGGGCCCATTTAGGCACGACACCGCCTGGGCCCATATTGGCGCGGCACCGTCCGGACCCATTTTGGCGCGGCACCGCCCGGGCCCATTTAGGCGCGACACCGCCCGGGCCCATTTTGACGCGGCACCGCCCGGGCCAATTTAGGCGCGGCACCACCCGGGCCCATTTTGGCGCGACACCGCCCGGGCCCATTATAGCGCGGCAACGCCCGGGCCCATTTTGGAGCGACACCGCCCGGGCCCATTTTGGCGCGACACCGGCAGGGCCCATTTTGGCGTGGCACCGCCCGGGCCCATTTTGGCGCGGCACCGCCCGGGCCCATTTAAGAGCGGCACCGCCCGGGCCCATTTTGGCGCGGCACCGCCCGGGCCCATTTTGGCGCGGCACCGCCCGGGCCCATTTTGGCGCGGCACCGCCCGGGCCCATTTTGGAGCGGCACCGCCCGGGCCCATTTAGGCGCGGCACCGCCCGGGCCCATTTAGGCGCGGCACCGCCCGGGCCCATTTTGGGTTAGGGTTAGGGTTAGGGTTAGGGTTAGGGTTAGGGTTAGGGTTAGGGTTAGGGTTAGGCTTAGGGTTAGGGTTAGGGTTAGGGTTAGGGTTAGGGTTAGGGTTAGGGTTAGGGTGTACCTCCCCAGAGGACTGAAACCAGCTTGATTATATGCTACAAGAGGCTTGACCACGTAGGTGCAGTATTACCAAGAGACTGAGCGGGATCACCTTCATCATCTGCAAAGGGTAAGTCTGTGACTACCTATGTTGGGTCTGCTGTGCATTCATGGCCTTTTGGCACCATGGGCCCGGGCGGCACCATGGGCCCGGGCGGCACCACCAGGTCCCATTTTGGCGCGGCACCGCCCGGGCCTATTTTGGAGCGGCACCGCCCTGGCCCATTTAGGCGCGGCACCGCCCGGGCCCATTTTGGCGCGGCACCGCCCGGGCCCATTTAGGCGCGTCACCGCCCGGGCCCATTTTGGCGCGGCACCACCCGGGCCCATTTAGGCGCGGCACCGCCCTAAACCATTTTGGCGCGGCACCGCCCGGGCCCATTTTGGCGCGACACCGCCCGGGCCCATTTTGGCGCGGCAACGCCCGGGCCCATTTAGGCGCG
>CM072302.1:402500-427500 GCA_036873955.1 Mergus octosetaceus | reverse complement strand
GCCCATTTAGGTGCGACACCGCCCGGGCCCATTTTGGCGCGGCAACTCCCGGGCCCATTTTTGCGCGGCACCGCCCGGGCCCATTTTGGCGCGGCACCGCCCGGGCCCATTTTGGCGCGGCACCGCCCGGGCCCATTTTGGCGTTGTACCGCCCGGGCCCACTTAGGCGCGGCAACGCCCTGCCCCATTTTGGGTTAGGGTTAGGGTTAGGGTTAGGGTTAGGGTTAGGGTTAGGGTTAGGGTTAGGTTTAGGCTTAGGGTTAGGGTTAGGGTTAGGGTTAGGGTTAGGGTTAGGGTTAGGGTTAGGGTTAGGGTTAGGGTGAACCTCCCCAGAGGACTGAAACCAGCTTGATTATATGCTACAAGAGGCTTGACCACGTAGGTGCAGTATTACCAAGAGACTGAGCGGGATCACCTTCTTCATCTGCAAAGGGTAAATCTGTGACTACCTCTGTTGGGTCTCCTGTGCATTCATGGCCTTTTGGCACCATGGGCCCGGGCGGAACCATGGGCCCGGGCGGCACCACCCGATCCCATTTTGGCACAGCACCGCCCAGGCCCATTTTGGCGTGGCACCGCCCGGGCCCATTTTGGCGCGGCACCGCCCGGGCCCTTTTAGGCGTGACACCGCCCGGGCCCATTTTGGCGCGGCACCGCCCGGGCCCATTTTGGCGCGGCACCGCCCGGGCCCATTTAGGCGCGACAAGGCCCGGGCCCATATAGGCGCGGCACCGCCCGGGCCCATTTTGGCGCGGCAACGCCCGGGCCCATTTAGGCGCGGCACCGCCCGGGCCCATTTTGGCGCGGCACCGCCCGGGCCCATTTAGGCGCGGCACCGCCCGGGCCTATTTTGGGTTAGGGTTAGGGTTAGGGTTAGGGTTAGGGTTAGGGTTAGGTTTAGGGTTAGGGTTAGGGTTAGCGTTAGGGTTAGGGTTAGGGTTAGGGTTAGGGTTAGGGTTAGGGTTAGGGTTAGGGTGTACCTCCCCAGAGGACTGAAACCAGCGTGATTATATGCTACAAGAGGCTTGACCACGTAGGTGCAGTATTACCAAGAGACTGAGCGGGATCACCTTCTTCATCTACAAAGGGTAAGTCTGTGACTACCTCTGTTGGGTCTGCTGTGCATTCATGGCCTTTTGGCACCATGGGCCCGGGCGGCACCATGGGCCCGGGCGGAACCACCCGGTCCCATTTTGGCGCGGCACTGCCTGGGCCCATTTTGGAGCGGCACCGCCCGGGCCCATTTAGGCGCGGCACCGCCCGGGCCCATTTTGGAGCGGCACCGCCCGGGCCCATTTTGGCGCGACACCGCCCGGGCCCATTTTGGCGCGGCACCGCCCGGGCCCATTTAGGCGCGACACCGCCCGGGCCCATTTTGGCGCGACACCGCCCGGGCCCATTTTGGGTTAGGGTTAGGGTTAGGGTTAGGGTTAGTGTTAGGGTTAGGGTTAGGGTTAGGGGTAGGGTTAGTGTTAGGGTTAGCGTTAGGGTTCGGGTTAGGGTTAGGGTTAGGGTTAGGGTTAGGGTTAGGGTTAGGGTTAGGGTTAGGGTTAGGGTTAGGGTTAGGGTGTACCTCCCCAGAGGACTGAAACCAGCTTGATTATATGCTACAAGAGGCTTGACCACGTAGGTGCAGTATTACCAAGAGACTGAGCGGGATCACCTTCTTCATCTGCAAAGGGTAAGTCTGTGACTACCTATGTTGGGTCTGCTGTGCATTCATGGCCTTTTGGCACCATGGGCCCGGGCGGCACCACCCGGTCCCATTTTAGCGCGGCACCGCCCGGGCCCATTTTGACGATGCACCGCCCGGGCCCATTTTGGCGCGGCACCGCCCGGGCCCATTTAGGCGCGGCACCGCCCGGGCCCATTTTGGGTTAGGGATAGGGTTAGGGTTAGGGTTAGGGTTAGGGTTAGGGTTAGGGTTAGGGTGAACCTCCCCAGAGGACTGAAACCAGCTTGATTATATGCTACAAGAGGCTTGACCACGTAGGTGCAGTATTACCAAGAGACTGAGCGGGATCACCTTCTTCATCTGCAAAGGGTAAGTCTGTGACTACCTCTGTTGGGTCTCCTGTGCATTCATGGCCTTTTGGCACCATGGGCCCGGGCGGCACCATGGGCCCGGGCGGCACCACCCGATCCCATTTTGGCACAGCACCGCCCGGGCCCATTTTGGCGTGGCACCGCCCGGGCCCATTTTGGCGCGGCACCGCCCGGGCCCTTTTAGGCGTGACACCGCCCGGGCCCATTTTGGCGCGGCACCGCCCGGGCCCATTTTGGCGCGGCACCGCCCGGGCCCATTTAGGCGCGACAACGCCCGGGCCCATTTTGGCGCGACACCGCCCGGGCCCATTTTGGCGCGGCACCGCCCGGGCCATTTTAGGCGTGACACCGCCTGGGCCCATTTAGGCGCAGCACCGCCCGGTCCCATTTTGGCGCGGCACCGCCCGGGCCCATTTAGGCGCGACACCGCCCGGGCCCATTTAGGTGCGACACCGCCCGGGCCCATTTTGGCGCGGCAACTCCCGGGCCCATTTTTGCGCGGCACCGCCCGGGCCCATTTTGGCGCGGCACCGCCCGGGCCCATTTTGGCGCGGCACCGCCCGGGCCCATTTTGGCGTTGTACCGCCCGGGCCCACTTAGGCGCGGCAACGCCCTGCCCCATTTTGGGTTAGGGTTAGGGTTAGGGTTAGGGTTAGGGTTAGGGTTAGGGTTAGGGTTAGGTTTAGGCTTAGGGTTAGGGTTAGGGTTAGGGTTAGGGTTAGGGTTAGGGTTAGGGTTAGGGTTAGGGTTAGGGTTAGGGTGAACCTCCCCAGAGGACTGAAACCAGCTTGATTATATGCTACAAGAGGCTTGACCACGTAGGTGCAGTATTACCAAGAGACTGAGCGGGATCACCTTCTTCATCTGCAAAGGGTAAGTCTGTGACTACCTCTGTTGGGTCTCCTGTGCATTCATGGCCTTTTGGCACCATGGGCCCGGGCGGCACCATGGGCCCGGGCGGCACTACCCGATCCCATTTTGGCACAGCACCGCCCGGGCCCATTTTGGCGTGGCACCGCCCGGGCCCATTTTGGCGCGGCACCGCCCGGGCCCTTTTAGGCGTGACACCGCCCGGGCCCATTTTGGCGCGGCACCGCCCGGGCCCATTTAGGCGCGACACCGCCCGGGCCCATATAGGCGCGGCACCGCCCGGGCCCATTTTGGCGCGGCAACGCCCGGGCCCATTTAGGCGCGGCACCGCCCGGGCCCATTTTGGCGCGGCACCGCCCGGGCCCATTTAGGCGCGGCACCGCCCGGGCCTATTTTGGGTTAGGGTTAGGGTTAGGGTTAGGGTTAGGGTTAGGGTTAGGTTTAGGGTTAGGGTTAGGGTTAGGGTTAGGGTTAGGGTTAGGGTTAGGGTTAGGGTTAGGGTTAGGGTGTACCTCCCCAGAGGACTGAAACCAGCGTGATTATATGCTACAAGAGGCTTGACCACGTAGGTGCAGTATTACCAAGAGACTGAGCGGGATCACCTTCTTCATCTACAAAGGGTAAGTCTGTGACTACCTCTGTTGGGTCTGCTGTGCATTCATGGCCTTTTGGCACCATGGGCCCGGGCGGCACCATGGGCCCGGGCGGAACCACCCGGTCCCATTTTAGCGCGGCACTGCCTGGGCCCATTTTGGAGCGGCACCGCCCGGGCCCATTTAGGCGCGGCACCGCCCGGGCCCATTTTGGAGCGGCACCGCCCGGGCCCATTTTGGCGCGACACCGCCCGGGCCCATTTTGGCGCGGCACCGCCCGGGCCCATTTAGGCGCGACACCGCCCGGGCCCATTTTGGCGCGACACCGCCCGGGCCCATTTTGGGTTAGGGTTAGGGTTAGGGTTAGTGTTAGGGTTAGGGTTAGGGTTAGGGGTAGGGTTAGTGTTAGGGTTAGCGTTAGGGTTAGGGTTAGGGTTAGGGTTAGGGTTAGGGTTAGGGTTAGGGTTAGGGTTAGGGTTAGGGTGTACCTCCCCAGAGGACTGAAACCAGCTTGATTATATGCTACAAGAGGCTTGACCACGTAGGTGCAGTATTACCAAGAGACTGAGCGGGATCACCTTCTTCATCTGCAAAGGGTAAGTCTTTGACTACCTATGTTGGGTCTGCTGTGCATTCATGGCCTTTTGGCACCATGGGCCCGGGTGGCACCACCCGGTCCCATTTTAGCGCGGCACCGCCCGGGCCCATTTTGGCGATGCACCGCCCGGGCCCATTTTGGCGCGGCACCGCCCGGGCCCATTTAGGCGCGGCACCGCCCGGGCCCATTTTGGGTTAGGGTTAGGGTTAGGGTTAGGGTTAGGGTTAGGGTTAGGGTTAGGGTTAGGGTTAGGGTTAGGATTAGGGTGAACCTCCCCAGAGGACTGAAACCAGCTTGATTATATGCTACAAGAGGCTTGACCACGTAGGTGCAGTATTACCAAGAGACTGAGCGGGACCACCTTCTTCATCTGCAAAGGGTAAGTCTGTGACTACCTCTGTTGGGTCTGCTGTGCATTCATGGCCTTTTGGCACCATTGGTCCGGGCGGCACCATGGGCCCGGGCGGCACCACCCGGTCCCATTTTGGCGCGGCAACTCCCGGGCCCATTTTTGCGCGGCACCGCCCGGGCCCATTTTGGCGCGGCACCGCCCGGGCCCATTTTGGCGCGGCACCGCCCGGGCCCATTTTGGCGTTGTACCGCCCGGGCCCACTTAGGCGCGGCAACGCCCTGCCCCATTTTGGGTTAGGGTTAGGGTTAGGGTTAGGGTTAGGGTTAGGGTTAGGTTTAGGCTTAGGGTTAGGGTTAGGGTTGGGGTTAGGGTTAGGGTTAGGGTTAGGGTTAGGGTTAGGGTGAACCTCCCCAGAGGACTGAAACCAGCTTGATTATATGCTACAAGAGGCTTGACCACGTAGGTGCAGTATTACCAAGAGACTGAGCGGGATCACCTTCTTCATCTGCAAAGGGTAAGTCTGTGACTACCTCTGTTGGGTCTGCTGTGCATTCATAGCCTTTTGGCACCATGGGCCCTCGCGGCACAATGGGCCCGGGCGGCACCACCCGGTCCCATTTTGGAGCGGCATCGCCCGGGCCCATTTAGGCGCGGCACCGCCCGGGCCCATTTTGGCGCGGCACCGCCCGGGCCCATTTAGGCACGACACCGCCCGGGCCCATTTTGGCGCGGCACCGCCCGGGCCCATTTAGGCGCGACACCGCCCGGGCCCATTTTGGCGCGACACCGGCCGGGCCCATTTTGGCGCGGCACCGCCCTGGCCCATTTTGGCGCGACACCGCCGGGGCCCATTTTGGCGCGGCACCGCCCGGGCCCGTTTTGGCGCGGCACCGCCCGGGGCCATTTTGGCGCGGCACCGCCCGGGTCCATTTTGGCGCGACACCGCCCGGGCCCATTTTGGCGCGGCACCGCCTGACCCATTTTGGCGCGGCACCGCCCGGGCCCTTTTAGGCGTGACACCGCCTGGGCCCTTTTTGGCGCGGCACCGCCCGGTCCCATTTTGGCGCGGCACCGCCCGGGCCCATTTAGGCGCGACACCGCCCGGCCCCATTTAGGCGCGACACCGCCCGGGCCCATTTTGGCGCGGCAACGCCCGGGCCCATTTTTGCGCGGCACCGCCCGGGCCCATTTTGGCGCGGCACCGCCCGGGCCCATTTTGGCGCGGCACCGCCCGGGCCCATTTAGGCGCGACACCGCCCGGGCCCATTTTGGCGCGAAACCGGCCGTTTCCATTTTGGCGCGGCACCGCCCGGGCCCATTTAGGCGCGACAACGCCCGGGCCCATTTTGGGTTAGGGTTAGGGTTAGGGTTAGGGTTAGGGTTAGGGTTATGGTTAGGCTTAGGGTTAGGGTTAGGGTTAGGGTTAGGGTTAGGGTTAGGGTTAGGGTTAGGGTTAGGGTTAGGGTGAACCTCCCCAGAGGACTGAAACCAGCTTGATTATATGCTACAAGAGGCTTGACCACGTAGGTGCAGTATTACCAAGAGACTGAGCGGGATCACCTTCTTCATCAAGAAAGGGTAAGTCTGTGACTAGCTCTGTTGGGACTGCTGTGCATTCATGGCCTTTTGGCACCATGGGCCCGGGAAGCACAATGGGCCCGGGCGTCACCACCCGGTCCCATTTTGGCGCGGCACCGCCCGGGCCCATTTTGGAGCGTCAACGCCCGGGCCCATTTTGGCGCGACACCGCCCGGGCCCATTTTGGCGCGACACCGGCCGTTTCCATTTTGGCGCGGCAGCGCCCGGGCCCATTTAGGCGCGACACCGCCCGGGCCCATTTTGGCGCGACACCGGCCGGGCCCATTTTGGCGCGGCAACGCCCGGGCCCATTTTGGCGCGACACCGGCCGGGCCCATTTAGGCACGGCACCGCCCGGGCCCATTTTGGCGCGGCACCGCCCGGGACCTTTTAGGCGTGACACCGCCTGGGCCCATTTAGGCGCGGCACCGCCCGGTCACATTTTGGCGCGGCACCGCCCGGGCCCATTTAGGCGCGGCACCGCCCGGGCCCATTTTGGGTTAGGGTTAGGGTTAGGGTTAGGGTTAGGGTTAGGTTTAGGGTTAGGTTTAGGGTTAGGGTTAGGGTTAGGGTTAGGGTTAGGGTTAGGGTTAGGGTGAACCTCCCCAGAGGACTGAAACCAGCTTGATTATATGCTACAAGAGGCTTGACCACGTAGGTGCAGTATTACCAAGAGACTGAGCGGGATCACCTTCTTCATCTGCAAAGGGTAAGTCTGTGACTACCTCTGTTGGGTCTGCTGTGCATTCATGGCCTTTTGGCACCATGGGCCCGGGCGGCACCACCCGGTCCCATTTTGGCACGGCACCGCCCGGGCCCATTTTGGAGCGGCACCGCCCGGGCCCATTTAGGCACGACACCGCCCGGGCCCATTTTGGCGCGGCACAGCCCGGGCCCATTTTGGCGCGACACCGCCCGGGCCCATTTTGGCGCGACACCGCCCGGGCCCATTTTGGCGCGACACCGGCCGGGCCCATTTTGGCGCGACACCGCCCGCGCCCATTTAGGCACGACACCGCCCGGGCCCATATTGGCGCGGCACCGCCCGGGCCCATTTAGGCGCGACACCGCCCGGGCCCATTTTGACGCGGCACCGGCCGGGCCCATTTTGGCGCGACACCGGCCGGGCCCATTTTGGCGCGACACCGGCCGGGCCCATTTTGGCGCGGCACCGCCCGGGCCCATTTTGGCGCGGCACCGCCCGGGCCCATTTAGGAGCGGCACCGCCCGGGCCCATTTTGGCGCGGCACCGCCCGGGCCCATTTTGGAGCGGCACCGCCCGGGCCCATTTAGGCACGGCACAGCCCAGGCCCATTTAGGCGCGGCACCGCCCGGGCCCATTTTGGGTTAGGGTTAGGTTTAGGGTTAGGGTTAGCGTTAGGGTTAGGGTTAGGGTTAGGGTTAGGGTTAGGGTTAGGGTGAACCTCCTCAGAGGACTGAAACCAGCTTGATTATATGCTACAAGAGGCTTGACCACGTAGGTGCAGTATTACCAAGAGACTGAGCGGGATCACCTTCTTCATCTGCAAAGGGTAAGTCTGTGACTACCTCTGTTGGGTCTCCTGTGCATTCATGGCCTTTTGGCACCATGGGCCCGGGCGGCACCATGGGCCCGGGCGGCACCACCCGGTCCCATTTTGGCACGGCACCGCCCGGGCCCATTTTGGCGTGGCACCGCCCGGGCCCATTTTGGCGCGGCACCGCCCGGGCCCTTTTAGGCGTGACACCGCCCGGGCCCATTTAGGCGCGGCACCGCCCGGTCCCATTTTGGCGCGGCACCGCCCGGGCCCATTTAGGCGCGACACCGCCCGGGCCCATATAGGCGCGGCACCGCCCGGGCCCATTTTGGCGCGGCAACGCCCGGGCCCATTTAGGCGCGGCACCGCCCGGGCCCATTTTGGCGCGGCACCGCCCGGGCCCATTTAGGCGCGGCACCGCCCGGGCCTATTTTTGGTTAGGGTTAGGGTTAGGGTTAGGGTTAGGGTTAGGGTTAGGTTTAGGGTTAGGGTTAGGGTTAGGGTTAGGGTTAGGGTTAGGGTTAGGGTTAGGGTTAGGGTTAGGGTTAGGGTTAGGGTGTACCTCCCCAGAGGACTGAAACCAGCGTGATTATATGCTACAAGAGGCTTGACCACGTAGGTGCAGTATTACCAAGAGACTGAGCGGGATCACCTTCTTCATCTACAAAGGGTAAATCTGTGACTACCTCTGTTGGGTCTGCTGTGCATTCATGGCCTTTTGGCACCATTGGCCCGGGCGGCACCATGGGCCCGGGCGGCACCACCCGGTCCCATTTTGGCGCGGCACCGCCCGGGCCCATTTTGGAGCGGCAACGCCCGGGCCCATTTAGGCGCGACACCGCCCGGGTCCATTTTGGCGCGACACCGGCCGTTTCCATTTTGGCGCGGCACCGCCCGGGCCCATTTAGGCGCGACACCGCCCGGGCCCATTTTGGCGCGACACCGCCCGGGCCCATTTTGGCGCGGCACCGCCCGGGCCATTTTAGGCGTGACACCGCCTGGGCCCATTTAGGCGCAGCACCGCCCGGTCCCATTTTGGCGCGGCACCGCCCGGGCCCATTTAGGCGCGACACCGCCCGGGCCCATTTAGGCACGACACCGCCCGGGCCCATTTTGGCGCGGCAACTCCCGGGCCCATTTTTGCGCGGCACCGCCCGGGCCCATTTTGGCGCGGCACCGCCCGGGCCCATTTTGGCGTTGTACCGCCCGGGCCCATTTAGGCGCGGCAACGCCCTGGCCCATTTTGGGTTAGGGTTAGGGTTAGGGTTAGGGTTAGGGTTAGGGTTAGTGTTAGGGTTAGGGTTAGGCTTAGGGTTAGGGTTAGGGTTAGGGTTAGGGTTAGGGTTAGGGTTAGGGTTAGGGTTAGGGTTAGGGTTAGGGTTAGGGTTAGGGTGAACCTCCCCAGAGGACTGAAACCAGCTTGATTATATGCTACAAGAGGCTTGACCACGTAGGTGCAGTATTACCAAGAGACTGAGCGGGATCACCTTCTTCATCTGCAAAGGGTAAGTCTGTGACCACCTCTGTTGGGTCTGCTGTGCATTCATGGCCTTTTGGCACCATGGGCCCGGGCGGCACCACCCGGTCCCATTTTGGCGCGGCACCGCCCGGGCCCATTTAGGCGCGGCACCGCCCGGGCCCATTTAGGCGCGGCACCGCCCGGGCCAATTTTGGGTTAGGGTTAGGGTTAGGGTTAGGGTTAGGGTTAGGGTTAGGGTTAGGGTTAGGGTTAGGGTTAGGGTGAACCTCCCCAGAGGACTGAAACCAGCTTGATTATATGCTACAAGAGGCTTGACCACGTAGGTGCAGTATTACCAAGAGACTGAGCGGGATCACCTTCTTCATCTGCAAAGGGTAAGTCTGTGACCACCTCTGTTGGGTCTGCTGTGCATTCATGGCGTTTTGGCACCATGGGCCTGGGCGGCACCACCCGGTCCCATTTTGGCACGGCACCGCCCGGGCCCATTTTGAAGCGGCACCGCCCGGGCCCATTTAGGCGCGGCACCGCCCGGGCCCATTTTGGCGCGGCACCGCCCAGGCCGATTTAGGCACGACACCGCCTGGGCCCATTTTGGCGCGGCACCGCCCGGGCCCATTTTGGCGCGACACCGCCCGGGCCCATTTTGGCGCGACACCGGCCGGGCCCATTTTGGCGCGGCACGGCCCGGGCCCATTTTGGCGCGGCAGCGCCCGGGTCCATTTAGGCGCGACACCGCCCGGGCCCATTTTGACGCGGCACCGGCCGGGCCCTTTTTGGCGCGACACCGGCCGGGCCCATTTTGGCGCGACACCGGCCGGGCCCATTTTGGCGCTGCACCGCCCGGGCCCATTTTGGCGCGGCACCGCCCGGGCCCATTTAGGAGCGGCACCGCCCGGGCCCATTTTGGCGCGGCACCGCCCGGGCCCATTTTGGAGCGGCACCGCCCGGGCCCATTTAGGCACGGCACAGCCCAGGCCCATTTAGGCGCGGCACCGCCCGGGCCCATTTTGGGTTAGGGTTAGGTTTAGGGTTAGGGTTAGCGTTAGGGTTAGGGTTAGGGTTAGGGTTAGGGTTAGGGTTAGGGTTAGGGTGAACCTCCTCAGAGGACTGAAACCAGCTTGATTATATGCTACAAGAGGCTTGACCACGTAGGTGCAGTATTACCAAGAGACTGAGCGGGATCACCTTCTTCATCTGCAAAGGGTAAGTCTGTGACTACCTCTGTTGGGTCTCCTGTGCATTCATGGCCTTTTGGCACCATGGGCCCGGGCGGCACCATGGGCCCGGGCGGCACCACCCGGTCCCATTTTGGCACGGCACCGCCCGGGCCCATTTTGGCGTGGCACCGCCCGGGCCCATTTTGGCGCGGCACCGCCCGGGCCCTTTTAGGCGTGACACCGCCCGGGCCCATTTAGGCGCGGCACCGCCCGGTCCCATTTTGGCGCGGCACCGCCCGGGCTCATTTAGGCGCGACACCGCCCGGGCCCATATAGGCGCGGCACCGCCCGGGCCCATTTTGGCGCGGCAACGCCCGGGCCCATTTAGGCGCGGCACCGCCCGGGCCCATTTTGGCGCGGCACCGCCCGGGCCCATTTAGGCGCGGCACCGCCCGGGCCTATTTTTGGTTAGGGTTAGGGTTAGGGTTAGGGTTAGGGTTAGGGTTAGGTTTAGGGTTAGGGTTAGGGTTAGGGTTAGGGTTAGGGTTAGGGTTAGGGTTAGGGTTAGGGTTAGGGTTAGGGTTAGGGTTAGGGTTAGGGTGTACCTCCCCAGAGGACTGAAACCAGCGTGATTATATGCTACAAGAGGCTTGACCACGTAGGTGCAGTATTACCAAGAGACTGAGCGGGATCACCTTCTTCATCTACAAAGGGTAAATCTGTGACTACCTCTGTTGGGTCTGCTGTGCATTCATGGCCTTTTGGCACCATTGGCCTGGGCGGCACCATGGGCCCGGGCGGCACCACCCGGTCCCATTTTGGCGCGGCACCGCCCGGGCCCATTTTGGAGCGGCAACGCCCGGGCCCATTTAGGCGCGACACCGCCCGGGTCCATTTTGGCGCGACACCGGCCGTTTCCATTTTGGCGCGGCACCGCCCGGGCCCATTTAGGCGCGACACCGCCCGGGCCCATTTTGGCGCGACACCGCCCGGGCCCATTTTGGCGCGGCACCGCCCGGGCCATTTTAGGCGTGACACCGCCTGGGCCCATTTAGGCGCAGCACCGCCCGGTCCCATTTTGGCGCGGCACCGCCCGGGCCCATTTAGGCGCGACACCGCCCGGGCCCATTTAGGCACGACACCGCCCGGGCCCATTTTGGCGCGGCAACTCCCGGGCCCATTTTTGCGCGGCACCGCCCGGGCCCATTTTGGCGCGGCACCGCCCGGGCCCATTTTGGCGTTGTACCGCCCGGGCCCATTTAGGCGCGGCAACGCCCTGGCCCATTTTGGGTTAGGGTTAGGGTTAGGGTTAGGGTTAGGGTTAGGGTTAGGGTTAGGGTTAGGGTTAGGGTTAGGGTTAGGGTGAACCTCCCCAGAGGACTGAAACCAGCTTGATTATATGCTACAAGAGGCTTGACCACGTAGGTGCAGTATTACCAAGAGACTGAGCGGGATCACCTTCTTCATCTGCAAAGGGTAAGTCTGTGACCACCTCTGTTGGGTCTGCTGTGCATTCATGGCCTTTTGGCACCATGGGCCCGGGCGGCACCACCCGGTCCCATTTTGGCGCGGCACCGCCCGGGCCCATTTAGGCGCGGCACCGCCCGGGCCCATTTAGGCGCGGCACCGCCCGGGCCAATTTTGGGTTAGGGTTAGGGTTAGGGTTAGGGTTAGGGTTAGGGTTAGGGTTAGGGTTAGGGTTAGGGTGAACCTCCCCAGAGGACTGAAACCAGCTTGATTATATGCTACAAGAGGCTTGACCACGTAGGTGCAGTATTACCAAGAGACTGAGCGGGATCACCTTCTTCATCTGCAAAGGGTAAGTCTGTGACCACCTCTGTTGGGTCTGCTGTGCATTCATGGCGTTTTGGCACCATGGGCCTGGGCGGCACCACCCGGTCCCATTTTGGCACGGCACCGCCCGGGCCCATTTTGAAGCGGCACCGCCCGGGCCCATTTAGGCGCGGCACCGCCCGGGCCCATTTTGGCGCGGCACCGCCCAGGCCGATTTAGGCACGACACCGCCTGGGCCCATTTTGGCGCGGCACCGCCCGGGCCCATTTTGGCGCGACACCGCCCGGGCCCATTTTGTCGCGACACCGGCCGGGCCCATTTTGGCGCGGCACGGCCCGGGCCCGTTTTGGCGCGACACCGCCCGGGCCCATTTTTGCGCGGCACCTCCCGGGCCCATTTTGGCGCGGCACCGCCCGGGCCCATTTTGGCGCGGCAGCGCCCGGGTCCATTTTGGCGCGGCGCCGCCCGGGCCCATTTTGGAGCGACACCGCCCGGGCCCATTTTGGCACGGCACCGCCCGGGCCCATTTTGGCGCGGCACCGCCCGCGCCCATTTAGGCACGACACCGCCCGGGCCCATATTGGCGCGGCACCGTCCGGGCCCATTTTGGCGCGGCACCGCCCGGGCCAATTTAGGCGCGACACCGCCCGGGCCCATTTTGACGCGGCACCGGCCGGGCCCATTTTGGCGCGACACCGGCCGGGCCCATTTTGGCGCGACACCGGCCGGGCCCATTTTGGCGCGGCACCGCCCGGGCCCATTTTGGCGCGGCACCGCCCGGGCCCATTTAGGAGCGGCACCGCCCGGGCCCATTTTGGCGCGGCACCGCCCGGGCCCATTTTGGAGCGGCACCGCCCGGGCCCATTTAGGCACGGCACAGCCCAGGCCAATTTAGGCGCGGCACCGCCCGGGCCCATTTTGGGTTAGGGTTAGGTTTAGGGTTAGGGTTAGCGTTAGGGTTAGGGTTAGGGTTAGGGTTAGGGTTAGGGTTAGGGTTAGGGTGAACCTCCCCAGAGGACTGAAACCAGCTTGATTATATGCTACAAGAGGCTTGACCACGTAGGTGCAGTATTACTAAGAGACTGAGCGGGATCACCTTCTTCATCTGCAAAGGGTAAGTCTGTGACTACCTCTGTTGGGTCTCCTGTGCATTCATGGCCTTTTGGCACCATGGGCCCGGGCGGCACCATGGGCCCGGGCGGCACCACCCGGTCCCATTTTGGCACGGCACCGCCCGGGCCCATTTTGGCGTGGCACCGCCCGGGCCCATTTTGGCGCGGCACCGCCCAGGCCCTTTTAGGCGTGACACCGCCCGGGCCCATTTAGGCGCGGTACCGCCCGGTCCCATTTTGGCGCGGCACCGCCCGGGCCCATTTAGACGCGACACCGCCCGGGCCCATATAGGCGCGGCACCGCCCGGGCCCATTTTGGCGCGGCAACGCCCGGGCCCATTTAGGCGCGGCACCGCCCGGGCCCATTTTGGCGCGGCACCGCCCGGGCCCATTTAGGCGCGGCACCGCCCGGGCCTATTTTTGGTTAGGGTTAGGGTTAGGGTTAGGGTTAGGGTTAGGGTTAGGTTTAGGGTTAGGGTTAGGGTTAGGGTTAGGGTTAGGGTTAGGGTTAGGGTTAGGGTTAGGGTTAGGGTTAGGGTGTACCTCCCCAGAGGACTGAAACCAGCGTGATTATATGCTACAAGAGGCTTGACCACGTAGGTGCAGTATTACCAAGAGACTGAGCGGGATCACCTTCTTCATCTACAAAGGGTAAATCTGTGACTACCTCTGTTGGGTCTGCTGTGCATTCATGGCCTTTTGGCACCATTGGCCCGGGCGGCACCATGGGCCCGGGCGGCACCACCCGGTCCCATTTTGGCGCGGCACCGCCCGGGCCCATTTTGGAGCGGCAACGCCAGGGCCCATTTAGGCGCGACACCGCCCGGGTCCATTTTGGCGCGACACCGGCCGTTTCCATTTTGGCGCGGCACCGCCCGGGCCCATTTAGGCGCGACACCGCCCGGGCCCATTTTGGCGCGACACCGCCCGGGCCCATTTTGGCGCGGCACCGCCCGGGCCATTTTAGGCGTGACACCGCCTGGGCCCATTTAGGCGCAGCACCGCCCGGTCCCATTTTGGCGCGGCACCGCCAGGGCCCATTTAGGCGCGACACGGCCCGGGCCCATTTAGGCACGACACCGCCCGGGCCCATTTTGGCGCGGCAACTCCCGGGCCCATTTTTGCGCGGCACCGCCCGGGCCCATTTTGGCGCGGCACCGCCCGGGCCCATTTTGGCGTTGTACCGCCCGGGCCCATTTAGGCGCGGCAACGCCCTGGCCCATTTTGGGTTAGGGTTAGGGTTAGGGTTAGGGTTAGGGTTAGGGTTAGTGTTAGGGTTAGGGTTAGGCTTAGGGTTAGGGTTAGGGTTAGGGTTAGGGTTAGGGTTAGGGTTAGGGTTAGGGTTAGGGTTAGGGTTAGGGTGTACCTCCCCAGAGGACTGAAACCAGCGTGATTATATGCTACAAGAGGCTTGACCACGTAGGTGCAGTATTACCCAGAGACTGAGCGGGATCACCTTCTTCATCTGCAAAGGTTAAGTCTGTGACTACCTCTGTTGGGTCTGCTGTGCATTCATGGCCTTTTGGCACCATGGGCCCGGGCGGCACCACCCGGTCCCATTTTAGCGCGGCACCGCCCGGGCCCATTTTGGCGATGCACCGCCCGGGCCCATTTTGGCGCGGCACCGCCCGGGCCCATTTTGGGTTAGGGTTAGGGTTAGGGTTAGTGTTAGGGTTAGGGTTAGGGTTAGGGTTAGGGTTAGGGTTAGGGTTAGGGTTAGGGTGAACCTCCCCAGAGGACTGAAACCAGCTTGATTATATGCTACAAGGGGCTTGACCACGTAGGTGCAGTATTACCAAGAGACTGAGCGGGATCACCTTCTTCATCTGCAAAGGGTAAGTCTGTGACTACCTCTGTTGGGTCTGCTGTGCATTCATAGCCTTTTGGCACCATGGGCCCGGGCGGCACAATGGGCCCGGGCGGCACCACCCGGTCCCATTTTGGAGCGGCACCGCCCGGGCCCATTTAGGCGCGGCACCGCCCGGGCCCATTTTGGCGCGGCACCGCCCGGGCCCATTTAGGCACGACACCGCCCGGGCCCATTTTGGCGCGGCACCGCCCGGGCCCATTTAGGCGCGACACCGCCCGGGCCCATTTTGGCGCGACACCGGCCGGGCCCATTTTGGCGCGGCACCGCCCTGGCCCATTTTGGCGCGACACCGCCGGGGCCCATTTTGGCGCGGCACCGCCCGGGCCAATTGTGGCGCGACACCGCCCGGGCCCATTATGGCGCGGCACCGCCCGGGCCCATTTTGGCGCGGCAACGCCCTGGCCCATTTTGGCGCGGCACCGCCCGCGCCCATTTTGGCGCGGTACTGCCCGGGCCCTTTTAGGCGTGACACCGCCCGGGCCAATTTTGGCGCGGCACCGCCCAGGCCCATTTAGGCGCGACACCGCCCGGGCCCATTTTGGCGCGGCACCGCCCGGGCCCATTTTGGCGCAGCACCGCCCGGGCCCATTTTGGCGCGGCACCGCCCGGGCCCATTTTGGCGCGACACCGCCCGGGCCCATTTTTGCGCGGAACCTCCCGGGCCCATTTTGGCGCGGCACCGCCCGGGCCCATTTTGGCGCGGCACCGCCCGGGTCCATTTTGGCGCGGCACGGCCCGGGCCCATTTTGGCGCGACACCGCCCGGGCCAATTTTGGCGCGGCACCGCCCGGGCCAATTTTGGCGCGGCACCGCCCGGGCCCATTTAGGAGCGGCACCGCCCGGGCCCATTTTGGCGCGGCACCGCCCGGGCCCATTTTGGAGCGGCACCGCCCGGGCCCATTTAGGCGCGGCACCGCCCGGGCCCATTTTGGGTTAGGGTTAGGGATAGGGTTAGGGTTATGTTTAGGGTTATGTTTAGGGTTAGGGTTAGGGTTAGGGTTAGGGTTAGGGTTAGGGTTAGGGTTAGGGTTAGGGTTAGTGTTAGGGTTAGGGTTAGGGTTAGGGGTAGGTTAGTGTTAGGGTTAGCGTTAGGGTAAGGGTTAGGGTTAGGGTTAGGGTTAGGGTTAGGGTTAGGGTTAGGGTTAGGGTTAGGGTTAGGGTTAGGGTTAGGGTTAGGGTTAGGGTGTACCTCCCCAGAGGACTGAAACCAGCTTGATTATATGCTACAAGAGGCTTGACCACGTAGGTGCAGTATTACCAAGAGACTGAGCGGGATCACCTTCTTCATCTGCAAAGGGTAAGTCTGTGACTACCTATGTTGGGTCTGCTGTGCATTCATGGCCTTTTGGCACCATGGGCCCGGGCGGCACCATGGGCCCGGGCGGCACCACCAGGTCCCATTTTGGCGCGGCACCGCCCGGGCCCATTTTGGAGCGGCACCGCCCGGGCCCATTTAGGCGCGGCACCGCCCGGGCCCATTTTGGCGCGGCACCGCCCGGGCCCATTTAGGCGCGTCACCGCCCGGGCCCATTTTGGCGCGGCACCGCCCGGGCCCATTTAGGCACAGCACCGCCCGAACCCATTTTGGCGCGGCACCGCCCGGGCCCATTTTGCCGCGACACCGCCCGGGCCCATTTTGGCGCGGCACCGCCCGGGCCCATTTAGGCGCGGCACCGCCCGGGCCCATTTTGGCGCGACACCGCCCGGGCCTATTTTGGCGCGGCACCGCCCGGGCCTATTTAGGCGCAGCACCGCCCGGGCCAATTTTGGCGCGACACCGCCCGGGCCCATTTAGGCGTAGCACCGCCCGGGCCCATTTAGGCGCGGCACCGCCCGGGCCCATTTTGGCGATGCACCGCCCGGGTCCATTTAGGCGCGGCACCGCCCGGGCCCATTTTGGCGCGACACCAGCCGGGCCCATTTTGGCGCGGCACGGCCCGGGCCCATTTTGGCGCGGCACCGCCCGGGCCCATTTTGGCGCGGCACCGCCAAGGCCCTTTTAGGCGTGACACCGCCCGGGCCCATTTTGGCGCGGCACCGCCCGGGCCCATTTTGGCGCGGAACCGCCCGGGCCCATTTAGGCGCGACACCGCCCGGGCCCATTTTGGAGCGACACCGGCCGGGCCCATTTTGGCGCGGCACCGCCCGGGCCCATTTTGGCGCGACACCGCCCGGGCCCATTTTGGCGCGGCACCGCCCGCGCCCATTTTGGCGCGGCACCGCCCGGGCCCTTTTAGGCGTGACACCGCCCGGGCCCATTTTGGCGCGGCACCGCCCGGGCCCATTTAGGCGCGACACCGCCCGGGCCCATTTTGGCGCGGCAACGCCCGGGCCCATTTTGGCGCGGCAACGCATGGGCCCATTTTGGCGCGGCACCGCCCGGGCCCATTTAGGCGCGACACCGCCCGGGCCCATTTTGGCGCGGCACCGCCCGGGCCCATTTTGGCGCAGCACCGCCCGGGCCCATTTTGGCGCGGCACCGCCCGGGCCCATTTTGGCGCGACACCGCCCGGGCCCATTTTTGCGCGGCACCTCCCGGGCCCATTTTGGCGCGGCACCGCCCGGGCCCATTTTGGAGCGGCACCGCCCGGGTCCATTTTGGCGCGGCACCGCCCGGGCCCATTTTGGCGCGACACCGCCTGGGCCCATTTTGGCGCGGCACCGCCCGGGCCCATTTTGGCGCAACACCGCCCGGGCCCATTTTGGCGCGGCACCGCCCTGGCCCATTTAGGCGCGTCACCGCCCGGGCCCATTTTGGCGCGGCACCGCCCGGGCCCATTTAGGCACAGCACCGCCCGAACCCATTTTGGCGCGGCACCGCCCGGGCCCATTTAGGCACAGCACCGCCCGAACCCATTTTGGCGCGGCACCGCCCGGGCCCATTTTGCCGCGACACCGCCCGGGCCCATTTTGGCGCGGCACCGCCCGGGCCCATTTAGGCGCGGCACCGCCCGGGCCCATTTTGGCGCGACACCGCCCGGGCCTATTTTGGCGCGGCACCGCCCGGGCCTATTTAGGCGCAGCACCGCCCGGGCCAATTTTGGCGCGACACCGCCCGGGCCCATTTAGGCGTAGCACCGCCCGGGCCCATTTAGGCGCGGCACCGCCCGGGCCCATTTTGGCGATGCACCGCCCGGGTCCATTTAGGCGCGGCACCGCCCGGGCCCATTTTGGCGCGACACCAGCCGGGCCCATTTTGGCGCGGCACGGCCCGGGCCCATTTTGGCGCGGCACCGCCCGGGCCCATTTTGGCGCGGCACCGCCAAGGCCCTTTTAGGCGTGACACCGCCCGGGCCCATTTTGGCGCGGCACCGCCCGGGCCCATTTTGGCGCGGAACCGCCCGGGCCCATTTAGGCGCGACACCGCCCGGGCCCATTTTGGAGCGACACCGGCCGGGCCCATTTTGGCGCGGCACCGCCCGGGCCCATTTTGGCGCGACACCGCCCGGGCCCATTTTGGCGCGGCACCGCCCGCGCCCATTTTGGCGCGGCACCGCCCGGGCCCTTTTAGGCGTGACACCGCCCGGGCCCATTTTGGCGCGGCACCGCCCGGGCCCATTTAGGCGCGACACCGCCCGGGCCCATTTTGGCGCGGCAACGCCCGGGCCCATTTTGGCACGGCAACGCATGGGCCCATTTTGGCGCGGCACCGCCCGGGCCCATTTAGGCGCGACACCGCCCGGGCCCATTTTGGCGCGGCACCGCCCGGGCCCATTTTGGCGCAGCACCGCCCGGGCCCATTTTGGCGCGGCACCGCCCGGGCCCATTTTGGCGCGACACCGCCCGGGCCCATTTTTGCGCGGCACCTCCCGGGCCCATTTTGGCGCGGCACCGCCCGGGCCCATTTTGGAGCGGCACCGCCCGGGTCCATTTTGGCGCGGCACCGCCCGGGCCCATTTTGGCGCGACACCGCCTGGGCCCATTTTGGCGCGGCACCGCCCGGGCCCATTTTGGCGCAACACCGCCCGGGCCCATTTTGGCGCGGCACCGCCCTGGCCCATTTTGGCGCGGCACCGCCCGGGCCCATTTAGGAGCGGCACCGCCCGGGCCCATTTTGGCGCAGCACCGCCCGGGCCCATTTTGGAGCGGCACCGCCCGGGCCCATTTAGGCACGGCACCGCCCGGGCCCATTTAGGCGCGGCACCGCCCGGGCCCATTTTGGGTTAGGGTTAGGGTTAGGGTTAGGGTTAGGGTTAGGGTTAGGGTTAGGGTTAGGGTTAGGGTTAGGGTTAGGGTTAGGGTGAACCTCCCCAGAGGACTGAAACCAGCTTGATTATATGCTACAAGAGGCTTGACCACGTAGGTGCAGTATTACCAAGAGACTGAGCTGGACCACCTTCTTCATCTGCAAAGGGTAAGTCTGTGACTACCTCTGTTGGGTCTGCTGTGCATTCATGGCCTTTTGGCACTATTGGCCCGGGCGGCACCATGGGCCCGGGCGGCACCACCCGGTCCCATTTTGGCGCGGCACCGCCCGGGCCCATTTTGGAGCGGCAACGCGCGGGCCCATTTAGGCGCGACACCGCTCGGGCCCATTTTGGCGCGACACCGGCCGTTTCCATTTTGGCGAAGCACCGCCCGGGCCCACTTAGGCGCGACACCGCCCGGGCCCATTTTGGCGCGACACCGCCCGGGCCCATTTTGGCGCAGTACCGCCCGGGCCATTTTAGGCGTGACACCGCCTGGGCCCATTTATGCGCGGCACCGCCCGAGCCCATTTAGGCGCGACACCGCCCGGGCCCATTTAGGCGCGACTCCGCCCGGGCCCATTTTGGCGCGGCAACTCCCGGGCCCATTTTTGCGCGGCACCGCCCGGGCCCATTTTGGCGCAGCACCGCCCGGGCCCATTTTGGCGCGGCACCGCCCGGGCCCATTTTGGCGTGGTACCGCCCGGGCCCATTTAGGCGCGGCAACGCCCTGGCCCATTTTGGGTTAGGGTTAGGGTTAGGGTTAGGGTTAGGGTTAGGGTTAGGGTTAGGGTTAGGCTTAGGGTTAGGGTTAGGGTTAGGGTTAGGGTTAGGGTTAGGGTTAGGGTTAGGGTTAGGGTTAGGGTTAGGGTTAGAGTGAACCTCCCCAGAGGACTGAAACCAGCTTGATTATATGCTACAAGAGGCTTGACCACGTAGGTGCAGTATTACCAAGAGACTGAGCGGGATCACCTTCTTCATCTGCAAAGGGTAAGTCTGTGACTACCTCTGTTGGGTCTGCTGTGCATTCATGGCCTTTTGGCACCATGGGCCCGGGCGGCACCACCCGGTCCCATTTTGGCACGGCACCGCCCGGGCCCATTTTGGAGCGGCACCGCCCGGGCCCATTTAGGCACGACACCGCCCGGGCCCATTTTGGCGCGGCACCGCCCGGGCCCATTTTGGCGCGACACCGCCCGGGCCCATTTTGGCGCGACACCGGCCGGGCCCATTTTGTCGCGGCACCGCCCGGGCCAATTTTGGCGGGGCACCGCCCGGGCCCTTTTAGGCGTGACACCGCCCGGGCCCATTTTGGCGCGGCACCGCCAGGGCCCATTTAGGCGCGACACCGCCAGGGCCCATTTTGGAGCGACACCGGCCGGGCCCATTTTGGCGCGGCACCGCCCGGGCCCATTTTGGCGCGACACCGCCCGGGCCCATTTTAGCGCGGCACCGCCCGTGCCCATTTTGGCGCGGCACCGCCCGGGCCCTTTTAGGCGTGACACCGTCCGGGCCCATTTTGGCGCGGCACCGCCCGGGCCCATTTAGACGCGACACCGCCCGGGCCCATTTTGGCGCGGCAACGCCCGGGCCCATTTTGGCGCGGCACCGCCCGGGCCCATTTAGGCGCGACACCGCCCGGGCCCATTTTGGCGCGGCACCGCCCGGGCCCATTTTGGCGCGACACCGGCCGGGCCCATTTTGGCGCGGCACCGTCCGGGCCCATTTTGGCGCGGCACCGCCCGGGCCCATTTAGGAGCGGCACCGCCCGGGCCCATTTTGGCGCGGCACCGCCCGGGCCCATTTTGGAGCGGCACCGCCCGGGCCCATTTAGGCGCGAAACCGCCCGGGCCCATTTTGGGTTAGGGTTAGGGTTAGGGTTAGGGTTAGTGTTAGGGTTAGGGTTAGGGTTAGGGGTAGGTTAGTGTTAGGGTTAGCGTTAGGGTAAGGGTTAGGGTTAGGGTTAGGGTTAGGGGTAGGGTTAGGGTTAGGGTTAGGGTTAGGGTTAGGGTTAGGGTTAGGGTTAGGGTTAGGGTTAGGGTGTACCTCCCCAGAGGACTGAAACCAGCTTGATTATATGCTACAAGAGGCTTGACCACGTAGGTGCAGTATTACCAAGAGACTGAGCGGGATCACCTTCTTCATCTGCAAAGGGTAAGTCTGTGACTACCTATGTTGGGTCTGCTGTGCATTCATGGCCTTTTGGCACCATGGGCCCGGGCGGCACCATGGGCCCGGGCGGCACCACCAGGTCCCATTTTGGCGCGGCACCGCCCGGGCCCATTTTGGAGCGGCACCGCCCGGGCCCATTTAGGCGCGGCACCGCCCGGGCCCATTTTGGCACGGCACCGCCCGGGCCCATTTAGGCGCGTCACCGCCCGGGCCCATTTTGGCGCGGCACCGCCCGGGCCCATTTAGGCACAGCACCGCCCGAACCCATTTTGGCGCGGCACCGCCCGGGCCCATTTTGGCGCGACACCGCCCGGGCCCATTTTGGCGCGGCACCGCCCGGGCCCATTTAGGCGCGGCACCGCCCGGGCCCATTTTGGCGCGACACCGCCCGGGCCTATTTTGGCGCGGCACCGCCCGGGCCTATTTAGGCGCAGCACCGCCCGGGCCAATTTTGGCGCGACACCGCCCGGGCCCATTTAGGCGTAGCACCTCCCGGGCCCATTTAGGCGCGGCACCGCCCGGGCCCATTTTGGAGCGGCACCGCCCGGGCCCATTTTGGCGCGGCACCGCCCGGGCCCATTTTGGCGCGGCACCGCCCGGGCCCATTTTGGCGCGACACCGGCCGGGCCCATTTTGGCGCGGCACCGTCCGGGCCCATTTTGGCGCGGCACCGCCCGGGCCCATTTAGGAGCGGCACCGCCCGGGCCCATTTTGGCGCGGCACCGCCCGGGCCCATTTTGGCGCGGCACCGCCCGGGCCCATTTAGGCGCGGCACCGCCCGGTCCCATTTTGGAGTGGCAACGCGCGGGCCCATTTAGGCGCGACACCGCTCGGGCCCATTTTGGCGCGACACCGGCCGTTTCCATTTTGGCGTAGCACCGCCCGGGCCCACTTAGGCGCGACACCGCCCGGGCCCATTTTGGCGCGACACCGCCCGGGCCCATTTTGGCGCAGTACCGCCCGGGCCATTTTAGGCGTGACACCGCCTGGGCCCATTTATGCGCGGCACCGCCCGAGCCCATTTAGGCGCGACACCGCCCGGGCCCATTTAGGCGCGACTCCGCCCGGGCCCATTTTGGCGCGGCAACTCCCGGGCCCATTTTGGCGCGGCACCGCCCGGGCCCATTTTGGCGCGACACCGCCCGGGCCCATTTTAGCGCGGCACCGCCCGTGCCCATTTTGGCGCGGCACCGCCCGGGCCCTTTTAGGCGTGACACCGTCCGGGCCCATTTTGGCGCGGCACCGCCCGGGCCCATTTAGACGCGACACCGCCCGGGCCCATTTTGGCGCGGCAACGCCCGGGCCCATTTTGGCGCGGCACCGCCCGGGCCCATTTAGGCGCGACACCGCCCGGGCCCATTTTGGCGCGGCACCGCCCGGGCCCATTTTGGCGCGACACCGGCCGGGCCCATTTTGGCGCGGCACCGTCCGGGCCAATTTTGGCGCGGCACCGCCCGGGCCCATTTAGGAGCGGCACCGCCCGGGCCCATTTTGGCGCGGCACCGCCCGGGCCCATTTTGGAGCGGCACCGCCCGGGCCCATTTAGGCGCGGCACCGCCCGGGCCCATTTAGGCGCGAAACCGCCCGGGCCCATTTTGGGTTAGGGTTAGGGTTAGGGTTAGGGTTAGTGTTAGGGTTAGGGTTAGGGTTAGGGGTAGGTTAGTGTTAGGGTTAGCGTTAGGGTAAGGGTTAGGGTTAGGGTTAGGGTTAGGGTTAGGGTTAGGGTTAGGGTTAGGGTTAGGGTTAGGGTTAGGGTGAACCTCCCCAGAGGACTGAAACCAGCTTGATTATATGCTACAAGAGGCTTGACCACGTAGGTGCAGTATTACCAAGAGACTGAGCTGGACCACCTTCTTCATCTGCAAAGGGTAAGTCTGTGACTACCTCTGTTGGGTCTGCTGTGCATTCATGGCCTTTTGGCACTATTGGCCCGGGCGGCACCATGGGCCCGGGCGGCACCACCCGGTCCCATTTTGGCGCGGCACCGCCCGGGCCCATTTTGGAGCGGCAACGCGCGGGCCCATTTAGGCGCGACACCGCTCGGGCCCATTTTGGCGCGACACCGGCCGTTTCCATTTTGGCGAAGCACCGCCCGGGCCCACTTAGGCGCGACACCGCCCGGGCCCATTTTGGCGCGACACCGCCCGGGCCCATTTTGGCGCAGTACCGCCCGGGCCATTTTAGGCGTGACACCGCCTGGGCCCATTTATGCGCGGCACCGCCCGAGCCCATTTAGGCGCGACACCGCCCGGGCCCATTTAGGCGCGACTCCGCCCGGGCCCATTTTGGCGCGGCAACTCCCGGGCCCATTTTTGCGCGGCACCGCCCGGGCCCATTTTGGCGCAGCACCGCCCGGGCCCATTTTGGCGCGGCACCGCCCGGGCCCATTTTGGCGTGGTACCGCCCGGGCCCATTTAGGCGCGGCAACGCCCTGGCCCATTTTGGGTTAGGGTTAGGGTTAGGGTTAGGGTTAGGGTTAGGGTTAGGGTTAGGGTTAGGCTTAGGGTTAGGGTTAGGGTTAGGGTTAGGGTTAGGGTTAGGGTTAGGGTTAGGGTTAGGGTTAGGGTTAGGGTTAGGGTTAGGGTTAGGGTTAGAGTGAACCTCCCCAGAGGACTGAAACCAGCTTGATTATATGCTACAAGAGGCTTGACCACGTAGGTGCAGTATTACCAAGAGACTGAGCGGGATCACCTTCTTCATCTGCAAAGGGTAAGTCTGTGACTACCTCTGTTGGGTCTGCTGTGCATTCATGGCCTTTTGGCACCATGGGCCCGGGCGGCACCACCCGGTCCCATTTTGGCACGGCACCGCCCGGGCCCATTTTGGAGCGGCACCGCCCGGGCCCATTTAGGCACGACACCGCCCGGGCCCATTTTGGCGCGGCACCGCCCGGGCCCATTTTGGCGCGACACCGCCCGGGCCCATTTTGGCGCGACACCGGCCGGGCCCATTTTGTCGCGGCACCGCCCGGGCCAATTTTGGCGGGGCACCGCCCGGGCCCTTTTAGGCGTGACACCGCCCGGGCCCATTTTGGCGCGGCACCGCCAGGGCCCATTTAGGCGCGACACCGCCAGGGCCCATTTTGGAGCGACACCGGCCGGGCCCATTTTGGCGCGGCACCGCCCGGGCCCATTTTGGCGCGACACCGCCCGGGCCCATTTTAGCGCGGCACCGCCCGTGCCCATTTTGGCGCGGCACCGCCCGGGCCCTTTTAGGCGTGACACCGTCCGGGCCCATTTTGGCGCGGCACCGCCCGGGCCCATTTAGACGCGACACCGCCCGGGCCCATTTTGGCGCGGCAACGCCCGGGCCCATTTTGGCGCGGCACCGCCCGGGCCCATTTAGGCGCGACACCGCCCGGGCCCATTTTGGCGCGGCACCGCCCGGGCCCATTTTGGCGCGACACCGGCCGGGCCCATTTTGGCGCGGCACCGTCCGGGCCCATTTTGGCGCGGCACCGCCCGGGCCCATTTAGGAGCGGCACCGCCCGGGCCCATTTTGGCGCGGCACCGCCCGGGCCCATTTTGGAGCGGCACTGCCCGGGCCCATTTAGGCGCGAAACCGCCCGGGCCCATTTTGGGTTAGGGTTAGGGTTAGGGTTAGGGTTAGTGTTAGGGTTAGGGTTAGGGTTAGGGGTAGGTTAGTGTTAGGGTTAGCGTTAGGGTAAGGGTTAG
>CM072302.1:387500-397500 GCA_036873955.1 Mergus octosetaceus | reverse complement strand
GACACCGCCCGGGCCCATTTTGGCGCGACACCGGCCGGGCCCATTTTGGCGTGGCACCGCCCGGGCCAATTTTGGCGCGGCACCGCCCGGGCTCTTTTAGGCGTGACACCGCCCGGGCCCATTTTGGCGCGGCACCGCCCGGGCCCATTTAGGCGCGACACCGCCAGGGCCCATTTTGGAGCGACACCGGCCGGGCCCATTTTGGCGCGGCACCGCCCGGGCCCATTTTGGCGCGACACCGCCCGGGCCCATTTTGGCGCGGCACCGCCCGCGCCCATTTTGGCGCGGCACCGCCCGGGCCATTTTAGGCGTGACACCGCCCGGGCCCATTTTGGCGCGGCACCGTCCGGGCCCATTTTGGCGCGGCACCGCCCGGGCCCATTTAGGCGCGACACCGCCCGGGCCCATTTTGACGCGGCACCGCCCCGGCCAATTTAGGCGCAGCACCGCCCGGGCCCATTTTGGCGCGACACCGCCTGGGCCCATTATAGCGCGGCACCGCCCGGGCCCATTTGGGCGCGACAGCGCCCGGGCCCATTTTGGCGCGACACCGGCCGGGCCCATTTTGGCGCGGCACCGCCCGGGCCCATTTTGGCGCGGCACCGCCCGGGCCCATTTAGGAGCGGCACCGCCCGGGCCCATTTTGGCGCGGCACCGCCCGGGTCCATTTTGGAGCGGCACCGCCCGGGCCCATTTAGGCACGGCACCGCCCAGGCCCATTTAGGCGCGGCACCGCCCGGGCCCATTTTGGGTTAGGGTTAGGTTTAGGGTTAGGGTTAGCCTTAGGGTTAGGGTTAGGGTTAGGGTTAGGGTTAGGGTTAGGGTTAGGGTTAGGGTTAGGGTTAGGGTGAACCTCCCCAGAGGACTGAAACCAGCTTGATTATATGCTACAAGAGGCTTGACCACGTAGGTGCAGTATTACCAAGAGACTGAGCGGGACCACCTTCTTCATCTGCAAAGGGTAAGTCTGTGACTACCTCTGTTGGGTCTGCTGTGCATTCATGGCCTTTTGGCACCATTGGCCCGGGCGGCACCATGGGCCCGGGCGGCACCACCCGGTCCCATTTTGGCGCGGCACCGCTTGGGCCCATTTTGGAGCGGCACCGCCCGGGCCCATTTAGGCGTGACACCGCCCGGGCCCATTTTGGCGCGACACCGGCCGTTTCCATTTTGGAGCGGCACCGCCCGGGCCCATTTAGGCGCGGCACCGCCCGGGCCCATTTTGGCGCGACACCGCCCGGGCCCATTTTGGCGCGGCACCGCCCGGGCCTATTTAGGCGCAGCACCGCCCGGGCCCATTTTGGCGCGACACCGCACGGGCCCATTTAGGCGCGGCACCGCCCGGGCCCATTTAGGCGCGGCACCGCCCGGGCCCATTTTGGAGCGGCACCGCCCGTGCCCATTTTGGCGCGGCACCGCCCGGGCCCATTTTGGCGCGACACCGCCCGGGCCCATTTAGGCGTGGCACCGCCCGGGCCCATTTTGGCGCGGCACCGCCCGGGCCCATTTAGGCGCGGCACCGCCCGGGCCCATTTTGTGTTAGGGTTAGGGTTAGGGTTAGGGTTAGGGTTAGGGTTAGGGTTAGGTTTAGGGTTAGGGTTAGGGTTAGGGTTAGGGTTAGGGTTAGGGTTAGGGTTAGGGTGAACCTCCCCAGAGGACTGAAACCAGCTTGATTATATGCTACAAGAGGCTTGACCACGTAGGTGCAGTATTACCAAGAGACTGAGCGGGATCACCTTCTTCATCTGCAAAGGGTAAGTCTGTGACTACCTCTGTTGGGTCTGCTGTGCATTCATGGCCTTTTGGCACCATGGGCCCGGGCGGCACCACCCGGTCCCATTTTGGCACGGCACCGCCCGGGCCCATTTTGGAGCGGCACCGCCCGGGCCCATTTAGGCACGACACCGCCCGGGCCCATTTTGGCGCGGCACCGCCCGGGCCCATTTTGGCGCAACACCGCCCGGGCCCATTTTGGCGCGACACCGGCCGGGCCCATTTTGGCGCGGCACCGCCCGGGCCAATTTTGGCGCGGCACCGCCCGGGCCCTTTTAGGCGTGACACCGCCCAGGCCCATTTTGGCGTGGCACCGCCCGGGCCCATTTAGGCGCGACACCGCCCGGGCCCATTTTGGCGCGACACCGGCCGGGCCCATTTTGGCGCGGCACCGCCCGGGCCCATTTTGGCGCGACACCGCCCGGGCCCATTTTGGCGCGACACCGCCCGGGCCCATTTTGGCGCGGTACCGCCCGCGCCCATTTTGGCGCGGCACCGCCCGGGCCCTTTTAGGCGTGACACCGCCCGGGCCCATTTTGGCGCGGCACCGTCCGGGCCCATTTTGGCGCGGCACCGCCCGGGCCCATTTAGGCGCGACACCGCCCGGGCCCATTTTGACGCGGCACCGCCCGGGCCAATTTAGGCGCAGCACCGCCCGGGCCCATTTTGGCGCGACACCGCCCGGGCCCATTATAGCGCGGCACCGCCCGGGCCCATTTTGGCGCGACACCGCCCGGGCCCATTTTGGCGCGACACCGCCCGGTCCCATTTTGGCGCGGCACCGCCCGGGCCCATTTTGGCGCGGCACCGCCCGGGCCCATTTAGGAGCGGCACCGCCCGGGCCCATTTTGGCGCGGAACCGCCCGGGCCCATTTTGGAGCGGCACCGCCCGGGCCCATTTAGGCACGGCACCGCCCAGGCCCATTTAGGCGCGGCACCTCCCGGGCCCATTTTGGGTTAGGGTTAGGTTTAGGGTTAGGGTTAGCCTTAGGGTTAGGGTTAGGGTTAGGGTTAGGGTTAGGGTTAGGGTTAGGGTGAACCTCCCCAGAGGACTGAAACCAGCTTGATTATATGCTACAAGAGGCTTGACCACGTAGGTGCAGTATTACCAAGAGACTGAGCGGGATCACCTTCTTCATCTGCAAAGGGTAAGTCTGTGACTACCTCTGTTGGGTCTGCTGTGCATTCATGGCCTTTTGGCACCATGGGCCCGGGCGGCACCACCCGGTCCCATTTTGGCACGGCACCGCCCGGGCCCATTTTGGAGCGGCACCGCCCGGGCCCATTTAGGCACGACACCGCCCGGGCCCATTTTGGCGCGGCACAGCCCGGGCCCATTTTGGCGCGACACCGCCCGGGCCCATTTTGGCGCGACACCGCCCGGGCCCATTTTGGAGCGGCACCGCCCGGGCCCATTTAGGCACGGCACCGCCCAGGCCCATTTAGGCGCGGCACCGCCCGGGCCCATTTTGAGTTAGGGTTAGGTTTAGGGTTAGGGTTAGCGTTAGGGTTAGGGTTAGGGTTAGGGTTAGGGTTAGGGTTAGGGTGAACCTCCCCAGAGGACTGAAACCAGCTTGATTATATGCTACAAGAGGCTTGACCACGTAGGTGTAGTATTACCAAGAGACTGAGCGGGACCACCTTCTTCATCTGCAAAGGGTAAGTCTGTGACTACCTCTGTTGGGTCTGCTGTGCATTCATGGCCTTTTGGCACCATTGGCCCGGGCGGCACCATGGGCCCGGGCGGCACCACCCGGTCCCATTTTGGCGCGGCACTGCCCGGGCCCATTTTGGAGCGGCACCGCCCGGGCCCATTTAGGCGCGACACCGCCCGGGCCCATTTTGGCGCGACACCGGCCGTTTCCATTTTGGAGCGGCACCGCCCGGGCCCATTTAGGCGCGACACCGCCCGGGCCCATTTTGGCGCGACACCGCCCGGGCCCATTTTGGCGCGGCACCGCCCGGGCCTATTTAGGCGCAGCACCGCCCGGGCCCATTTTGGCGCGACACCGCCCGGGCCCATTTAGGCGCGGCACCGCCCGGGCCCATTTAAGCGCGGCACCGCCCGGGCCCATTTTGGAGCGGCACCGCCCGGGCCCATTTTGGCGCGGCACCGCCCGGGCCCATTTTGGCGCGACACCGCCCGGGCCCATTTAGGCGTGGCACCGCCCGGGCCCATTTTGGCGCGGCACCGCCCGGGCCCATTTAGGCGCGGCACCGCCCGGGCCCATTTTGTGTTAGGGTTAGGGTTAGGGTTAGGGTTAGGGTTAGGGTTAGGGTTAGGTTTAGGGTTAGGGTTAGGGTTAGGGTTAGGGTTAGGGTTAGGGTGAACCTCCCCAGAGGACTGAAACCAGCTTGATTATATGCTACAAGAGGCTTGACCACGTAGGTGCAGTATTACCAAGAGACTGAGCGGGATCACCTTCTTCATCTGCAAAGGGTAAGTCTGTGACTACCTCTGTTGGGTCTGCTGTGCATTCATGGCCTTTTGGCACCATGGGCCCGGGCGGCACCACCCGGTCCCATTTTGGCACGGCACCGCCCGGGCCCATTTTGGAGCGGCACCGCCCGGGCCCATTTAGGCACGACACCGCCCGGGCCCATTTTGGCGCGGCACCGCCCGGGCCCATTTTGGCGCGACACCGGCCGGGCCCATTTTGGCGCGACACCGGCCGGGCCCATTTTGGCGCGGCACCGCCCGGGCCAATTTTGGCGCGGCACCGCCCGGGCCCTTTTAGGCGTGACACCGCCCGGGCCCATTTTGGCGCGGCACCGCCCGGGCCCATTTTGGCGCGACACTGCCCGGGCCCATTTTGGCGCGACACCGCCCGGACCCATTTTGGCGCGGCACCGCCCGGGCCCTTTTAGGCGTGACACCGCCCGGGCCCATTTTGGCGCGGCACCGCCCGGGCCCATTTAGGCGCGACACCGCCCGGCCCCATTTTGGCGCGGCACCGCCCGGGCCCATTTTGGCGCGGCACCGCCCGGGCCCATTTAGGCGCGACACCGCCCGGGCCCATTTTGGCGCGGCACCGCCCGGGCCCATTTTGGCGCGGCACCGCCCGGGCCCATTTAGGAGCGGCACCGCCCGGGCCCATTTTGGCGCGGCACCGCCCGGGCCCATTTTGGAGCGGCACCGCCCGGGCCCATTTAGGCGCGGCACCGCCCGGGCCCATTTTGGGTTAGGGTTAGGGTTAGGGTTAGGGTTAGGGTTAGGGTTTGAGTTAGGGTTAGGGTTAGGGTGAACCTCCCCAGAGGACTGAAACCAGCTTGATTATTTGCTACAAGAGGCTTGACCACGTAGGTGCAGTATTACCAAGAGACTGAGCGGGACCACCTTCTTCATCTGCAAAGGGTAAGTCTGTGACTACCTCTGTTGGGTCTGCTGTGCATTCATGGCCTCTTGGCACCATTGGCCCGGGCGGCACCATGGGCCCGGGCGGCACCACCCGGTCCCATTTTGGCGCGGCACCGCCCGGGCCCATTTTGGAGCGGCACCGCCCGGGCCCATTTAGGCGCGGCACCGCCCGGGCCCATTTTGGCGCGACACCGCCCGGGCCCATTTTGGCGCGGCACCGCCCGGGCCTATTTAGGCGCAGCACCGCCCGGGCCCATTTTGGCGCGACACCGCCCGGGCCCATTTAGGCGCGGCACCGCCCGGGCCCATTTAGGCGCGGCACCGCCCGGGCCCATTTTGGAGCGGCACCGCCCGGGCCCATTTTGGCGCGGCACCGCCCGGGCCCATTTTGGCGCGACACCGCCCAGGCCCATTTAGGCGTGGCACCGCCCGGGCCCATTTTGGCGCGGCACCGCCCGGGCCCATTTAGGCGCGGCACCGCCCGGGCCCATTTTGTGTTAGTGTTAGTATTAGGTTTAGGGTTAGGGTTAGGGTTAGGGTTAGGGTTAGGGTTAGGGTTAGGGTTAGGGTTAGGGTTAGGGTGTACCTCCCCAGAGGACTGAAACCAGCTTGATTATATGCTACAAGAGGCTTGACCACGTAGGTGCAGTATTACCAAGAGACTGAGCGGGATCACCTTCTTCATCTGCAAAGGGTAAGTCTGTGACTACCTCTGTTGTGTCTGCTGTGCATTCATGGCCTTTTGGCACCATTGGCCCGGGCGGCACCATGGGCCCGGGCAGCACCACCCGGTCCCATTTTGGCGCGGCAACGCCCGGGCCCATTTAGGCGCGACACCGCCCGGGCCCATTTTGGCGCGACACCGGCCGTTTCCATTTTGGCGCGGCACCGCCCGGGCCCTTTTAGGCGTGACACCGCCTGGGCCCATTTAAGCGCGGCACCGCCCGGTCCCATTTTGGCACGGCACCGCCCGGGCCCATTTAGGCGCGGCACCGCCCGGGCCAATTTTGGGTTAGGGTTAGTGTTAGGGTTAGGGTTAGGGTTAGGGTTAGGGTTAGGATTAGTGTTAGGGTTAGGGTTAGGTTTAGGGTTAGGGTTAGGGTGAACCTCCCCAGAGGACTGAAACCAGCTTGATTATATGCTACAAGAGGCTTGACCACGTAGGTGCAGTATTACCAAGAGAATGAGCGGGATCACCTTCTTCATCTGCAAAGGGTAAGTCTGCGACTAACTCTGTTGGGTCTGCTGTGCATTCATGGCCTTTTGGCACCATGGGCCCGGGCGGCACCACCCGGTCCCATTTTGGCACGGCACCGCCCGGGCCCATTTTGGAGCGGCACCGCCCGGGCCCATTTAGGCGCGGCACCGCCCGGGCCCATTTTGGCGCGACACCGGCCGGGCCCATTTTGGCGCGGCACGGCCCGTGCCCATTTTGGCGCGGCACCGCCCGGGCCAATTTTGGTGCGGCACCGCCAAGGCCCTTTTAGGCGTGACACTGCCCGGGCCCATTTTGGCGCGGCACCGCCCGGGCCCATTTAGGCGCGACACCGCCCGGGCCCATTTTGGAGCGACACCGGCCGGGCCCATTTTGGCGCGGCACCGCCCGGGCCCATTTTGGCGCGGCACCGCCCGCGCCCATTTTGGCGCGGCACCGCCCGGGCCCTTTTAGGCGTGACACCGCCCGGGCCCATTTTGGCGCGGCACCGCCCGGGCCCATTTAGGCGCGACACCGCCCGGGCCCATTTTGGTGCGGCAACGCCCGGGCCCATTTTGGCGCGGCAACGCCCGGGCCCATTTAGGCGCGACACCGCCCGGGCCCATTTTGGCGCGGCACCGCCAGGGCCCATTTAGGCGCGACACCGCCCGGGCCCATTTTGGCGCGGCACCGCCCGGGCCCATTTTGGCGCGACACCGCCCGGGCCCATTTTGGCGCGGAACCTCCCGGGCCCATTTTGGCGAGGCACCGCCCGGCCCCATTTTGGCGAGGCACCGCCCGGGCCCATTTTGGCGCGGCACCGCCCGGGCCCATTTTGGCGCGACACCGCCCGGGCCAATTTTGGCGCGGCACCTCCCGGGCCCATTTTGGCGATGCACCGCCCGGGCCCATTTTGGCGCGGCACCGCCCGGGCCCATTTAGGCGCGGCACCGCCCGGGCCCATTTTGGAGCGGCACCGCCCGGGCCCATTTAGGCGCGGCACCGCCCGGGCCCATTTTGGGTTAGGGTTAGGGTTAGGGTTAGGGTTAGGGTTAGGGTTAGGGTTAGGGTTAGGGTTAGCGTTAGGGTTAGGGTTAGGGTTAGGGTGAACCTCCCCAGAGGACTGAAACCAGCTTGATTATATGCTACAAGAGGCTTGACCACGTAGGTGCAGTATTACCAAGAGACTGAGCGGGACCACCTTCTTCATCTGCAAAGGGTAAGTCTGTGACTACCTCTGTTGGGTCTGCTGTGCATTCATGGCCTTTTGGCACCATTGGCCCGGGCGGCACCATGGGCCCGGGCGGCACCACCCGGTCCCATTTTGGCGCGGCACCGCCCGGGCCCATTTTGGAGCGGTAACGCCCGGGCCCATTTAGGCGCGACACCGCCCGGGCCAATTTTGGCGCGACACCGGCCGTTTCCATTTTGGCGCGGCACCGCCCGGGCCCATTTAGGCGCGACACCGCCCGGGCCCATTTTGGCGCGACACCGCCCGGGCCCATTTTGTCGCGGCACCCCCCGGGCCATTTTAGGCGTGACACCGCCTGGTCCCATTTAGGCGCGGCACCGCCCGGTCCCATTTTGGCGCGGCACCGCCCGGGCCCATTTTGGCGCGACACCGCCCGGGCCCATTTAGGCGCGACACCGCCCGGGCCCATTTTGGCGCGGCAACTCCCGGGCCCATTTTTGCGCGGCACCGCCCGGGCCCATTTTGGCGCGGCACCGCCCGGGCCCATTTTGGCGCGGCACCGCCCGGGCCCATTTTGGCGTTGTACCGCCCGGGCCCATTTAGGCGCGGCAACGCCCTGGCCCATTTTGGGTTAGGGTTAGGGTTAGGGTTAGTGTTAGGGTTAGGGTTAGGGTTAGGGTTAGGCTTAGGGTTAGGGTTAGGGTTAGGGTTAGGGTTAGGGTTAGGGTTAGGGTTAGGGTTAGGGTTAGGGTTAGGGTTAGGGTTAGGGTTAGGGTTAGGGTGTACCTCCCCAGAGGACTGAAACCAGCTTGATTATATGCTACAAGAGGCTTGAACACGTAGGTGCAGTATTACCAAGAGACTGAGCGGGATCACCTTCTTCATCTGCAAAGGGTCAGTCTGTGACTACCTCTGTTGGGTCTGCTGTGCATTCATGGCCTTTTGGCACCATGGGCCCGGGCGGCACCACCCGGTCCCATTTTAGCGCGGAACCGTCCGGGCCCATTTTGGCGATGCACCGCCCGGGCCCATTTTGGCGCGGCACCGCCCGGGCCCATTTAGGCGCGGCACCGCCCGGGCCCATTTTGGGTTAGGGTTAGGGTTAGGGTTAGGGTTAGGGTTAGGGTTAGGGTTAGTGTTAGGGTGAACCTCCCCAGAGGACTGAAACCAGCTTGATTATATGCTACAAGAGGCTTGACCAAGTAGGTGCAGTATTACCAAGAGACTGAGCGGGATCACCTTCTTCATCTGCAAAGGGTAAGTCTGTGACTACCTCTGTTGGGTCTGCTGTGCATTCATAGCCTTTTGGCACCATGGGCCCGGGCGGCACAATGGGCCCGGGCGGCACCACCCGGTCCCATTTTGGAGCGGCACCGCCCGGTCCCATTTAGGCGCGGCACCGCCCGGGCCAATTTTGGCGCGGCACCGCCCGGGCCCATTTAGGCACAACACCGCCCGGGCCCATTTTGGTGCGGCACCGCCCGGGCCCATTTAGGCGCGACACCGCCCGGGCCCATTTTGGCGCGACACCGGCCGGGCCCATTTTGGCGCGGCACCGCCCGGGCCCATTTTGGCGCGACACCGCCGGGGCCCATTTAGGCGCGGCACCGCCCGGGCCCGTTTTGGCGCGGCACCGCCCGGGCCCTTTTAGGCGTGACAATGCCCGGGCCCATTTTGGCGCGGCACCGCCCGGGCCAATTTAGGCGCGACACCGCCCGGGCCCATTTTGGCGCGGCACCGCCCGGGCCCATTTTGGCGCGGCACCGCCCGGGCCCATTTTGGCGCGACACCGCCCGGGCCCATTTTGGCGCGGCACCGCCCGGGCCCATTTAGGAGCGGCACCGCCCGGTCCCATTTTAGCGCGGCACCGCCCGGGCCCATTTTGGAGCGGCACCGCCTGGGCCCATTTAGGCGCGGCACCGCCCGGGCCCATTTAGGCGCGTCACCGCCCGGGCCCATTTTGGGTTAGGGTTAGGGTTAGGGTTAGTGTTAGGGTTAGGGTTAGGTTTAGAGTTAGGGTTAGGGTTAGGGTGAACCTCCCCAGAGGACTGAAACCAGCTTGATTATATGCTACAAGAGGCTTGACCACGTAGGTGCAGTATTACCAAGAGACTGAGCGGGATCACCTTCTTCATCTGCAAAGGGTAAGTGTGTGACTACCTCTTTTGGGTCTGCTGTGCATTCATGGCCTTTTGGCACCATTGGCCCGGGCGGCACCATGGGCCCGGGCGGCACCACCCGGTCCCATTTTGGCGCGTCACCGCCCGGGCCCATTTTGGCGCGACAACGGCCGTTTCCATTTTGGCGCGGCACCGCCCGGGCCCATTTAGGCGCGACACCGCCCGGGCCCATTTTGGCGCGACACCGCCCGGGCCCATTTAGGCGCGGCACCGCCCGGGCCCATTTTGGCGCGGCACCGGCCGGGCCCTTTTAGGCGTGACACCGCCTGGGCCCATTTTGGCGCGGCACCGCCCGGTCCCAT
>CM072302.1:375000-382500 GCA_036873955.1 Mergus octosetaceus | reverse complement strand
CCCATTTTGGCGTAGCACCGCACGGGCCCATTTAGGCGCGGCAACGCCCGGGCCCATTTTGGGTTAAAGTTAGGGTTAGGGTTAGGGTTAGGGTTCGGGTTAGGGTTAGGGTTAGGGTTAGGGTTAGGGTTAAGGTTAGGGTTAGGGTTAGGGTTAGGGTGAACCTCCCCAGAGGACTGAAACCAGCTTGATTATATGCTACAAGAGGCTTGACCACGTAGGTGCAGTATTACCAAGAGACTGAGCGGGATCACCTTCTTCATCTGCAAAGGGTAAGTCTGTGACTACCTCTGTTGGGTCTGATGTGCATTCATGGCCTTTTGGCACTATGGGCCCGGGCGGCACCACCCGGTCCCATTTTGGCACGGCACCGCCCGGGCCCATTTTGGAGCGGCACCGCCCGGGCCCATTTAGGCGCGGCACCGCCCGGGCCCATTTTGGCGCGGCACCGACCGGGCCGATTTAGGCACGACACCGCCCGGGCCCATTTTGGCGCGGCACCGCCCTGGCCCATTTTGGCGCGACACCGGCCGGGCCCATTTTGGCGCGGCACGGCCCGGGCCCATTTTGGCGCGGCACCGCCCTGGCCAAATTTGGCGCGGCACCGCCCGGGCCCTTTTAGGCGTGACACCGCCAGGGCCCATTTTGGCGCGGCACCGCCCGGGCCCATTTTGGCGCGGCACCGCCCTGGCCCATTTAGGTGCGAAACCGCCCGGGCCCATAATGGAGCGACACCGGCCGGGCCCATTTTGGAGCGACACCGCCCGGGCCCATTTTGGCGCGACACCGCCCGGGCCCATTTTGGCGCGTCACCGCCCGGGCCCTTTTAGGCGTGACACCGCCCGGGCCCATTTTGGCGCGGCACCGCCCGGGCCCATTTTGCGCGACACCGCCCGGGCCCATTTTGGCGCGGCAACGCCCGTGCCCATTTTGGCGCGGCACCGCCCGGGCCCATTTAAGCGCGACACCGCCCGGGCCCATTTTGGCGCGGCACCGCCCGGGTCCATTTTGGCGCGGCACCGCCCGGGCCCATTTTGGCGCGGCACCGCCCGGGTCCATTTTGGCGCGGCACCGCCCGGGCCCATTTTGGCGCGGCACCGCCCGGGCCCATTTTGGCGCGGCACCGCCTGGGTCCATTTTGGCGCGGCACCGCCCCGGCCCATTTTGGCGCGGCACCGCCCGGGCCCATTTTGGCGCGGCACCGCCCGGGTCCATTTTGGCGCGACACCGCCCGGGCCCATTTTGGCGCGGAACCGCCCAGGCCCATTTTGGCGCGGCACCGCCCGGGCCCATTTTGGCGCGGCACCGCCCGGGCCCATTTTGGCGCGGCACCGCCCTAGCCCATTTAGGCACGATACCGCCCGGGCCCATATTGGCGCGGCACCGTCCGGGCCCATTTTGGCGCGGCACCGCCCGGGCCCATTTAGGCGCGACACCGCCCGGGCCCATTTTGCCGCGGCACCGCCCGGGCCAATTTAGGCGCGGCACCGCCCGGGCCCATTTTGGCACGACACCGCCCGGGCCCATTATAGCGCGGCACCGCCAGGGCCCATTTAGGCGCGACACCGCCCGGGCCCATTTAGGCGCGGCACCGCCCGGGCCAATTTTGGTGCGGCACCGCCCGGGCCCATTTTGGCGCGGCACCGCCCGGGCCAATTTTGGCGCGGCACAGCCCGGGCCCTTTTAGGCGTGACACCGCCCGGACCCATTTTGGCGCGGCACCGCCCGGGACCATTTTGGCGCGGCACCGCCCGGGCCCATTTAGGCGCGACACCGCCCGGGCCCATATTGGCGCGGCACCGCCCGGGCCCATTTTGGCGTGACACCGGCCGGGCCCATTTTGGCGCGGCACCACCCGGGACCATTTTGGCGCGACACCGGCCGGGCCCATTTTGGCGCGGCACCGCCCGGGCCCATTTTGGCGCGGCACCGCCCTGGCCCATTTAGGCACGACACCGCCCGGGCCCATATTGGCGCGACACCGTCCGGGCCCATTTTGGCGCGGCACCGCCCTGCCCATTTAGGCGCGACACCGCCCGGGCCCATTTTGCCGCGGCACCGCCCGGGCCCATTTAGGCACGGCACCGCCCGGGCCCATTTTGGGTTAGGGTTACGGTTAGGGTTAGGGTTAGGGTTAGGGTTAGGGTTAGGGTTAGGATTAGGTTTAGGGTTAGGGTTAGGGTTAGGGTTAGGGTTAGGGTTAGGTTTAGGGTTAGGGTTAGGGTTAGGGTTAGGGTTAGGGTGAACCTCCCCAGAGGACTGAAACCAGCTTGATTATATGCTACAAGAGGCTTGACCACGTAGGTGCAGTATTACCAAGAGACTGAGCGGGATCACCTTCTTCATCTGCAAAGGGAAAGTCTGTGACTACCTCTGTTGGGTCTGCTGTGCATTCATGGCCTTTTGGCACCATGGGCCCGGGCGGCACCACCCGGTCCCATTTTTGCGCGGCACCGCCCGGGCCCATAATGGAGCGACACCGGCCGGGCCCATTTTGGCGCGACACCGCCCGGGCCCATTTTGGCGCGACACCGCCCGGGCCCATTTTGGCGCGTCACCGCCCGGGCCCTTTTAGGCGTGACACCGCCCGGGCCCATTTTGGCGCGGCACCGCCCGGGCCCATTTAGGCGCGACACCGCCCGGGCCCATTTTGGCGCGGCAACGCCCGGGCCCATTTTGGCGCGGAACCGCCCGGGCCCATTTAGGCGCGACACCGCCCGGGCCCATTTTTGCGCGGCACCGCCTGGGTCCATTTTGGCGCGGCACCGCCCGGGCCCATTTAGGCGCGGCACCGCCCGGGTCCATTTTGGCGCGGCACTGCCCGGGCCCATTTTGGCGCGACACCACCCGGGCCCATTTTGGCGCGGAACCACCCGGGCCCATTTTGGTGCGGCACAGCTTGGGTCCATTTTGGCGCGGCACCGCCCCGGCCCTTTTTGACGCGGCACCGCCCGGGCCCATTTTGGCGCGGCACCGCCCGGGTCCATTTTGGCGCGGCAACGCCCGGGCCCATTTTGGCGCGGAACCGCCCGGGCCCATTTTGGCGCGGCACCGCCCTGGCCCATTTTGGCGCAGCACCGCCCGGGCCCATTTTGGCGCGGCACCGCCCGGGCCCATTTAGGCGCGACACCGCCCGGGCCCATTTTGGCGCGGCACCGCCCGGGCCCATTTTGGCGCGGCACCGCCCGGGCCCAATTTGGCGCGGCACCGCCCGGGCCCATTTAGGCGCGACACCGCCCGGGCCAATTTTGTCGTGACACCGGCCGGGCCCATTTTGGCGCGGCACCACCCGGGCCCATTTTGGCGCGACACCGGCCGGGCCCATTTTGGCGCGGCACCGCCCGGGCCCATTTTGGCGCGGCACCGCCCTGGCCCATTTAGGCACGACACCGCCCGGGCCCATATTGGCGCGGCACCGTCCGGGCCCATTTTGGCGCGGCACCGCCCGGGCCCATTTAGGCGCGACACCGCCCGGGCCCATTTTGGTGCGGCACCGCCCGGGCCCATTTAGGCACGGCACCGCCCGGGCCCATTTTGGGTTAGGGTTACGGTTAGGGTTAGGGTTAGGGTTAGGGTTAGGGTTAGGGTTTGGATTAGGGTTAGGGTTAGGGTTAGGGTTAGGGTTAGGGTTAGGGTTAGGGTTAGGGTTAGGGTTAGGGTTAGGGTTAGGGTGAACCTCCCCAGAGGACTGAAACCAGCTTGATTATATGCTACAAGAGGCTTGACCACGTAGGTGCAGTATTACCAAGAGACTGAGCGGGATCACCTTCTTCATCTGCAAAGGGTAAGTCTGTGACTACCTCTGTTGGGTCTGCTGTGCATTCATGGCCTTTTGGCACCATTGGCCCGGGCGGCACCATGGGCCCGGGCGGCACCACCCGGTCCCATTTTGGCGCGTCACCGCCTGGGCCCATTTTGGAGCGGCAACGCCCGGGCCCATTTAGGCGCGGCACCGCCCGGGCCCATTTTGGCGCGGCACCGCCCGGGCCCATTTAGGCGCGACACCGCCCGGGCCCATTTTGGCGCGACACCGGCCGTTTCCATTTTGGCGCGGCACCGCCAGAGCCCATTTAGGCGCGACACCGCCCGGGCCCATTTTGGCGCGACACCGGCCGGGCCCATTTTGGCGCGGCACCGCCCAGGCCCATTTAGGCGCGACACCGCCCAGGCCCATTTTGGCGCGGCAACGCCCGGGCCAATTTTTGCGCGGCACCGCCCGGGCCCATTTTGGCGCGGCACCGCCCGGGCCCATTTAGGCGCGGCACCGCCCGGGCCCATTTTGGCGCGGCACCGCCCGGGCCCATTTAGGCGCGGCAACGCCCGGGCCCATTTTGGGTTAGGGTTAGGGTTAGGGTTAGGGTTAGGGTTAGGTTTAGTTTTAGGGTTAGGGTTAGGGTTAGGGTTAGGGTTAGGGTTAGGGTGAACCTCCCCAGAGGACTGAAACCAGCTTGATTATATGCTACAAGAGGCTTGACCACGTAGGTGCAGTATTACCAAGAGACTGAGCGGGATCACCTTCTTCATCTGCAAAGGGTAAGTCTGTGACTACCTCTGTTGGGTCTGCTGTGCATTCATGGCCTTTTGGCACCATTGGCCCGGGCGGTACCATGGGCCCGGGCGGCACCACCCGGTCCCATTTTGGCGCGACACCACCCGGTCCCATTTAGGCGCGGCACCGCCCGGGCCCATTTTGGCGCGGCACCGCCCGGGCCCATTTAGGCGCGGCAACGCCCGGGCCCATTTTGGGTTAGGGTTAGGGTTAGGGTTAGGGTTAGGGTTAGGTTTAGTTTTAGGGTTAGGGTTAGGGTTAGGGTTAGGGTTAGGGTTAGGGTGAACCTCCCCAGAGGACTGAAACCAGCTTGATTATATGCTACAAGAGGCTTGACCACGTAGGTGCAGTATTACCAAGAGACTGAGCGGGATCACCTTCTTCATCTGCAAAGGGTAAGTCTGTGACTACCTCTGTTGGGTCTGCTGTGCATTCATGGCCTTTTGGCACCATGGGCCCGGGCGGCACCACCCGGTCCCATTTTTGCGCGGCACCGCCCGGGCCCATTTTGGAGCGGCACCGCCCGGGCCCATTTAGGCGCGACACCGGCCGGGCCCATTTTGGCGCGGCACGGCCCGGGCCCATTTTGGCGCGACACCGCCCGGGCCAATTTTGGCGCGGCACCGGCCGGGCCATTTTAGGCGTGACACCGCCCGGGCCCATTTTGGCGCGGCACCGCCTAGGCCCATTTAGGCGCGACACCGCCCGGGCCCATTTTGGCGCGGCAACGCCCGTGCCCATTTTGGCGCGGCACCGCCCGGGCCCATTTAGGCGCGACACCGCCCGGGCCCATTTTAGCGCGGCACCGCCCGGGCCCATTTTCGCGCGGCACCGCCCGGGCCGATTTAGGCACGACACGGCCCGGGCCCATTTTGGCGCGGCACCGCCCAGGCCCATTTTGGCGCGACACCGCCCGGGCCCATTTTGGCGCGACACCGGCCGGGCCCATTGTGGCGCGGCACGGCCCGGGCCCATTTTGGCGCGGCACCGCCCCGGCCAATTTTGGCGCGGCACCGCCCGGGCCCTTTTAGGCGTGACACCGCCCGGGCCCATTTTGGCGCGGCACCGCCCGGGCCCATTTAGGCGCAACACCGCCCGGGCCCATTTTGGCGCGGCACCGCCCGGGCCCATTTTGGTGCGACACCACCCGGGACCATTTTTGCGCGGCACCTCCCGGGCCCATTTTGGCGCGGCACCGCCCGGGCCCATTTTGGCGCTGCACCGCCCGGGTCCATTTTGGCGCGACACCGCCCGGGCCCATTTTGGCGCGGCACCGCCCGGGCCCATTTAGGCGCGACACCGCCCGGGCCCATTTTGGCGCGGCACCGCCTGGGCCCATTTAGGCGCGAAACCGCCCGGGCCCATTTTGGCGCGGCACCGCCCGGGCCCATTTTGGCGCAGCACCGCCCGGGCCCATTTTGGCGCGGCACCGCCCGGGCCCATTTTGGCGCGACACCGCCCGGGCCCATTTTTGCGCGGCACCTCCCGGGTCCATTTTGGCGCGGCACCGCCTGGGCCCATTTTGGCGCGGCACCGCCCGGGTCCATTATGGCGCGGCAACGCCTGGGCCCATTTTGGCGCGGCACTGCCCGGGTCCATTTAGGCGCGGCACCGCCCGGTCCCATTTTGGTGCGGCACCGCCCGGGACAATTTAGGCGCGACACCGCCCGGGCCCATTTTGGCGCGGCAACTCCCGGGCCCATTTTTGCGCGGCACCGCCCGGGCCCATTTTTGCGCGGCACTGCCCTGGCCCATTTTGGCGCGGCACCGCCCGGGCCCATTTTGGCGTGGTACCGCCCGGGCCCATTTAGGCCCGGCAACGCCCTGGCCCATTTTTGGTTAGGGTTAGGGTTAGGGTTAGGGTTAGGGTTAGTGTTAGTGTTAGGGTTACGGTTAGGGTTAGGGTTAGGGTTAGGGTTAGGGTTAGGGTTAGGGTTAGGGTTAGGGTGTACCTCCCCAGAGGACTGAAACCAGCTTGATTATATGCTACAAGAGGCTTGACCACGTAGGTGCAGTGTTACCAAGAAACTGAGCGGGATCACCTTCTTCATCTGCAAAGGGTAAGCCTGTGACTACCTCTGTTGGGTCTGCTGTGCAATCATGGCCTTTTGGCACCATGGGCCCGGGCGGCACCATCGGCCCGGGCGGCACCACCCGGTCCCATTTTGGCGCGGCACCGCCCGGGCCCATTTTGGCGCGACACCGCCCGGGCCCATTTTGGCGCGGCAACGCCCGGTCCCATTTAGGCGCGGCACCGCCCGGGCCCATTTTGGCGTGACACCGCCCGGGCCCATTTTGGCGCGGCACCGCCCGGGCCTATTTAGGCGTAGCACCGCCCGGGCCCATTTTGGCGCGACACCGCCCGGGCCCATTTAGGCGCGGCACCGCCCGGGCCCATTTAGGCGCGGCACCGCCCGGGCCCATTTTGGAGCGGCACCGCCCGGGCCCATTTATGCGCGGCACCGCCCGGGCCCATTTTGGCGCGACACCGCCCGGGCCCATTTAGGCGCGGCACCGCCCGGGCCCATTTTGGCGCGGCACCGCCCGGGCCCATTTAGGCGCGGCACCGCCCTGGCCCATTTTTGGTTAGGGTTAGGGTTAGGGTTAGGGTTAGGGTTAGGGTTAGGGTTAGGGTTAGGGCTAGGGTTAGTGTTAGGGTTAGGGTGTACCTCCCCAGAGGACTGAAACCAGCTTGATTATATACTACAAGAGGCTTGACCACGTAGGTGCAGTATTACCAACAGACTGAGCGGGATCACCTTCTTCATATGCAAAGGGTAAGCCTGTGTCTACCTCTGTTGGGTCTGCTGTGCATTCATGGCCTTTTGGCACCATGGGCCCGGGCGGCACCACCCGGTCCCATTTTAGCGCGGCACCGCCCGGGCCCATTTTGGCGCGACACCCGCCGTTTCCATTTTGGCGCGGCACCGCCCGGACCCATTTAGGCGCGA
>CM072302.1:345000-370000 GCA_036873955.1 Mergus octosetaceus | reverse complement strand
ACACCGCCCGGGCCCATTTTGGCGCGACACCGGCCGGGCCCATTTTGGCGCGGCACGGCCCGGGCCCATTTTGGCGCGGCACCGCCCGGGCCAATTTTGGCGCGGCACCGCCAAGGCCCTTTTAGGCGTGACACCGCCCGGGCCCATTTTGGCGCGGCACCGCCCGGGCCCATTTAGGCGCGACACCGCCCGGGCCCATTTCGGCACGACACCGGCCGGGCCCATTTTGGCGCGGCACAGCCCGGGCCCATTTTGGCGCGACACCGCCCGGGCCCATTTAGGCGCGGCACCGCCCGGGCCCATTTTGGCGCGGCACCACCCGGGCCCTTTTAGGCGTGACACCGCCTGGGCCTATTCTGGCGCGGCACTGCCCGGTCCCATTTTGGCGCGACACCGCCAGGGCCCATTTAGGCGCAGCACCGCCCGGGCCAATTTTGGGTTAGGGTTAGGGTTAGGGTTAGGTTAGGGTTAGGGTTAGGGTTAGGGTTAGGGTTAGGGTTAGGGTTAGGGTTAGGGTGAACCTCCCCAGAGGACTGAAACCAGCTTGATTATATGCTACAAGAGGCTTGACCACGTAGGTGCAGTATTACCAAGAGACTGAGCGGGATCACCTTCTTCATCTGCAAAGGGTAAGTCTGTGACTACCTCTGTTGGGTCTGCTGTGCATTCATGGCCTTTTGGCACCATGGGCCCGGGCGGCACCACCCGGTCCCATTTTGGCACGGCACCGCCCGGGCCCATTTTGGAGCGGCACCGCCCGGGCCCATTTAGGCGCGGCACAAACCGGGCCCATTTTGGCACAGCACCGCCCGGGCCGATTTAGGCACGACACCGCCCGGGCCCATTTTGGCGCGGCACCGCCCGGGCCCATTTTGGCGCGACACCGCCCGGGCCCATTTTGGCGCGGCACCGCCCGGGCCCATTTTGGCGCGGCACCGCCCGGGCCCATTTTGGTGCGACACCGCCCGGGCCCTTTTAGGCGTGACACCGCCCGGGCCCATTTTGGGGCGGCACCGCCCGGGCCCATTTTGGCGCGGCACCGCCCGGGCCCATTTTGGCGCGACACCGCCCGGGCCCATTTTGGCGCGACACCGGCCGGGCCCATTTTGGCGCGGCACGGCCCGGGCCCATTTTGGCGCGGCACCGCCCCGGCCAATTTTGGCGCGGCACCGCCCGGGCCCTTTTAGGCGTGACACCGCCCGGGCCCATTTTGGCGCGGCACCGCCCGGGCCCATTTAGGCGCGACACCGCCCGGGCCCATTGTGGCGCGGCACCGCCCGGGCCCATTTTGGCGCGACACCACCCGGGACCATTTTTGCGCGGCACCTCCCGGGCCCATTTTGGCGCGGCACCGCCCGGGCCCATTTTGGCGCGGCACCGCCCGGGTCCATTTTGGCGCGACACCGCCCGGGCCCATTATAGCGCGGCACCGCCCGGGCCCATTTAGGCGCGACACCGCCCGGGCCCATTTGGGCCCTGCACCGCCCGGGCCCATTTTGGCGCGGCACCGCCCGGGCCCATTTTGGCGCGGCACCGCCCGGGCCCTTTTAGGCGTGACACCGCCCGTACCCATTTTGGCGCGGCACCGCCCGGGCCCATTTTGGCGCGGCGCCGCCCTGGCCCATTTTGGAACGGCAACGCCCGAACCCATTTAGGCGCGACACCGCCCGGGCCCATCTTGGCGCGACACCGGCCGTTTCCATTTTGGCGCGGCACCGCCCGGGCCAATTTTGGCGCGGCACCGCCCAGGCCCATTTAGGAGCGGCACCGCCCGGGCCCATTTTGGCGCGGCACCGCCCGGGCCCATTTTGGAGCGGCACCGCCCGGGCCCATTTAGGCGCGGCACCGCCCGGGCCCATTTAGGCGCGGCACCGCCCGGGCCCATTTTGGGTTAGGGTTAGGGTTAGGGTTAGGGTTAGGGTTAGGGTTAGGGTTAGGGTTAGAGTTAGGGTTAGGGTTAGGGTGAACCTCCCCAGAGGACTGAAACCAGCTTGATTATATGCTACAAGAGGCTTGACCACGTAGGTGCAGTACTACCAAGAGACTGAGCGGGATCACCATCTTCATCTGCAAAGGGTAAGTCTGTGACAACCTCTGTTGGGTCTGCTGTGCATTCATGGCCTTTTGGCACCATGGGCCCGGGCGGCACCACCCGGTCCCATTTTGGCAAGGCACCGCCCGGGCCCATTTTGGAGCGGCACCTCCCGGGCCCATTTAGGCGCGGCACCTCCCGGGCCCATTTTGGCGCGGCACCGCCCGGGCCGATTTAGGCACGACACCGCCCGGGCCCAGTTTGGCGTGGCACCGCCCGGGCCCATTTTGGCGCGACACCGCCCGGGCCCATTTTGGCGCGACACCGGCCGGGCCCATTTTGGCGCGACACCGGCCCGGGCCCATTTTGGCGCGGCACCGCCCGGGCCAATTTTGGCGCGGCACCGCCAAGGCCCTTTTAGACGTGACACCGCCCGGGCCCATTTTGGCGCGGCACCGCCCGGGCCCATTTAGGCGCGACACCGCCCGGGCCCATTTTGGCGCGGCACCGCCTGGGCCCATTTAGGCGCGAAACCGCCCGGGCCCATTTTGGCGCGGCACCGCCCGGGCCCATTTTGGCGCAGCACCGCCCGGGCCCATTTTGGCGCGGCACCGCCCGGGCCCATTTTGGCGCGACACCGCCCGGTCCCATTTTTGCGTGGCATCTCCCGGGCCCATTTTGGCGCGGCAACGCCTGGGCCCATTTTGGCGCGGCACTGCCCGGGTCCATTATGGCGCGGCACCGCCCGGGCCCATTTTGGCGCGACACCGGCCGGGCCCATTTTGGCGCGGCACCGCCCGGGCCCATTTTTGCGCGGCACCGCCCGGGCCCATTTTTGCGCGGCACCGCCCTGGCCCATTTTGGCGTGGTACCGCCCGGGCCCATTTTGGCGTGGTACCGCCCGGGCCCATTTAGGCCCGGCAACGCCCTGGCCAATTTTTGGTTAGGGTTAGGGTTAGGGTTAGGGTTAGGGTTAGGGTTAGGGTTAGGGTTAGGGTGAACCTCCCCAGAGGACTGAAACCAGCTTGATTATATGCTACAAGAGGCTTGACCACGTAGTTGCAGTATTACCAAGAGACTGAGCGGGATCACCTTCTTCATCTGCAAAGGGTAAGTCTGTGACTACCTCTGTTGGGTCTGCTGTGCATTCATGGCTTTTGGCACCATGGGCCCGGGCGGCACCATGGGCCCGGGCGGCACCACCCGGTCCCATTTTGGCGCGGCACCGCCCGGGCCCATTTTGGCGTGGCACCGCCCGGGCCCATTTTGGCCCGGCACCGCCGGGCCCTTTTAGGCGTGACACCGCCCGGGCCCATTTTGGCGCGGCACCGCCCGGGCCCATTTTGGCGCGACACCGCCCGGGCCCATTTAGGCGCGACACCGCCCGGGCCCATTTAGGCGCGGCACCGTCTGGGCCCATTTTGGCGCGGCAACGCCCGGGCCCATTTAGGCGCGGCACCGCCCGGACCCATTTTGGCGCGGCACCGCCCGGGCCCATTTAGTCGCGGCACCGCCCGGGCCTATTTTGTGTTAGGGTTAGGGTTAGGGTTAGGGTTAGGGTTAGGGTTAGGGTTAGGGTTAGGGTTAGGTTTAGGGTTAGGGTTAGGGTTAGGGTTAGGGTTAGGGTTAGGGTTAGGGTTAGGGTTAGGGTTAGGGTGTACCTCCCCAGAGGACTGAAACCAGCGTGATTATATGCTACAAGAGGCTTGACCACATAGGTGCTGTATTACCAAGAGACTGAGAGGGATCACCTTCTTCATCTACAAAGGGTAAATCTGTGACTACCTCTGTTGGGTCTGCTGTGCATTCATGGCCTTTTGGCACCATGGGCCCGGGCGGCACCATGGGCCCGGGCGGCACCACCTGGTCCCATTTTAGCGCGGCACCGCCCGGGCCCATTTTGGAGCGGCACCGCCCGGGCCCATTATAGCGCGGCACCGCCCGGGCCCATTTAGGCGCGACACCGCCCGGGCCCATTTGGGCCCGGCACCGCCCGGGCCCATTTTGGCGCGGCACCGCCCGGGCCCATTTTGGCGCGGCACCGCCCGGGCCCTTTTAGGCGTGACACCGCCCGTACCCATTTTGGCGCGGCACCGCCCGGGCCCATTTTGGCGCGGCGCCGCCCTGGCCCATTTTGGAACGGCAACGCCCGAACCCATTTAGGCGCGACACCGCCCGGGCCCATCTTGGCGCGACACCGGCCGTTTCCATTTTGGCGCGGCACCGCCCGGGCCAATTTTGGCGCGGCACCGCCCAGGCCCATTTAGGAGCGGCACCGCCCGGGCCCATTTTGGCGCGGCACCGCCCGGGCCCATTTTGGAGCGGCACCGCCCGGGCCCATTTAGGCGCGGCACCGCCCGGGCCCATTTAGGCGCGGCACCGCCCGGGCCCATTTTGGGTTAGGGTTAGGGTTAGGGTTAGGGTTAGGGTTAGGGTTAGGGTTAGGGTTAGAGTTAGGGTTAGGGTTAGGGTGAACCTCCCCAGAGGACTGAAACCAGCTTGATTATATGCTACAAGAGGCTTGACCACGTAGGTGCAGTATTACCAAGAGACTGAGCGGGATCACCATCTTCATCTGCAAAGGGTAAGTCTGTGACAACCTCTGTTGGGTCTGCTGTGCATTCATGGCCTTTTGGCACCATGGGCCCGGGCGGCACCACCCGGTCCCATTTTGGCAAGGCACCGCCCGGGCCCATTTTGGAGCGGCACCTCCCGGGCCCATTTAGGCGCGGCACCTCCCGGGCCCATTTTGGCGCGGCACCGCCCGGGCCGATTTAGGCACGACACCGCCCGGGCCCATTTTGGCGTGGCACCGCCCGGGCCCATTTTGGCGCGACACCGCCCGGGCCCATTTTGGCGCGACACCGGCCGGGCCCATTTTGGCGCGGCACGGCCCGGGCCCATTTTGGCGCGGCACCGCCCGGGCCAATTTTGGCGCGGCACCGCCAAGGCCCTTTTAGGCGTGACACCGCCCGGGCCCATTTTGGCGCGGCACCGCCCGGGCCCATTTAGGCGCGACACCGCCCGGGCCCATTTTGGCGCGGCACCGCCTGGGCCCATTTAGGCGCGAAACCGCCCGGGCCCATTTTGGCGCGGCACCGCCTGGGCCCATTTTGGCGCGGCACCGCCCGGGTCCATTATGGCGCGGCACCGCCCGGGCCCATTTTGGCGCGACACCGGCCGGGCCCATTTTGGCGCGGCACCGCCCGGGCCCATTTTGGAGCGGCACCGCCTGGGCCCATTTAGGCGCGGCACCGCCCGGTCCCATTTTGGTGCGGCACCGCCCGGGACCATTTAGGCGCGACACCGCCCGGGCCCATTTTGGCGCGGCAACTCCCGGGCCCATTTTTGCGCGGCACCGCCCGGGCCCATTTTTGCGCGGCACCGCCCTGGCCCATTTTGGCGCGGCACCGCCCGGGCCCATTTTGGCGTGGTACCGCCCGGGCCCATTTAGGCCCGGCAACGCCCTGGCCCATTTTTGGTTAGGGTTAGGGTTAGGGTTAGGGTTAGGGTTAGGGTTAGGGTTAGGGTTAGGGTTAGGGTGAACCTCCCCAGAGGACTGAAACCAGCTTGATTATATGCTACAAGAGGCTTGACCACGTAGTTGCAGTATTACCAAGAGACTGAGCGGGATCACCTTCTTCATCTGCAAAGGGTAAGTCTGTGACTACCTCTGTTGGGTCTGCTGTGCATTCATGGCTTTTGGCACCATGGGCCCGGGCGGCACCATGGGCCCGGGCGGCACCACCCGGTCCCATTTTGGCGCGGCACCGCCCGGGCCCATTTTGGCGTGGCACCGCCCGGGCCCATTTTGGCCCGGCACCGCCGGGCCCTTTTAGGCGTGACACCGCCCGGGCCCATTTTGGCGCGGCACCGCCCGGGCCCATTTAGGCGCGACACCGCCCGGGCCCATTTCGGCACGACACCGGCCGGGCCCATTTTGGCGCGGCACAGCCCGGGCCCATTTTGGCGCGACACCGCCCGGGCCCATTTAGGCGCGGCACCGCCCGGGCCCATTTTGGCGCGGCACCACCCGGGCCCTTTTAGGCGTGACACCGCCTGGGCCTATTCTGGCGCGGCACTGCCCGGTCCCATTTTGGCGCGACACCGCCAGGGCCCATTTAGGCGCAGCACCGCCCGGGCCAATTTTGGGTTAGGGTTAGGGTTAGGGTTAGGTTAGGGTTAGGGTTAGGGTTAGGGTTAGGGTTAGGGTTAGGGTTAGGGTTAGGGTGAACCTCCCCAGAGGACTGAAACCAGCTTGATTATATGCTACAAGAGGCTTGACCACGTAGGTGCAGTATTACCAAGAGACTGAGCGGGATCACCTTCTTCATCTGCAAAGGGTAAGTCTGTGACTACCTCTGTTGGGTCTGCTGTGCATTCATGGCCTTTTGGCACCATGGGCCCGGGCGGCACCACCCGGTCCCATTTTGGCACGGCACCGCCCGGGCCCATTTTGGAGCGGCACCGCCCGGGCCCATTTAGGCGCGGCACAAACCGGGCCCATTTTGGCACAGCACCGCCCGGGCCGATTTAGGCACGACACCGCCCGGGCCCATTTTGGCGCGGCACCGCCCGGGCCCATTTTGGCGCGGCACCGCCCGGGCCCATTTTGGCGCGGCACCGCCCGGGCCCATTTTGGTGCGACACCGCCCGGGCCCTTTTAGGCGTGACACCGCCCGGGCCCATTTTGGGGCGGCACCGCCCGGGCCCATTTTGGCGCGGCACCGCCCGGGCCCATTTTGGCGCGACACCGCCCGGGCCCATTTTGGCGCGACACCGGCCGGGCCCATTTTGGCGCGGCACGGCCCGGGCCCATTTTGGCGCGGCACCGCCCCGGCCAATTTTGGCGCGGCACCGCCCGGGCCCTTTTAGGCGTGACACCGCCCGGGCCCATTTTGGCGCGGCACCGCCCGGGCCCATTTAGGCGCGACACCGCCCGGGCCCATTGTGGCGCGGCACCGCCCGGGCCCATTTTGGCGCGACACCACCCGGGACCATTTTTGCGCGGCACCTCCCGGGCCCATTTTGGCGCGGCACCGCCCGGGCCCATTTTGGCGCGGCACCGCCCGGGTCCATTTTGGCGCGACACCGCCCGGGCCCATTATAGCGCGGCACCGCCCGGGCCCATTTAGGCGCGACACCGCCCGGGCCCATTTGGGCCCTGCACCGCCCGGGCCCATTTTGGCGCGGCACCGCCCGGGCCCATTTTGGCGCGGCACCGCCCGGGCCCTTTTAGGCGTGACACCGCCCGTACCCATTTTGGCGCGGCACCGCCCGGGCCCATTTTGGCGCGGCGCCGCCCTGGCCCATTTTGGAACGGCAACGCCCGAACCCATTTAGGCGCGACACCGCCCGGGCCCATCTTGGCGCGACACCGGCCGTTTCCATTTTGGCGCGGCACCGCCCGGGCCAATTTTGGCGCGGCACCGCCCAGGCCCATTTAGGAGCGGCACCGCCCGGGCCCATTTTGGCGCGGCACCGCCCGGGCCCATTTTGGAGCGGCACCGCCCGGGCCCATTTAGGCGCGGCACCGCCCGGGCCCATTTAGGCGCGGCACCGCCCGGGCCCATTTTGGGTTAGGGTTAGGGTTAGGGTTAGGGTTAGGGTTAGGGTTAGGGTTAGGGTTAGAGTTAGGGTTAGGGTTAGGGTGAACCTCCCCAGAGGACTGAAACCAGCTTGATTATATGCTACAAGAGGCTTGACCACGTAGGTGCAGTATTACCAAGAGACTGAGCGGGATCACCATCTTCATCTGCAAAGGGTAAGTCTGTGACAACCTCTGTTGGGTCTGCTGTGCATTCATGGCCTTTTGGCACCATGGGCCCGGGCGGCACCACCCGGTCCCATTTTGGCAAGGCACCGCCCGGGCCCATTTTGGAGCGGCACCTCCCGGGCCCATTTAGGCGCGGCACCTCCCGGGCCCATTTTGGCGCGGCACCGCCCGGGCCGATTTAGGCACGACACCGCCCGGGCCCAGTTTGGCGTGGCACCGCCCGGGCCCATTTTGGCGCGACACCGCCCGGGCCCATTTTGGCGCGACACCGGCCGGGCCCATTTTGGCGCGACACCGGCCCGGGCCCATTTTGGCGCGGCACCGCCCGGGCCAATTTTGGCGCGGCACCGCCAAGGCCCTTTTAGACGTGACACCGCCCGGGCCCATTTTGGCGCGGCACCGCCCGGGCCCATTTAGGCGCGACACCGCCCGGGCCCATTTTGGCGCGGCACCGCCTGGGCCCATTTAGGCGCGAAACCGCCCGGGCCCATTTTGGCGCGGCACCGCCCGGGCCCATTTTGGCGCAGCACCGCCCGGGCCCATTTTGGCGCGGCACCGCCCGGGCCCATTTTGGCGCGACACCGCCCGGTCCCATTTTTGCGTGGCATCTCCCGGGCCCATTTTGGCGCGGCAACGCCTGGGCCCATTTTGGCGCGGCACTGCCCGGGTCCATTATGGCGCGGCACCGCCCGGGCCCATTTTGGCGCGACACCGGCCGGGCCCATTTTGGCGCGGCACCGCCCGGGCCCATTTTTGCGCGGCACCGCCCGGGCCCATTTTTGCGCGGCACCGCCCTGGCCCATTTTGGCGTGGTACCGCCCGGGCCCATTTTGGCGTGGTACCGCCCGGGCCCATTTAGGCCCGGCAACGCCCTGGCCAATTTTTGGTTAGGGTTAGGGTTAGGGTTAGGGTTAGGGTTAGGGTTAGGGTTAGGGTTAGGGTGAACCTCCCCAGAGGACTGAAACCAGCTTGATTATATGCTACAAGAGGCTTGACCACGTAGTTGCAGTATTACCAAGAGACTGAGCGGGATCACCTTCTTCATCTGCAAAGGGTAAGTCTGTGACTACCTCTGTTGGGTCTGCTGTGCATTCATGGCTTTTGGCACCATGGGCCCGGGCGGCACCATGGGCCCGGGCGGCACCACCCGGTCCCATTTTGGCGCGGCACCGCCCGGGCCCATTTTGGCGTGGCACCGCCCGGGCCCATTTTGGCCCGGCACCGCCGGGCCCTTTTAGGCGTGACACCGCCCGGGCCCATTTTGGCGCGGCACCGCCCGGGCCCATTTTGGCGCGACACCGCCCGGGCCCATTTAGGCGCGACACCGCCCGGGCCCATTTAGGCGCGGCACCGTCTGGGCCCATTTTGGCGCGGCAACGCCCGGGCCCATTTAGGCGCGGCACCGCCCGGACCCATTTTGGCGCGGCACCGCCCGGGCCCATTTAGTCGCGGCACCGCCCGGGCCTATTTTGTGTTAGGGTTAGGGTTAGGGTTAGGGTTAGGGTTAGGGTTAGGGTTAGGGTTAGGGTTAGGTTTAGGGTTAGGGTTAGGGTTAGGGTTAGGGTTAGGGTTAGGGTTAGGGTTAGGGTTAGGGTTAGGGTGTACCTCCCCAGAGGACTGAAACCAGCGTGATTATATGCTACAAGAGGCTTGACCACATAGGTGCTGTATTACCAAGAGACTGAGAGGGATCACCTTCTTCATCTACAAAGGGTAAATCTGTGACTACCTCTGTTGGGTCTGCTGTGCATTCATGGCCTTTTGGCACCATGGGCCCGGGCGGCACCACCCGGTCCCATTTTGGCACGGCACCGCCCGGGCCCATTTTGGAGCGGCACCGCCCGGGCCCATTTAGGCGCGGCACAAACCGGGCCCATTTTGGCACAGCACCGCCCGGGCCGATTTAGGCACGACACCGCCCGGGCCCATTTTGGCGCGGCACCGCCCGGGCCCATTTTGGCGCGACACCGCCCGGGCCCATTTTGGCGCGGCACCGCCCGGGCCCATTTTGGCGCGGCACCGCCCGGGCCCATTTTGGTGCGACACCGCCCGGGCCCTTTTAGGCGTGACACCGCCCGGGCCCATTTTGGGGCGGCACCGCCCGGGCCCATTTTGGCGCGGCACCGCCCGGGCCCATTTTGGCGCGACACCGCCCGGGCCCATTTTGGCGCGACACCGGCCGGGCCCATTTTGGCGCGGCACGGCCCGGGCCCATTTTGGCGCGGCACCGCCCCGGCCAATTTTGGCGCGGCACCGCCCGGGCCCTTTTAGGCGTGACACCGCCCGGGCCCATTTTGGCGCGGCACCGCCCGGGCCCATTTAGGCGCGACACCGCCCGGGCCCATTGTGGCGCGGCACCGCCCGGGCCCATTTTGGCGCGACACCACCCGGGACCATTTTTGCGCGGCACCTCCCGGGCCCTTTTTGGCGCGGCACCGCCCGGGCCCATTTTGGCGCGGCACCGCCCGGGTCCATTTTGGCGCGACACCGCCCGGGCCCATTATAGCGCGGCACCGCCCGGGCCCATTTAGGCGCGACACCGCCCGGGCCCATTTGGGCCCTGCACCGCCCGGGCCCATTTTTGCGCGGCACCGCCCGGGCCCATTTTGGCGCGGCACCGCCCGGGCCCTTTTAGGCGTGACACCGCCCGTACCCATTTTGGCGCGGCACCGCCCGGGCCCATTTTGGCGCGGCGCCGCCCTGGCCCATTTTGGAACGGCAACGCCCGAACCCATTTAGGCGCGACACCGCCCGGGCCCATCTTGGCGCGACACCGGCCGTTTCCATTTTGGCGCGGCACCGCCCGGGCCAATTTTGGCGCGGCACCGCCCAGGCCCATTTAGGAGCGGCACCGCCCGGGCCCATTTTGGCGCGGCACCGCCCGGGCCCATTTTGGAGCGGCACCGCCCGGGCCCATTTAGGCGCGGCACCGCCCGGGCCCATTTAGGCGCGGCACCGCCCGGGCCCATTTTGGGTTAGGGTTAGGGTTAGGGTTAGGGTTAGGGTTAGGGTTAGGGTTAGGGTTAGAGTTAGGGTTAGGGTTAGGGTGAACCTCCCCAGAGGACTGAAACCAGCTTGATTATATGCTACAAGAGGCTTGACCACGTAGGTGCAGTATTACCAAGAGACTGAGCGGGATCACCATCTTCATCTGCAAAGGGTAAGTCTGTGACAACCTCTGTTGGGTCTGCTGTGCATTCATGGCCTTTTGGCACCATGGGCCCGGGCGGCACCACCCGGTCCCATTTTGGCAAGGCACCGCCCGGGCCCATTTTGGAGCGGCACCTCCCGGGCCCATTTAGGCGCGGCACCTCCCGGGCCCATTTTGGCGCGGCACCGCCCGGGCCGATTTAGGCACGACACCGCCCGGGCCCATTTTGGCGTGGCACCGCCCGGGCCCATTTTGGCGCGACACCGCCCGGGCCCATTTTGGCGCGACACCGGCCGGGCCCATTTTGGCGCGACACCGGCCCGGGCCCATTTTGGCGCGGCACCGCCCGGGCCAATTTTGGCGCGGCACCGCCAAGGCCCTTTTAGACGTGACACCGCCCGGGCCCATTTTGGCGCGGCACCGCCCGGGCCCATTTAGGCGCGACACCGCCCGGGCCCATTTTGGCGCGGCACCGCCTGGGCCCATTTAGGCGCGAAACCGCCCGGGCCCATTTTGGCGCGGCACCGCCCGGGCCCATTTTGGCGCAGCACCGCCCGGGCCCATTTAGGCGCGGCACCGCCCGGGCCCATTTTGGCGCGACACCGCCCGGTCCCATTTTTGCGTGGCATCTCCCGGGCCCATTTTGGCGCGGCAACGCCTGGGCCCATTTTGGCGCGGCACTGCCCGGGTCCATTATGGCGCGGCACCGCCCGGGCCCATTTTGGCGCGACACCGGCCGGGCCCATTTTGGCGCGGCACCGCCCGGGCCCATTTTTGCGCGGCACCGCCCGGGCCCATTTTTGCGCGGCACCGCCCTGGCCCATTTTGGCGTGGTACCGCCCGGGCCCATTTTGGCGTGGTACCGCCCGGGCCCATTTAGGCCCGGCAACGCCCTGGCCAATTTTTGGTTAGGGTTAGGGTTAGGGTTAGGGTTAGGGTTAGGGTTAGGGTTAGGGTTAGGGTGAACCTCCCCAGAGGACTGAAACCAGCTTGATTATATGCTACAAGAGGCTTGACCACGTAGTTGCAGTATTACCAAGAGACTGAGCGGGATCACCTTCTTCATCTGCAAAGGGTAAGTCTGTGACTACCTCTGTTGGGTCTGCTGTGCATTCATGGCTTTTGGCACCATGGGCCCGGGCGGCACCATGGGCCCGGGCGGCACCACCCGGTCCCATTTTGGCGCGGCACCGCCCGGGCCCATTTTGGCGTGGCACCGCCCGGGCCCATTTTGGCCCGGCACCGCCGGGCCCTTTTAGGCGTGACACCGCCCGGGCCCATTTTGGCGCGGCACCGCCCGGGCCCATTTTGGCGCGACACCGCCCGGGCCCATTTAGGCGCGACACCGCCCGGGCCCATTTAGGCGCGGCACCGTCTGGGCCCATTTTGGCGCGGCAACGCCCGGGCCCATTTAGGCGCGGCACCGCCCGGACCCATTTTGGCGCGGCACCGCCCGGGCCCATTTAGTCGCGGCACCGCCCGGGCCTATTTTGTGTTAGGGTTAGGGTTAGGGTTAGGGTTAGGGTTAGGGTTAGGGTTAGGGTTAGGGTTAGGTTTAGGGTTAGGGTTAGGGTTAGGGTTAGGGTTAGGGTTAGGGTTAGGGTTAGGGTTAGGGTTAGGGTGTACCTCCCCAGAGGACTGAAACCAGCGTGATTATATGCTACAAGAGGCTTGACCACATAGGTGCTGTATTACCAAGAGACTGAGAGGGATCACCTTCTTCATCTACAAAGGGTAAATCTGTGACTACCTCTGTTGGGTCTGCTGTGCATTCATGGCCTTTTGGCACCATGGGCCCGGGCGGCACCATGGGCCCGGGCGGCACCACCTGGTCCCATTTTAGCGCGGCACCGCACGGGCCCATTTTGGAGCGGCACCGCCCAGGCCCATATAGGCACGGCACCGCCCGGGCCCATTTTGGCGCAGCACCGCCCGGGCCCATTTTGGCGCGACACCGCCCTGGCCCATTTTGGCGCGGCACCGCCCGGGCCCATTTAGGCGCGACACCGCCCGGGCCCATTTTGGCGCGACACCGCCCGGGCCCATTTTGGGTTAGGGTTAGGGTTATGGTTAGGGTTAGGGTTAGGGTTAGGGTTAGGGTTAGGGTTAGTGTTAGGGTTACGGTTAGGGTTAGGGTTAGGGTTAGGGTTAGGGTTAGGGTTAGGGTTAGGGTTAGGGTTAGGGTTAGGGTTAGGGTTAGGGTTAGGGTTAGGGTGTACCTCCCCAGAGGACTGAAACCAGCTTGATTATATGCTACAAGAGGCTTGACCACGTAGGTGCAGTGTTACCAAGAAACTGAGCGGGATCACCTTCTTCATCTGCAAAGGGTAAGCCTGTGACTACCTCTGTTAGGTCTGCTGTGCAATCATGGCCTTTTGGCACCATGGGCCCGGGCGGCACCATCGGCCCGGGCGGCACCACCCGGTCCCATTTTGGCGCGGCACCGCCCGGGCCCATTTTGGCGCGACACCGCCCGGGCCCATTTTCGCGCGGCAACGCCCGGTCCCATTTAGGCACGGCACCGCCCGGGCCCATTTTGGCGTGACACCGCCCGGGCCCATTTTGGCGCGGCACCGCCCGGGCCTATTTAGGCGTAGCACCGCCCGGGCCCATTTTGGCGCGACACCGCCCGGGCCCATTTTGGCGCGGCACCGCCCGGGCCCATTTAGGCGCGGCACCGCCCGGGCCCATTTTGGAGCGGCACCGCCCGGGCCCATTTTTGCGCGGCACCGCCCGGGCCCATTTTGGCGCGACACCGCCCGGGCCCATTTAGGCGCGGCACCGCCCGGGCCCATTTTGGCGCGGCACCGCCCGGGCCCATTTAGGCGCGGCACCGCCCTGGCCCATTTTTGGTTAGGGTTAGGGTTAGGGTTAGGGTTAGGGTTAGGGTTAGGGTTAGGGTTAGGGTTAGGGTTAGGGTGTACCTCCCCAGAGGACTGAAACCAGCTTGATTATATGTTACAAGAGGCTTGACCACGTAGGTGCAGTATTACCAAGAGACTGAGCGGGATCACCTTCTTCATCTGCAAAGGGTAAGCCTGTGTCTACCTCTGTTGGGTCTGCTGTGCATTCATGGCCTTTTGGCACCATGGGCCCGGGCGGCACCACCCGGTCCCATTTTAGCGCGGCACCGCCCGGGCCCATTTTGGCGCGACACCCGCCGTTTCCATTTTGGCGCGGCACCGCCCGGACCCATTTAGGCGCGACACCGCCCGGGCCCATTTTCGGTTAGGGTTAGGGTTAGGGTTAGGGTTAGGGTTAGGGTTATGGTTAGGATTAGGGTTAGGGTTAGGGTTAGGGTTAGGGTTAGGGTTAGGGTTAGGGTTAGGGTTAGGGTTAGGGTTAGGGTTAGGGTTAGGGTTAGGGTTAGGGTTAGGGTTAGGGTTAGGGTTAGGGTGAACCTCCCCAGAGGACTGAAACCAGCTTGATTATATGCTACAAGAGGCTTGACCACGTAGGTGCAGTATTACCAAGAGACTGAGTGGGATCACCTTCTTCATCTGCAAAGGGTAAGTCTGTGACTAGCTCTGTTGGGACTGCTGTGCATTCATGGCCTTTTGGCACCATGGGCCCGGGAAGCACCATGGGTCCGGGCGTCACCACCCGGTCCCATTTTGGCGCGGCACCGCCCGGGCCCATTTTGGAGCGGCAAAGCCCGGGCCCATTTAGGCGCGACACCGCCCGGGCCCATTTTGGCACGACACCGGCCGTTTCCATTTTGGCGCGCCACCGCCCGGGCCCATTTAGGCGCGACACCGCCCGGGCCCATTTTGGCGCGACACCGGCCGGGCCCATTTTGGCGCGGCACAGCCCGGGCCCATTTTGGCGCGACACCGCCCAGGCCCATTTAGGCGCAGCACCGCCCGGGCCCATTTTGGCGCGGCACCGCCCGGGCCCTTTTAGGCGTGACACCGCCTGGGCCTATTCTGGCGCGGCACTGCCCGGTCCCATTTTGGCGCGACACCGCCCGGGCCCATTTAGGCGCGGCACCGCCCGGGCCCATTTTTGCGCGGCACCGCCCTGGCCCATTTTGGCGCGGCACCGCCGGGGCTCATTTTGGCGTGGTACCGCCCGGGCCCATTTAGACCCGGCAACGCCCTGGCCCATTTTTGGTTAGGGTTAGGGTTAGGGTTAGGGTTAGGGTTAGGGTTAGGGTTAGGGTTAGGGTTAGGGTTAGGGTTAGGGTTAGGGTGTACCTCCCCAGAGGACTGAAACCAGCGTGATTATATGCTACAAGAGGCTTGACCACATAGGTGCTGTATTACCAAGAGACTGAGCGGGATCACCTTCTTCATCTACAAAGGGTAAATCTGTGACTACCTCTGTTGGGTCTGCTGTGCATTCATGGCCTTTTGGCACCATGGGCCCGGGCGGCACCATGGGCCCGGGCGGCACCACCTGGTCCCATTTTAGCGCGGCACCGCACGGGCCCATTTTGGAGCGGCACCGCCCAGGCCCATATAGGCGCGGCACCGCCCGGGCCCATTTTGGCGCGGCACCGCCCGGGCCCATTTTGGCGCGACACCGCCCGGGCCCATTTTGGCGCGGCACCGCCCGGGCCCATTTAGGCGCGACACCGCCCGGGCCCATTTTGGCGCGACACCGCCCGGGCCCATTTTGGGTTAGGGTTAGGGTTATGGTTAGGGTTAGGGTTAGGGTTAGGGTTAGGGTTAGTGTTAGGGTTACGGTTAGGTTTAGGGTTAGGGTTAGGGTTAGGGTTAGGGTTAGGGTTAGGGTTAGGGTTAGGGTTAGGGTTAGGGTTAGGGTGAACCTCCCCAGAGGACTGAAACCAGCTTGATTATATGCTACAAGAGGCTTGACCACGTAGGTGCAGTATTACCAAGAGACTGAGCGGGATCACCTTCTTCATCTGCAAAGGGTAAGTCTGTGACTAGCTCTGTTGGGACTGCTGTGCATTCATGGCCTTTTGGCACCATGGGCCCGGGAAGCACCATGGGCCCGGGCGTCACCACCCGGTCCCATTTTGGCGCGGCACCGCCCGGGCCCATTTTGGAGCGGCAACGCCCGGGCCCATTTAGGCGCGACACCGCCCGGGCCCATTTTGGCACGACACCGGCCGTTTCCATTTTGGCGCGGCACCGCCCGGGCCCATTTAGGCGCGACACCGCCCGGGCCCTTTTAGGCGTGACACCGCCTGGGCCTATTCTGGCGCGGCACTGCCCGGTCCCATTTTGGCGCGACACCGCCCGGGCCCGTTTAGGCGCGGCACCGCCCGGGCCAATTTTGGGTTAGGGTTAGGGTTAGGGTTAGGTTAGGGTTAGGGTTAGGGTTAGGGTTAGGGTTAGGGTTAGGGTTAGGGTTAGGGTGAACCTCCCCAGAGGACTGAAACCAGCTTGATTATATGCTACAAGAGGCTTGACCACGTAGGTGCAGTATTACCAAGAGACTGAGCGGGATCACCTTCTTCATCTGCAAAGGGTAAGTCTGTGACTACCTCTGTTGGGTCTGCTGTGCATTCATGGCCTTTTGGCACCATGGGCCCGGGCGGCACCACCCGGTCCCATTTTGGCACGGCACCGCCCGGGCCCATTTTGGAGCGGCACCGCCCGGGCCCATTTAGGCGCGGCACAAACCGGGCCCATTTTGGCACGGCACCGCCCGGGCCCATTTAGGCGCGACACCGCCCGGGCCCATTTTGGCGCGGCACCGCCCGGGCACATTTTGGCGCGGCACCGCCCGGGCCCATTTAGGAGCGGCACCGCCCGGGCCAATTTTAGCGCGGCACCACCCGGGCCCATTTTGGAGCGGCACCGCCCGGGCCCATTTAGGCGCGGCACCGCCCGGGCCCATTTAGGCGCGGCACCGCCCGGGCCCATTTTGGGTTAGGGTTAGGGTTAGGGTTAGGGTTAGGGTTAGGGTTAGAGTTAGGGTTAGGGTTAGGGTGAACCTCCCCAGAGGACTGAAACCAGCTTGATTATATGCTACAAGAGGCTTGACCACGTAGGTGCAGTATTACCAAGAGACTGAGCGGGATCACCTTCTTCATCTGCAAAGGGTAAGTCTGTGACTACCTCTGTTGGGTCTGCTGTGCATTCATGGCCTTTTGGCACCATTGGCCCGGGCGGCACCATTGGCCCGGGCGGCACCACCCGGTCCCATTTTGGCGCGTCACCGCCCGGGCCCATTTTGGAGCGGCACCGCCCGGGCCCATTTAGGCGCGACACCGCCCGGGCCCATTTTGGCGCGACAACGGCCGTTTCCATTTTGGCGCGGCACCGCCCGGGCCCATTTAGGCGCGACACCGCCCGGGCCCATTTTGGCGCGACACCGGCCGGGCCCATTATGGCGCGGCACCGCCCGGGCCCAGTTAGGCGTGGCACCGCCCGGGCCCATTTAGGCGCGGCACCGCCCGGGCCCATTTTGGGTTAGGGTTAGGGTTAGGGTTAGGGTTAGGGTTAGGGTTAGGGTTAGGGTTAGGGTTAGGGTTAGGGTTAGGGTGTACCTCCCCAGAGGACTGAAACCAGCTTGATTATATGCTACAAGAGGCTTGACCACGTAGGTGCAGTATTACCAAGAGACTGAGCGGGATCACCTTCTTCATCTGCAAAGGGTAAGTCTGTGACTACCTCTGTTGGGTCTGCTGTGCATTCATGGCCTTTTGGCACCATGGGCCCGGGCGGCACCACCCGGTCCCATTTTAGCGCGGCACCGCCCGGGCCCATTTTGGCGATGCACCGCCCGGGCCCATTTTGGCGCGGCACCCCCCGGGCCCATTTAGGCGCGGCACCGCCCGGCCCCATTTTGGGTTAGGGTTAGGGTTAGGGTTAGGGTTAGGGTTAGGGTTAGGGTTAGGGTGATCCTCCCCAGAGGACTGAAACCAGCTTGATTATATGCTACAAGGGGCTTGACCACGTAGGTGCAGTATTACCAAGAGACTGAGCAGGATTACCTTCTTCATCTGCAAAGGGTAAGTCTGTGACTACCTCTGTTGGGTCTGCTGTGCATTCATAGCCTTTTGGCACCATGGGCCCGGGCGGCACAATGGGCCCGGGCAGCACCACCCGGTCCCATTTTGGAGTGGCACCGCCCGGGCCCATTTAGGCGCGGCACCGCCCGGGCCCATTTTGGCGCGGCACCGCCCGGGCCCATTTAGGCGCTACACCGGCCGGGCCCATTTTGTCGCGACACCGGCCGGGCCCATTTTGACGCGGCACCGCCCGGGCCAATTTAGGCGCGGCACCGCCCGGGCCCATTTTGGCGCGACACCGGCCTGGCCCATTATAGCGCGGCACCGCCCGGGCCCATTTTGGAGCGACACCACCCGGGCCCATTTTGGCGCGACACCGGCCGTTTCCATTTTGGCGCGGCACCTCCCGGGCCCATTTAGGCGCGACACCGCCCGGGCCATTTTAGGCGTGACACCGCCTGGGCCCATTTAGGCGCGGCACCGCCCGGGCCCATTTTGGCGCGGCACCGCCCGGGCCCATTTTGGCGTGGTACCGCCCGGGCCCATTTAGGCGCGGCAACGCCCTGGCCCATTTTGGGTTAGGGTTTGGGTTAGGGTTAGGGTTAGGATAGGGTTAGGGTTAGGCTTAGGGTTAGGGTTAGGGTTAGGGTTAGGGTTAGGGTTAGGGTTAGGGTGTACCTCCCCAGAGGACTGAAACCAGCTTGATTATATGCTACAAGAGGCTTGACCACGTAGGTGCAGTATTACCAAGAGACTGAGCGGGATCACCTTCTTCATCTGCAAAGGGTAAGTCTGTGACTACCTCTGTTGGGTCTGCTGTGCATTCATGGCCTTTTGGCACCATGGACCCGGGCGGCACCATGGGCCCGGGCGGCACCACCAGGTCCCATTTTGGCGCGGCACCGCCCGGGCCCATTTTGGAGCGGCACCGCCCGGGCCCATTTAGGCGCGGCACCGCCCGGGCCCATTTTGGCGCGGCACCGCCCGGGCCCATTTAGGCGCGTCACCGCCCGGGCCCATTTTTGCGCGGCACCGCCCGGGCCCATTTAGGCGCGGCACCGCCCGAACCCATTTTGGCGCGGCACCGCCCGGGCCCGTTTAGGCGCGTCACCGCCCGGGCCCATTTTGGCGCGACACCGCCCGTGCCCATTTAGGCGCGGCACCGCCCGGGCCCATTTTGGCGCGACACCGCCCGGGCCCATTTTGGCGCGGCACAGACCGGGCCTATTTAGGCGCATCACCGCCCGGGCCCATTTTGGCGCGACACCGCCCGGGCCCATTTAGGCGCGGCACCGCCCGGGCCCATTTAGGCGCGGCATCGCCCGGGCCCATTTTGGAGCGGCACCGCCCGGGCCCATTTTGGCGCGGAACCGCCCGGGCCCATTTTGGCGCGACACCGCCCGGGCCCAGTTAGGCGTGGCACCGCCCGGGCCCATTTAGGCGCGGCACCGCCCGGGCCCATTTTGGGTTAGGGTTAGGGTTAGGGTTAGGCTTAGGGTTAGGGTTAGGGTTAGGGTTAGGGTGTACCTCCCCAGAGGACTGAAACCAGCTTGATTATATGCTACAAGAGGCTTGACCACGTAGGTGCAGTATTACCAAGAGACTGAGCGGGATCACCTTCTTCATCTGCAAAGGGTAAGTCTGTGACTACCTCTGTTGGGTCTGCTGTGCATTCATGGCCTTTTGGCACCATGGGCCCGGGCGGCACAATGGGCCCGGGCAGCACCACCCGGTCCCATTTTGGAGTGGCACCGCCCGGGCCCATTTAGGCGCGGCACCGCCCGGGCCCATTTTGGCGCGGCACCGCCCGGGCCCATTTAGGCACGACACCGCCCGGGCCCATTTTGGCGCGGCACCGCCCGGGCCCATTTAGGCGCTACACCGGCCGGGCCCATTTTGTCGCGACACCGGCCGGGCCCATTTTGGCGCGGCACCGCCCTGGCCCATTTTGGCGCGACACCGCCGGGACCCATTTTGGCTCGGCACCGCCCGGTCCCGTTTTGGCGCGGCACCGCCCGGGCCCATTTTGTCGCCGCACCGCCCGGGCCCATTTTGGCGCGACACCGCCCGGGCCCATTTTGGCGCGGCACCGCCCGGGCCCTTTTAGGCGTGACACCGCCTGGGCCCATTTTGGCGCAGCACCGCCCGGTCCCATTTTGGCGCGGCACCGCCCGGGCCCATTTAGGCGCGACACCGCCCGGGCCCATTTTGGCGCGGCACCCCCCGGGCCCATTTAGGCGCGGCACCGCCCGGGCCCATTTTGGGTTAGGGTTAGGGTTAGGGTTAGGGTTAGGGTTAGGGTTAGGGTTAGGGTTAGGGTTAGGGTTAGGGTTAGGGTTAGGGTTAGGGTTAGGGTGAACCTCCCCAGAGGACTGAAACCAGCTTGATTATATGCTACAAGAGGCTTGACCACGTAGGTGCAGTATTACCAAGAGACTGAGCGGGATCACCTTCTTCATCTGCAAAGGGTAAGTCTGTGACTACCTCTGTTGGGTCTGCTGTGCATTCATGGGCTTTTGGCACCATGGGCCCGGGCGGCACCATGGGCCCGGGCGGCACCACCCGGTCCCATTTTGGCGCGGCACCGCCCGGGCCCATTTTGGCGTGGCACCGCCCGGGCCCATTTTGGCGCGGCACCGCCCGGGCCCTTTTAGGCGTGACACCGCCCGGGCCCATTTTGGCGCGGCAAAGCCCGGGCACATATTGTCGCGGCACCGCCCGGGCCCATTTAGGCGCGACACCGCCCGGGCCCATTTAGGCGCGGCACCGCCCGGGCCCATTTTGGCGCGGCAACGCCCGGGCCCATTTAGGCGCGGCACCGCCCGGGCCCATTTTGGCGCGGCACCGCCCGGGCCCATTTAGGCGCGGCACCGCCCGGGCCTATTTTGAGTTAGGGTTAGGGTTAGGGTTAGGGTTAGGGTTAGGGTTAGGGTTAGGGTTAGGGTTAGGTTTAGGGTTAGGGTTAGGGTTAGGGTTAGGGTTAGGGTTAGGGTTAGGGTTAGGGTGTACCTCCCCAGAGGACTGAAACCAGCTTGATTATATGCTACAAGAGGCTTGACCACGTAGGTGCAGTATTACCAAGAGACTGAGCGGGATCACCTTCTTCATCTGCAAAGGGTAAGTCTGGGACAACCTCTGTTGGGTCTGCTGTGCATTCATGGCCTTTTGGCACCATGGGCCCGGGCAGCACCACCCGGTCCCATTTTGGCATGGCACCGCCCGGGCCCATTTAGGCGCGGCACCGCCCGGGCCCATTTAGGCGCGGCACCGCCCGGGCCCATTTTGGCGCGACACCGGCCGGGCCCATTTTGGCGCGGCACGGCCCGGTCCCATTTTGGCGCGGCACCGCCCGGGCCAATTTTGGCGCGGCACCGCCAAGGCCCTTTTAGGCGTGACACCGCCCGGGCCCATTTTGGCGCGGCACCGCCCGGGCCCATTTAGGCGCGACACCGCCCGGGCCCATTTTGGAGCGACACCGCCCGGGCCCATTATGGCGCGGCACCGCCCGGGCCCATTTTGGCGCGGCACCGCCCGCGCCCATTTTGGCGCGGCACCGCCCGGGCCCTTTTAGGCGTGACACCGCCCGGGCCCATTTTGGCGCGGCACCGCCCGGGCCCATTTTGGCGCGACACCGCCCGGGCCCATTATTGCGCGGAACCTCCCGGGCCCATTTTGGCGCGGCACCGCCCGGGTCCATTTTGGCGCGGCACCGCCCGGGTCCTTTTTGGCGCGACACCGCCCGGGCCAATTTTGGCGCGGCACCGCCCGGGCCCTTTTTGGCGCGGCACCGCCCGGGCCAATTTAGGAGCGGCACCGCCCGGGCCCATTTAGGCGCGGCACCGTCCGGGCCCATTTTGGGTTAGGGTTAGGGTTAGGGTTAGGGTTAGGGTTAGGGTTAGGGTTAGGGTGAACCTCCCCAGAGGACTGAAACCAGCTCGATTATATGCTACAAGAGGCTTGACCACGTAGGTGCAGTATTACCAAGAGACTGAGCGGGACCACCTTCTTCATCTGCAAAGGGTAAGTCTGTGACTACCTCTGTTGGGTCTGCTGTGCATTCATGGCCTTTTGGCACCATTGGCCCGGGCGGCACCATGGGCCCGGGCGGCACCACCCGGTCCCATTTTGGCGCGGCACCGCCCGGGCCCATTTTGGAGCGGCAACGCCCGGGCCCATTTAGGCGCGACACCGCCCGGGCCCATTTAGGCGCGACACCGGCTGTTTCCATTTTGGCGCGGCACCGCCCGGGCCCATTTAGGCGCCACACCGCCCGGGCCCATTTTGGCGCGACACCGCCCGGGCCCATTTTGGCGCGGCACCGCCCGGGCCATTTTAGGCGTGACACCGCCTGGGCCCATTTAGGCGCGGCACCGCCCGGTCCCATTTTGGCGCGGCACCTCCCGGGCCCATTTAGGCGCGACACCGCCCGGGCCCATTTAGGCGCGACACCGCCCGGGCCCATTTTGGCGCGGCACCGCCCGGGCCCATTTTGGCGCGGCACCGCCCGGGCCTATTTTGGCGTGGTACCGCCCGGGCCCATTTAGGCGCGGCAACGCCCTGGCCCATTTTGGGTTAGGGTTAGGGTTAGGGTTAGGGTTAGGGTTAGGGTTAGGGTTAGGGTTAGGGTTAGTCTTAGGGTTAGGGTTAGGGTTAGGGTTAGGGTTAGGGTTAGGGTTAGGGTTAGGGTTAGGGTTAGGGTTAGGGTTAGGGTTAGGGTGAACCTCCCCAGAGGACTGAAACCAGCTTGATTATATGCTACAAGAGGCTTGACCACGTAGGTGCAGTATTACCAAGAGACTGAGCGGGATCACCTTCTTCATCTTCAAAGGGTAAGTCTGTGACTACCTCTGTTGGGTCTGCTGTGCATTCATGGCCTTTTGGCACCATGGGCCCGGGCGGCACCATGGGCCCGGGCGGCACCACCCGGTCCCATTTTGGCGCGGCACCGCCCGGGCCCATTTTGGCGTGGCACCGCCCGGGCCCATTTTGGCGCGGCACCGACCGGGCCCTTTTAGGCGTGACACCGCCCGGGCCCATTTTGGCGCGGCAAAGCCCGGGCCCATTTTGGCGCGGCACCGCCCGGGCCCATTTAGGCGCGACACCGCCCGGGCCCATTTAGGCGCGGCACCGCCCGGGCCCATTTTGGCGCGGCAACGCCCGGGCCCATTTAGGCGCGGCACCGCCCGGGCCCATTTTGGCGCGGCACCGCCCGGGCCCATTTAGGCGCGGCACCGCCCGGGCCCATTTTGGCGCGACACCGCCCGGGCCCATTTTGGCGCGGCACCGCCCGGGCCATTTTAGGCGTGACACCGCCTGGGCCCATTTAGGCGCGGCACCGCCTGGTCCCATTTTGGCGCGGCACCTCCCGGGCCCATTTAGGCGCGACACCGCCCGGGCCCATTTAGGCGCGACACCGCCCGGGCCCATTTTGGCGCGGCACCGCCCGGGCCCATTTTGGCGCGGCACCGCCCGGGCCTATTTTGGCGTGGTACCGCCCGGGCCCATTTAGGCGCGGCAACGCCCTGGCCCATTTTGGGTTAGGGTTAGGGTTAGGGTTAGGGTTAGGGTTAGGGTTAGGGTTAGGGTTAGTCTTAGGGTTAGGGTTAGGGTTAGGGTTAGGGTTAGGGTTAGGGTTAGGGTTAGGGTTAGGGTTAGGGTTAGGGTGAACCTCCCCAGAGGACTGAAACCAGCTTGATTATATGCTACAAGAGGCTTGACCACGTAGGTGCAGTATTACCAAGAGACTGAGCGGGATCACCTTCTTCATCTTCAAAGGGTAAGTCTGTGACTACCTCTGTTGGGTCTGCTGTGCATTCATGGCCTTTTGGCACCATGGGCCCGGGCGGCACCATGGGCCCGGGCGGCACCACCCGGTCCCATTTTGGCGCGGCACCGCCCGGGCCCATTTTGGCGTGGCACCGCCCGGGCCCATTTTGGCGCGGCACCGACCGGGCCCTTTTAGGCGTGACACCGCCCGGGCCCATTTTGGCGCGGCAAAGCCCGGGCCCATTTTGGCGCGGCACCGCCCGGGCCCATTTAGGCGCGACACCGCCCGGGCCCATTTAGGCGCGGCACCGCCCGGGCCCATTTTGGCGCGGCAACGCCCGGGCCCATTTAGGCGCGGCACCGCCCGGGCCCATTTTGGCGCGGCACCGCCCGGGCCCATTTAGGCGCGGCACCGCCCGGGCCTATTTTGAGTTAGGGTTAGGGGTAGGGTTAGTGTTAGGGTTAGCGTTAGGGTTAGGGTTAGGGTTAGGGTTAGGGTTAGGGTTAGGGTTAGGGTTAGGGTTAGGGTTAGGGTTAGGGTTAGGGTTAGGGTTAGGGTTAGGGTTAGGGTGTACCTCCCCAGAGGACTGAAACCAGCTTGATTATATGCTACAAGAAGCTTGACCACGTAGGTGCAGTATTACCAAGAGACTGAGCGGGATCACCTTCTTCATCTGCAAAGGGTAAGTCTGTGACTACCTATGTTGGGTCTGCTGTGCATTCATGGCCTTTTGGCACCATGGGCCCGGGCGGCACCATGGGCCCGGGCGGCACCACCAGGTCCCATTTTGGCGCGGCACCGCCCGGGCCCATTTTGGAGCGGAACCGCCCGGGCCCATTTAGGCGCGACACCGCCCGGGCCCATTTTGGCGCGGCACCGCCCGGGCCCATTTAGGCGCGTCACCGCCCGGGCCCATTTTGGCGCGGCACCGCCCGGGCCCATTTAGGCGCGGCACCGCCCGAACCCATTTTGGCGCGGCACCGCCCGGGCCCATTTTGGCGCGACACCGCCCGGGCCCATTTTGGTGCGGCAACGCCCGGGCCCATTTAGGCGCGGCACCGCCCGGGCCCATTTTGGCGCGACACCGCCCGGGCCCATTTTGGCGCGGCACCGCCCGGGCCTATTTAGGCGCAGCACCGCCCGGGCCCATTTTGGCGCGACACCGCCCGGGCCCATTTAGGCGCGGCACCGCCCGGGCCCATTTAGGCGCGGCACCGCCCGGGCCCATTTTGGCGCGACACCGCCCGGGCCCAGTTAGGCGTGGCACCGCCCGGGCCCATTTTGGCGCGGCACCGCCCGGGCCCATTTAGGCGCGGCACCGCCCGGGCCCATTTTGGGTTAGGGTT
>CM072302.1:325000-330000 GCA_036873955.1 Mergus octosetaceus | reverse complement strand
CCGGGCCCATTTTGGCGCGACACTGCCCGGGCCCATTTTGGCGCGGCACCGCCCGCGCCCATTTTGGCGCGGCACCGCCCGGGCCCTTTTAGGCGTGACACCGCCCGGGCCCATTTTGGCGCGGCACCGCCCGGGCCCATTTAGGCGCGACACCGCCCGGGCCCATTTTGGCGCGGCAACGCCCGGGCCCATTTTGGCGCGGCACCGCCCGGGCCCATTTTGGCGCGGCACCGCCCGGGCCCATTTAGGCGCGACACCGCGCGGGCCCATTTTGGCGCGGCACCGCCCAGGCCCATTTTGGCGCAGCACCGCCCGGGCCCATTTTGGCGCGGCACCGCCCGGGCCTATTTTGGCGCGACACCGGCCGGGCCCATTTTGGCGCGGCACCGCCCGGGCCCATTTAGGCGCGGCACCGCCCGGGCCCATTTTGGGTTAGGGTTAGGGTTAGGGTTAGGGTTAGAGTTAGGGTTAGGGTTAGTGTGAACCTCCCTAGAGGACTGAAACCAGCTTGATTATATGCTACAAGAGGCTTGACCACGTAGGTGCAGTATTACCAAGAGACTGAGCGGGATCACCTTCTTCATCTGCAAAGGGTAAGTCTGTGACTACCTCTGTTGGGTCTGCTGTGCATTCATGGCCTTTTGGCACCATGGGCCCGGGCGGCACCACCCGGTCCCATTTTGGCGCGTCACCGCCCGGGCCCATTTTGGAGCGGCACCGCCCGGGCCCATTTTGGCGCGACACCGGCCGTTTCCATTTTGGCGTGGCACCGCCCGGGCCCATTTAGGCGCGACACCGCCCGGGCCCATTTTGGCGCGACACCGCCCGGGCCCATTTTGGCGCGGCACCGCCCGGGCCCATTTTGGCGCGATACCGCCCGGGCCCATTTAGGCGCGGCACCGCCAGGGCCCATTTTGGCGCGGCACCGCACGGGCCCTTTTAGGCGTGACACCGCCCGGGCCCATGTTGGCGCGGCACCGCCCGGGCCCATTTTGGCGCGGCACCGCCCGGTCCAATTTTGGCACGGCACCGCCCGGGCCCATTTTGGAGCGGCACCGCCCGGGCCCATTTTGGCGCGGCACCGCCCGGTCCAATTTTGGCACGGCACCGCCCGGGCCCATTTTGGCGCGGCACCGTCCGGGCCCATTTTGGCGCGGCACCGCCCGGGCCCATTTTGGCGCGGCACCGCCCGGTCCAATTTTGGCACGGCACCGCCCGGGCCCATTTTGGCGCGGCACCGTCCGGGCCCATTTTGGAGCGGCACCGCCCGGGCCCATTTTGGCGCGGCACCGCCCGGGCCCATTTTGGCGCGGCACCGCCCGGGCCCATTTAGGCGCGACACCGCCCGGGCCCATTTAGGCGCGACACCGCCCGGGCCCATTTTGGCGCGGCAACTCCCGGGCCCATTTTGGCGCGGCACCGCCCGGGCCCATTTTGGCGCGGCACCGCCCGGGCCCATTTTGGCGCGGCACCGCCCGGGCCCATTTTGGCGTGGTACCGCCCGGGCCCATTTAGGCGCGGCAACGCCCTGGCCCATTTTGGGTTAGGGTTAGGGTTAGGGTTAGGGTTAGGGTTAGGGTTAGGGTTAGGTTTAGGGTGAACCTCCCCAGAGGACTGAAACCAGCTTGATTATATGCTACAAGAGGCTTGACCACGTAGGTGCAGTATTACCAAGAGACTGAGCGGGATCACCTTCTTCATCTGCAAAGGGTAAGTCTGTGACAACCTCTGTTGGGTCTGCTGTGCATTCATGGCCTTTTGGCATCATGGGCCCGGGCGGCACCATGGGCCCGGGCGGCACCACCCGGTCCCATTTTGGCGCGGCACTGCCCGGGCCCATTTTGGCGTGGCACCGCCCGGGCCCATTTTGGCGCGGCACCGCCCGGGCCCTTTTAGGCGTGACACCGCCCGGGCCCATTTTGGCGCGGCAAAGCCCGGGCCCATTTTGGCGCGGCACCGCCCGGGCCCATTTAGGCGCGACACCGCCCGGGCCCATTTAGGCGCGGCACCGCCCGGGCCCATTTTGGCGCGACACCGCCCGGGCCCATTTAGGCGCGGCACCGCCCGGGCCCATTTTGGCGCGGCACCGCCCGGGCCCATTTAGGCGCGGCACCGCCCGGGCCTATTTTGAGTTAGGGTTAGGGTTAGGGTTAGGGTTAGGGTTAGGGTTAGGGTTAGGGTTAGGGTTAGGGTTAGGGTTAGGGTTAGGGTGAACCTCCCCAGAGGACTGAAACCAGCTTGATTATATGCTACAAGAGGCTTGACCACGTAGGTGCAGTATTACCAAGAGACTGAGCGGGATCACCTTCTTCATCTGCAAAGGGTAAGTCTGTGACTACCTATGTTGGGTCTGCTGTGCATTCATGGCCTTTTGGCACCATGGGCCCGGGCGGCACCATGGGCCCGGGCGGCACCACCAGGTCCCATTTTGGCGCGGCACCGCCCGGGCCCTTTTAGGCGTGACACCGCCCGGGCCCATTTTGGCGCGGCAAAGCCCGGGCCCATTTTGGCGCGGCACCGCCCGGGCCCATTTAGGCGCGACACCGCCCGGGCCCATTTAGGCGCGGCACCGCCCGGGCCCATTTTGGCGCGACACCGCCCGGGCCCATTTAGGCGCGGCACCGCCCGGGCCCATTTTGGCGCGGCACCGCCCGGGCCCATTTAGGCGCGGCACCGCCCGGGCCTATTTTGAGTTAGGGTTAGGGTTAGGGTTAGGGTTAGGGTTAGGGTTAGGGTTAGGGTTAGGGTTAGGGTTAGGGTTAGGGTTAGGGTTAGGGTTAGGGTTAGGGTTAGGGTTAGGGTGAACCTCCCCAGAGGACTGAAACCAGCTTGATTATATGCTACAAGAGGCTTGACCACGTAGGTGCAGTATTACCAAGAGACTGAGCGGGATCACCTTCTTCATCTGCAAAGGGTAAGTCTGTGACTACCTATGTTGGGTCTGCTGTGCATTCATGGCCTTTTGGCACCATGGGCCCGGGCGGCACCATGGGCCCGGGCGGCACCACCAGGTCCCATTTTGGCGCGGCACCGCCCGGGCCCATTTTGGAGCGGCACCGCCCGGGCCCATTTAGGCGCGGCACCGCCCGGGCCCATTTTGGCGCGGCACCGCCCGGGCCCATTTAGGCGCGTCACCGCCCGGGCCCATTTTGGCGCGGCACCGCCCGGGCCCATTTAGGCGCGGCACCGCCCGAACCCATTTTGGCGCGGCACCGCCCGGGCCCATTTTGGCGCGACACCGCCCGGGCCCATTTTGGCGCGGCAACGCCCGGGCCCATTTAGGCGCGGCACCGCCCGGGCCCATTTTGGCGCCACCGCCCGAGCCCATTTTGGCGCGGCACCGCCCGGGCCTATTTAGGCGCAGCACCGCCCGGGCCCATTTTGGCGCGACACCGCCCGGGCCCATTTAGGCGCGGCACCGCCCGGGTCTATTTAGGCGCGGCACCGCCCGGGCCCATTTTGGAGCGGCACCGCCCGGGCCCATTTTGGCGCGGCACCGCCCGGGCCCATTTTGGCACGACACCGCCCGGGCCTCGTTAGGCGTGGCACCGCCCGGGCCCATTTTGGCGCGGCACCGCCCGGGCCCATTTAGGCGCGGCACCGCCCGGGCCCATTTTGGGTTAGGGTTAGGGTTAGGGTTAAGGTTAGGGTTAGGGTTAGGGTTAGGGTTAGGGTTAGGGTTAGGGTTAGGGTTAGCGTTAGGGTTAGGGTTAGGGTTAGGGTGTACCTCCCCAGAGGACTGAAACCAGCTTGATTATATGCTACAAGAGGCTTGACCACGTAGGTGCAGTATTACCAAGAGACTGAGCGGGATCACCTTCTTCATCTGCAAAGGGTAAGTCTGTGACTACCTCTGTTGTGTCTGCTGTGCATTCATGGCCTTTTGGCACCATGGGCCCGGGCGGCACCACCCGGTCACATTTTAGCGCGGCACGGCCCGGGCCCATTTTGGCGATGCACCGCCCGGGCCCATTTTGGCGCGGCACCGCCCGGGCCCATTTAGGCGCGGCACCGCCCGGGCCCATTTTGGGTTAGGGTTAGGGTTAGGGTTAGGGTTAGGGTTAGGGTTAGGGTTAGGGTTAGGGTTAGGGTTAGGGTTAGGGTTAGGGTGAACCTCCCCAGAGGACTGAAACCAGCTTGATTATATGCTACAAGAGGCTTGACCACGTAGGTTCAGTATTACCAAGAGACTGAGCGGGATCACCTTCTTCATCTGCAAAGGGTAAGTCTGTGACTACCTCTGTTGGGTCTGCTGTGCATTCATAGCCTTTTGGCACCATGGGCCCGGGCGGCACAATGGGCCCGGGCGGCACCACCCGGTCCCATTTTGGAGCGGCACCGCCCGGGCCCATTTAGGCGCGGCACCGCCCGGGCCTATTTTGGCGCGGCACCGCCCGGGCCCATTTAGGCACGACTCCGCCCGGGCCCATTTTGGCGCGGCACCGCCCGGGCCCATTTTGGCGCGACACCGCCCGGGCCCATTTAGGCGCGACACCGCCCGGGCCCATTTTGGCGCGACACCGGCCGGGACCATTTTGGCGCGGCACCGCCCTGGCCCATTTTGGCGCGACACCGCCGCGGCCCATTTTGGCGCGGCACCGCCCGGGCCCGTTTTGGCGCGGCACCGCCCGGGCCCATTTTGGCGCGACACCGCCCGGGCCAATTTTGGCGCGACACCGCCCGGTCCCATTTTGGCGCGGCACCGCCCGGGCCCATTTTGGCGCGGCACCGCCCGGGCCCTTTTAGGCGTGACACCGCCTGGGCCCATTTTGGCGCGGCACCGCCCGGTCCCATTTTGGCGCGGCACCGCCCGGGCCCATTTAGGCGCGACACCGCCCGGGCCCATTATGGCGCGGCAACGCCCGGGCCCATTTTTGCGCGGCACCGCCCGGGCCCATTTTGGCGAGGCACCGCCCGGGCCCATTTTGGCGCGGCACCGCCCGGGCCCATTTAGGCGCGACACCGCCCGGGCCCATTTTGGCACAACACCGGCCGTTTCC
>CM072302.1:307500-322500 GCA_036873955.1 Mergus octosetaceus | reverse complement strand
GCCCAGGCCGATTTAGGCACGACACTGCCCGGGCCCATTTTGGCGCGGCACCGCCCGGGCCCATTTTGGCGCGACACCGCCCGGGCCCATTTTGGCGCGACACCGGCCGGGCCCATTTTGGCGCGGCACGGCCCGGGCCCATTTTGGCGCGACACCGCCCGGGCCCATTTTTGCGCGGCACCTCCCGGGCCCATTTTGGCGCGGCACCGCCCGGGCCCATTTTGGCGCGGCACCGCCCGGGTCCATTTTGGCGCGGCACCGCCCGGGCCCATTTTGGCGCGACACCGCCCGGGCCCATTTTGGCGCGGCACCGCCCTGGCCAATTTAGGCACGACACCGCCCAGGCCCATATTGGCGCGGCACCGTCCGGGCCCATTTTGGCGCGACACCGCCCGGGCCCATTTTGGCGCGACACCGGCAGGGCCCATTTTGGCGCGGCACCGCCCGGGCCCATTTTGGCGCGGCACCGCCCGGGCCCATTTAGGAGCGGCACCGTTCGGGCCCATTTTGGCGCGGCACCGCCCGGGCCCATTTTGGAGCGGCACCGCCCGGGCCCATTTAGGCACGGCACCGCCCAGGCCCATTTAGGCGCGGCACCGCCCGGGCCCATTTTGGGTTAGGGTTAGGGTTAGGGTTAGGGTTAGGGTTAGGGTTAGGGTTAGGGTTAGGGTGAACCTCCCCAGAGGACTGAAACCAGCTTGATTATATGCTACAAGAGGCTTGACCACGTAGGTGCAGTATTACCAAGAGACTGAGCGGGACCACCTTCTTCATCTGCAAAGTGTAAGTCTGTGACAACCTCTGTTGGGTCTGCTGTGCATTCATGGCCTTTTGGCACCATTGGCCCGGGCGGCATCATGGGCCCGGGCGGCACCACCCGGTCCCATTTTGGCACGGCACCGCCCGGGCCCATTTTGGAGCGGCACCGCCCGGGCCCATTTAGGCGCGGCACCGCCCGGTCCCATTTTGGCGCGGCACCGCCCAGGCCGATTTAGGCACGACACCTCCCGGGCCCATTTTGGCCCGGCACCGCCCGGGCCCATTTTGGCGCGACACCGCCCGGGCCCATTTTGGCGCGACACCGGCCGGGCCCATTTTGGCGCGGCACAGACCGGGCCCATTTTGGCGCAACACCGCCCGGGCCCATTTTTACGCGGCACCTCCCGGGCCCATTTTGGGGCGGCACCGCCCGGGCCCATTTTGGCGCGGCAGCGCCCGGGTCCATTTTGGCGCGGCACCGCCCGGGCCCATTTTGGCGCGACACCGCCCGGGCCCATTTTGGCGCAGCACCGCCCGGGCCCATTTTGGCGCGGCACCGCCCTGGCCCATTTAGGCACGACACCGCCCGGGCCCATATTGGCGCGGCACCGTCCGGGCCCATTTTAGCGCGGCACTGCCCGGGCCCATTTTGCCGCGACACCGCCCGGGCCCATTTTGACGCGGCACCGCCCGGGCCAATTTAGGCGCGGCACCGCCCGGGCCCATTTTGGCGCGACACCGCCCGGGCCCATTATAGCGCAGCACCGCCCGGGCCCATTTTCGCGCGACACCGCCCGGGCCCATTTTGGCGCGGCACCGCCCGGGCCCATTTTGGCGCGGCACCGCCCGGGCCCATTTAGGAGCGGCACCGCCCGGGCCTATTTTGGCGCGGCACCGCCCGGGCCCATTTTGGAGCGGCACCGCCCGGGCCCATTTAGGCACGGCACCGCCCAGGCTCATTTAGGCGCGGCACCGCCCGGGCCCATTTTAGGTTAGGGTTAGGGTTAGGGTTAGGGTTAGGGTTAGGGTTAGGGTTAGGGTTAGGGTTAGGGTTAGGGTTAGGGTTAGGGTGTACCTCCCCAGAGGACTGAAACCAGCTTGATTATATGCTACAAGAGGCTTGACCACGTAGGTGCAGTATTACCAAGAGATTGAGCGGGATCACCTTCTTCATCTGCAAAGGGTAAGTCTGTGACTACCTATGTTGGGTCTGCTGTGCATTCATGGCCTTTTGGCACCATGGGCCCGGGCGGCACCATGGGCCCGCGCGGCACCACCAGGTCCTATTTTAGCGCGACACCGCCCGGGCCCATTTTGGCGCGACACCGCCCGGGCCCATTTTGGAGCGGCACCGCCCGGGCCCATTTAGGCGCGACACCGCCCGGGCCCATTTAGGCGCGACACCGGCCGTTTCCATTTTGGCGCGGCACCGCCCGGGCCCATTTTGGCGCGGCACCGCCCGGGCCCATTTTGGCGCGACACCGCCCGGGCCCATTTTGGCGCGACACCGGCCGTTTCCATTTTGGCGCGGCACCGCCCGGGCCCATTTAGGTGCGACACCGCCCGGGCCCATTTTGGCGCGACAACGCCCGGGCCCATTTTGGCGCGGCACCGCCCGGGCCATTTTAGGCGTGACACCGCCTGGGCCCATTTTGGCGCGGCACCGCCCGGTCCCATTTTGGCGCGGCACCGCCCGGGCCCATTTAGGCGCGACACCGCCCGGGCCCATTTTGGCGCGGCAACTCCCGGGCCCATTTTTGCGCGGCAACGCCCGGGCCCATTTTGGCGCGGCATCGCCCGGGCCCATTTTGGCGCGGCACCGCCCGGGCCCATTTTGGCGTGGTACCGCCCGGGCCCATGTAGGCGCGGCAACGCCCTGGCCCATTTTGGGTTAGGGTTAGGGTTAGGGTTAGGGTTAGGGTTAGGGTTAGGGTTAGGGTTAGGGTTAGGGTTAGGGTTAGGGTTAGGGTGTACCTCCCCAGAGGACTGAAACCAGCTTGATTATATGCTACAAGAGGCTTGACCACGTAGGTGCAGTATTACCAAGAGACTGAGCGGGATCACCTTCTTCATCTGCAAAGGGTAAGTCTGTGACTACCTCTGTTGGGTCTGCTGTGCATTCATGGCCTTTTGGCACCATGGGCCCGGGCGGCACCACCCGGTCCCATTTTAGCGCGGCACCGCCCGGGCCCATTTTGGCGCGGCACCGCCCGGGCCCATTTTGGCGCGGCACCGCCCGGGCCCATTTAGGCGCGGCACCGCCCGGGCCCATTTAGGAGCGGCACCGCCCGGGCCCATTTTGGCGCGGCACCGCCCGGGCCCATTTTGGCGCGGCACCGCCCGGGCCCATTTAGGAGCGGCACCGCCCGGGCCTATTTTGGCGCGGCACCGCCCGGGCCCATTTTGAAGCGGCACCGCCCGGGCCCATTTAGGCACGGCACCGCCCAGGCCCATTTAGGCGCGGCACCGCCCGGGCCCATTTTGGGTTAGGGTTAGGGTTAGGGTTAGGGTTAGGGTTAGGGTTAGGGTTAGGGTTAGGGTTAGGGTTAGGGTTAGGGTGTACCTCCCCAGAGGACTGAAACCAGCTTGATTATATGCTACAAGAGGCTTGACCACGTAGGTGCAGTATTACCAAGAGACTGAGCGGGATCACCTTCTTCATCTGCAAAGGGTCAGTCTGTGACTAACTATGTTGGGTCTGCTGTGCATTCATGGCCTTTTGGCACCATGGGCCCGGGCGGCACCATGGGCCCGCGCGGCACCACCAGGTCCTATTTTAGCGCGACACCGCCCGGGCCCATTTTGGCGCGACACCGCCCGGGCCCATTTTGGAGCGGCACCGCCCGGGCCCATTTAGGCGCGACACCGCCCGGGCCCATTTAGGCGCGACACCGGCCGTTTCCATTTTGGCGCGGCACCGCCCGGGCCCATTTTGGCGCGGCACCGCCCGGGCCCATTTTGGCGCGACACCGCCCGGGCCCATTTTGGCGCGACACCGGCCGTTTCCATTTTGGCGCGGCACCGCCCGGGCCCATTTAGGCGCGACATCGCCCGGGCCCATTTTGGCGCGACACCGCCCGGGCCCATTTTGGCGCGGCACCGCCCGGGCCATTTTAGGCGTGACACCGCCTGGGCCCATTTTGGCGCGGCACCGCCCGGTCCCATTTTGGCGCGGCACCGCCCGGGCCCATTTAGGCGCGACACCGCCCGGGCCCATTTAGGCGCGACACCGCCCGGGCCCATTTTGGCGCGGCAACTCCCGGGCCCATTTTTGCGCGGCAACGCCCGGGCCCATTTTGGCGCGGCACCGCCCGGGCCCATTTTGGCGCGGCACCGCCCGGGCCCATTTTGGCGTGGTACCGCCCGGGCCCATGTAGGCGCGGCAACGCCCTGGCCCATTTTGGGTTAGGGTTAGGGTTAGGGTTAGGGTTAGGGTTAGGGTTAGGGTTAGGGTTAGGGTTAGGGTTAGGGTTAGGGTGTACCTCCCCAGAGGACTGAAACCAGCTTGATTATATGCTACAAGAGGCTTGACCACGTAGGTGCAGTATTACCAAGAGACTGAGCGGGATCACCTTCTTCATCTGCAAAGGGTAAGTCTGTGACTACCTCTGTTGGGTCTGCTGTGCATTCATGGCCTTTTGGCACCATGGGCCCGGGCGGCACCACCCGGTCCCATTTTAGCGCGGCACCGCCCGGGCCCATTTTGGCGCGGCACCGCCCGGGCCCATTTTGGCGTGGCACCGCCCGGGCCCATTTAGGCGCGGCACCGCCCGGGCCCATTTTGGGTTAGGGTTAGGGTTAGGGTTAGGGTTAGGGTTAGGGTTAGGGTTAGGGTTAGGGTTAGGGTTAGGGTTAGGGTTAGGGTTAGGGTGAACCTCCCCAGAGGACTGAAACCAGCTTGATTATATGCTACAAGAGGCTTGACCACGTAGGTGCAGTACTACCAAGAGACTGAGCGGGATCACCTTCTTCATCTGCAAAGGGTAAGTCTGTGACTACCTCTGTTGGGTCTGCTGTGCATTCATAGCCTTTTGGCACCATGGGCCCGGGCGGCACAATGGGCCCGGGCGGCACCACCCGGTCCCATTTTGGAGCGGCACCGCCCGGGCCCATTTAGGCGCGGCACCGCCCGGGCCCATTTTGGCGCGGCACTGCCCGGGCCCATTTAGGCACGACACCGCCCGGGCCCATTTTGGCGCGGCACCGCCCGGGCCCATTTAGGCGCGACACCGCCCGGGCCCATTTTGGCGCGACACCGGCCGGGCCCATTTTGGCGCGGCACCGCCCGGGCCCATTTTGGCGCGACACCGCCGGGGCCCATGTTGGCGCGGCACCGCCCGGGCCCGTTTTGGCGCGGCACCGCCCGGGCCCTTTTAGGCGTGACAATGCCCGGGCCCATTTTGGCGCGGCACCGCCCGGGCCCATTTTGGCGCGACACCGCCGGGGCCCATTTTGGCGCGGCACCGCCCGGGCCCGTTTTGGCGCGGCACCGCCCGGGCCCTTTTAGGCGTGACAATGCCCGGGCCCATTTTGGCGCGGCACCGCCCGGGCCCATTTTGGCGCGGCACCGCACGTGCCAATTTAGGTGCGACACCGCCCGGGCCCATTTAGGCGCGACACCGCCCGGGCCCATTTTGGCGCGGCAACGCCCGGGCCCATTTTTGCGCGGCACCGCCCGGGCCCATTTTGGCGCGACAACACCCGGGCCCATTTAGGCGCGGCACCGCCCGGGCCCATTTTGGCGTGGCACCGCCCGGGCCCATTTAGGCGTGGCACCGCCCGGGCCCATTTTGGGTTAGGGTTAGGGTTAGGGTTAGGGTTAGGGTTAGGGTTAGGGTTAGGGTTAGGGTTAGGGTTAGGGTTAGGGTTAGGGTGAACCTCCCCAGAGGACTGAAACCAGCTTGATTATATGCTACAAGAGGCTTGACCACGTAGGTGCAGTATTACCAAGAGACTGAGCGGGTACACCTTCTTCATCTGCAAAGGGTAAGTCTGTGACTACCTCTGTTGGGTCTGCTGTGCATTCATAGCCTTTTGGCACCATGGGACCGGGCGGCACAATGGGCCCGGGCGGCACCACCCGGTCCCATTTTGGAGCGGCACCGCCCGGGCCCATTTAGGCGCGGCACCGCCCGGGCCCATTTTGGCGCGGCACCGCCCGGGCCCATTTAGGCACGACACTGCCCGGGCCCATTTTGGCGCGGCACCGCCCGGGCCCATTTAGGCGCGACACCGCCCGGGCCCATTTTGGCGCGACACCGGCCGGGCCCATTTTGTCACGGCACCGCCCGGGCCCATTTTGGCGCGACACCGCCGGGGCCCATTTTGGCGCGGCACCGCCCGGCCCCGTTTTGGCGCGGCACCGCCCGGGCCCTTTTAGGCGTGACAATGCCCGGGCCCATTTTGGCGCGGCACCGACCAGGCCCATTTTGGCGCGACACCGCCGGGGCCCATTTTGGCGCGGCACCGCCCGGGCCCGTTTTGGCGCGGCACCGCCCGGGCCCTTTTAGGCGTGACAATGCCCGGGCCCATTTTGGCGCGGCACCGCCCGGGCCCATTTTGGCGCGACACCGTCCGGGCCCATTATAGCGCGGCACCGCCCGGGCCTATTTTAGCGCGACACCGCCCGGGCCCATTTTGGCGCGACACCGCCCGGGCCCATTTTGGAGCGGCACCGCCCGGGCCCATTTAGGCGCGACACCGCCCGGGCCCATTTTGGCGTGGTACCGCCCGGGCCCATGTAGGCGCGGCAACGCCCTGGCCCATTTTGGGTTAGGGTTAGGGTTAGGGTTAGGGTTAGGGTTAGGGTTAGGGTTAGGGTTAGGGTTAGGGTTAGGGTTAGGGTTAGGGTTAGGGTGTACCTCCCCAGAGGACTGAAACCAGCTTGATTATATGCTACAAGAGGCTTGACCACGTAGGTGCAGTATTACCAAGAGACTGAGCGGGATCACCTTCTTCATCTGCAAAGGGTAAGTCTGTGACTACCTCTGTTGGGTCTGCTGTGCATTCATGGCCTTTTGGCACCATGGGCCCGGGCGGCACCACCCGGTCCCATTTTAGCGCGGCACCGCCCGGGCCCATTTTGGCGCGGCACCGCCCGGGCCCATTTTGGCGCGGCACCGCCCGGGCCCATTTAGGCGCGGCACCGCCCGGGCCCATTTTGGGTTAGGGTTAGGGTTAGGGTTAGGGTTAGGGTTAGGGTTAGGGTTAGGGTTAGGGTTAGGGTGAACCTCCCCAGAGGACTGAAACCAGCTTGATTATATGCTACAAGAGGCTTGACCACGTAGGTGCAGTACTACCAAGAGACTGAGCGGGATCACCTTCTTCATCTGCAAAGGGTAAGTCTGTGACTACCTCTGTTGGGTCTGCTGTGCATTCATAGCCTTTTGGCACCATGGGCCCGGGCGGCACAATGGGCCCGGGCGGCACCACCCGGTCCCATTTTGGAGCGGCACCGCCCGGGCCCATTTAGGCGCGGCACCGCCCGGGCCCATTTTGGCGCGGCACTGCCCGGGCCCATTTAGGCACGACACCGCCCGGGCACATTTTGGCGCGGCACCGCCCGGGCCCATTTAGGCGCGACACCGCCCGGGCCCATTTTGGCGCGACACCGGCCGGGCCCATTTTGGCGCGGCACCGCCCGGGCCCATTTTGGCGCGACACCGCCGGGGCCCATTTTGGCGCGGCACCGCCCGGGCCCGTTTTGGCGCGGCACCGCCCGGGCCCTTTTAGGCGTGACAATGCCCGGGCCCATTTTGGCGCGGCACCGCCCGGGCCCATTTTGGCGCGACACCGCCGGGGCCCATTTTGGCGCGGCACCGCCCGGGCCCGTTTTGGCGCGGCACCGCCCGGGCCCTTTTAGGCGTGACAATGCCCGGGCCCATTTTGGCGCGGCACCGCCCGGGCCCATTTTGGCGCGGCACCGCACGTGCCCATTTAGGTGCGACACCGCCCGGGCCCATTTAGGCGCGACACCGCCCGGGCCCATTTTGGCGCGGCAACGCCCGGGCCCATTTTTGCGCGGCACCGCCCGGGCCCATTTTGGCGCGACAACACCCGGGCCCATTTAGGCGCGGCACCGCCCGGGCCCATTTTGGCGTGGCACCGCCCGGGCCCATTTAGGCGTGGCACCGCCCGGGCCCATTTTGGGTTAGGGTTAGGGTTAGGGTTAGGGTTAGGGTTAGGGTTAGGGTTAGGGTTAGGGTTAGGGTTAGGGTTAGGGTTAGGGTGTACCTCCCCAGAGGACTGAAACCAGCTTGATTATATGCTACAAGAGGCTTGACCACGTAGGTGCAGTATTACCAAGAGACTGAGCGGGATCACCTTCTTCATCTGCAAAGGGTAAGTCTGTGACTACCTATGTTGGGTCTGCTGTGCATTCATGGCCTTTTGGCACCATGGGCCCGGGCGGCACCACCCGGTCCCATTTTAGCGCGGCACCGCCCGGGCCCATTTTGGCGCGGCACCGCCCGGGCCCATTTTGGCGCGGCACCGCCCGGACCCATTTAGGCGCGGCACCGCCCGGGCCCATTTAGGAGCGGCACCGCCCGGGCCCATTTTGGCGCGGCACCGCCCGGGCCCATTTTGGCGCGGCACCGCCCGGGCCCATTTAGGAGCGGCACCGCCCGGGCCTATTTTGGCGCGGCACCGCCCGGGCCCATTTTGAAGCGGCACCGCCCGGGCCCATTTAGGCACGGCACCGCCCAGGCCCATTTAGGCGCGGCACCGCCCGGGCCCATTTTGGGTTAGGGTTAGGGTTAGGGTTAGGGTTAGGGTTAGGGTTAGGGTTAGGGTTAGGGTTAGGGTTAGGGTTAGGGTTAGGGTTAGGGTGTACCTCCCCAGAGGACTGAAACCAGCTTGATTATATGCTACAAGAGGCTTGACCACGTAGGTGCAGTATTACCAAGAGACTGAGCGGGATCACCTTCTTCATCTGCAAAGGGTCAGTCTGTGACTAACTATGTTGGGTCTGCTGTGCATTCATGGCCTTTTGGCACCATGGGCCCGGGCGGCACCATGGGCCCGCGCGGCACCACCAGGTCCTATTTTTGCGCGACACCGCCCGGGCCCATTTTGGCGCGACACCGCCCGGGCCCATTTTGGAGCGGCACCGCCCGGGCCCATTTAGGCGCGACACCGCCCGGGCCCATTTAGGCGCGACACCGGCCGTTTCCATTTTGGCGCGGCACCGCCCGGGCCCATTTTGGCGCGGCACCGCCCGGGCCCATTTTGGCGCGACACCGCCCGGGCCCATTTTGGCGCGACACCGGCCGTTTCCATTTTGGCGCGGCACCGCCCGGGCCCATTTAGGCGCGACATCGCCCGGGCCCATTTTGGCGCGACACCGCCCGGGCCCATTTTGGCGCGGCACCGCCCGGGCCATTTTAGGCGTGACACCGCCTGGGCCCATTTTGGCGCGGCACCGCCCGGTCCCATTTTGGCGCGGCACCGCCCGGGCCCATTTAGGCGCGACACCGCCCGGGCCCATTTAGGCGCGACACCGCCCGGGCCCATTTTGGCGCGGCAACTCCCGGGCCCATTTTTGCGCGGCAACGCCCGGGCCCATTTTGGCGCGGCACCGCCCGGGCCCATTTTGGCGCGGCACCGCCCGGGCCCATTTTGGCGTGGTACCGCCCGGGCCCATGTAGGCGCGGCAACGCCCTGGCCCATTTTGGGTTAGGGTTAGGGTTAGGGTTAGGGTTAGGGTTAGGGTTAGGGTTAGGGTTAGGGTTAGGGTTAGGGTTAGGGTTAGGGTTAGGGTGTACCTCCCCAGAGGACTGAAACCAGCTTGATTATATGCTACAAGAGGCTTGACCACGTAGGTGCAGTATTACCAAGAGACTGAGCGGGATCACCTTCTTCATCTGCAAAGGGTAAGTCTGTGACTACCTCTGTTGGGTCTGCTGTGCATTCATGGCCTTTTGGCACCATGGGCCCGGGCGGCACCACCCGGTCCCATTTTAGCGCGGCACCGCCCGGGCCCATTTTGGCGCGGCACCGCCCGGGCCCATTTTGGCGCGGCACCGCCCGGGCCCATTTAGGCGCGGCACCGCCCGGGCCCATTTTGGGTTAGGGTTAGGGTTAGGGTTAGGGTTAGGGTTAGGGTTAGGGTTAGGGTTAGGGTTAGGGTTAGGGTGAACCTCCCCAGAGGACTGAAACCAGCTTGATTATATGCTACAAGAGGCTTGACCACGTAGGTGCAGTACTACCAAGAGACTGAGCGGGATCACCTTCTTCATCTGCAAAGGGTAAGTCTGTGACTACCTCTGTTGGGTCTGCTGTGCATTCATAGCCTTTTGGCACCATGGGCCCGGGCGGCACAATGGGCCCGGGCGGCACCACCCCGTCCCATTTTGGAGCGGCACCGCCCGGGCCCATTTAGGCGCGGCACCGCCCGGGCCCATTTTGGCGCGGCACTGCCCGGGCCCATTTAGGCACGACACCGCCCGGGCCCATTTTGGCGCGGCACCGCCCGGGCCCATTTAGGCGCGACACCGCCCGGGCCCATTTTGGCGCGACACCGGCCGGGCCCATTTTGGCGCGGCACCGCCCGGGCCCATTTTGGCGCGACACCGCCGGGGCCCATTTTGGCGCGGCACCGCCCGGGCCCGTTTTGGCGCGGCACCGCCCGGGCCCTTTTAGGCGTGACAATGCCCGGGCCCATTTTGGCGCGGCACCGCCCGGGCCCATTTTGGCGCGACACCGCCGGGGCCCATTTTGGCGCGGCACCGCCCGGGCCCGTTTTGGCGCGGCACCGCCCGGGCCCTTTTAGGCGTGACAATGCCCGGGCCCATTTTGGCGCGGCACCGCCCGGGCCCATTTTGGCGCGGCACCGCACGTGCCCATTTAGGTGCGACACCGCCCGGGCCCATTTAGGCGCGACACCGCCCGGGCCCATTTTGGCGCGGCAACGCCCGGGCCCATTTTTGCGCGGCACCGCCCGGGCCCATTTTGGCGCGACAACACCCGGGCCCATTTAGGCGCGGCACCGCCCGGGCCCATTTTGGCGTGGCACCGCCCGGGCCCATTTAGGCGTGGCACCGCCCGGGCCCATTTTGGGTTAGGGTTAGGGTTAGGGTTAGGGTTAGGGTTAGGGTTAGGGTTAGGGTTAGGGTTAGGGTTAGGGTTAGGGTGAACCTCCCCAGAGGACTGAAACCAGCTTGATTATATGCTACAAGAGGCTTGACCACGTAGGTGCAGTATTACCAAGAGACTGAGCGGGTACACCTTCTTCATCTGCAAAGGGTAAGTCTGTGACTACCTCTGTTGGGTCTGCTGTGCATTCATAGCCTTTTGGCACCATGGGACCGGGCGGCACAATGGGCCCGGGCGGCACCACCCGGTCCCATTTTGGAGCGGCACCGCCCGGGCCCATTTAGGCGCGGCACCGCCCGGGCCCATTTTGGCGCGGCACCGCCCGGGCCCATTTAGGCACGACACTGCCCGGGCCCATTTTGGCGCGGCACCGCCCGGGCCCATTTAGGCGCGACACCGCCCGGGCCCATTTTGGCGCGACACCGGCCGGGCCCATTTTGTCACGGCACCGCCCGGGCCCATTTTGGCGCGACACCGCCGGGGCCCATTTTGGCGCGGCACCGCCCGGCCCCGTTTTGGCGCGGCACCGCCCGGGCCCTTTTAGGCGTGACAATGCCCGGGCCCATTTTGGCGCGGCACCGACCAGGCCCATTTTGGCGCGACACCGCCGGGGCCCATTTTGGCGCGGCACCGCCCGGGCCCGTTTTGGCGCGGCACCGCCCGGGACCTTTTAGGCGTGACAATGCCCGGGCCCATTTTGGCGCGGCACCGCCCGGGCCCATTTTGGCGCGACACCGTCCGGGCCCATTATAGCGCGGCACCGCCCGGGCCTATTTTAGCGCGACACCGCCCGGGCCCATTTTGGCGCGACACCGCCCGGGCCCATTTTGGAGCGGCACCGCCCGGGCCCATTTAGGCGCGACACCGCCCGGGCCCATTTTGGCGTGGTACCGCCCGGGCCCATGTAGGCGCGGCAACGCCCTGGCCCATTTTGGGTTAGGGTTAGGGTTAGGGTTAGGGTTAGGGTTAGGGTTAGGGTTAGGGTTAGGGTTAGGGTTAGGGTTAGGGTTAGGGTTAGGGTGTACCTCCCCAGAGGACTGAAACCAGCTTGATTATATGCTACAAGAGGCTTGACCACGTAGGTGCAGTATTACCAAGAGACTGAGCGGGATCACCTTCTTCATCTGCAAAGGGTAAGTCTGTGACTACCTCTGTTGGGTCTGCTGTGCATTCATGGCCTTTTGGCACCATGGGCCCGGGCGGCACCACCCGGTCCCATTTTAGCGCGGCACCGCCCGGGCCCATTTTGGCGCGGCACCGCCCGGGCCCATTTAGGCGCGGCACCGCCCGGGCCCATTTTGGGTTAGGGTTAGGGTTTGGGTTAGGGTTAGGGTTAGGGTTAGGGTTAGGGTTAGGGTTAGGGTTAGGGTTAGGGTGAACCTCCCCAGAGGACTGAAACCAGCTTGATTATATGCTACAAGAGGCTTGACCACGTAGGTGCAGTACTACCAAGAGACTGAGCGGGATCACCTTCTTCATCTGCAAAGGGTAAGTCTGTGACTACCTCTGTTGGGTCTGCTGTGCATTCATAGCCTTTTGGCACCATGGGCCCGGGCGGCACAATGGGCCCGGGCGGCACCACCCGGTCCCATTTTGGAGCGGCACCGCCCGGGCCCATTTAGGCGCGGCACCGCCCGGGCCCATTTTGGCGCGGCACTGCCCGGGCCCATTTAGGCACGACACCGCCCGGGCACATTTTGGCGCGGCACCGCCCGGGCCCATTTAGGCGCGACACCGCCCGGGCCCATTTTGGCGCGACACCGGCCGGGCCCATTTTGGCGCGGCACCGCCCGGGCCCATTTTGGCGCGACACCGCCGGGGCCCATTTTGGCGCGGCACCGCCCGGGCCCGTTTTGGCGCGGCACCGCCCGGGCCCTTTTAGGCGTGACAATGCCCGGGCCCATTTTGGCGCGGCACCGCCCGGGCCCATTTTGGCGCGACACCGCCGGGGCCCATTTTGGCGCGGCACCGCCCGGGCCCGTTTTGGCGCGGCACCGCCCGGGCCCTTTTAGGCGTGACAATGCCCGGGCCCATTTTGGCGCGGCACCGCCCGGGCCCATTTTGGCGCGGCACCGCACGTACCCATTTAGGTGCGACACCGCCCGGGCCCATTTAGGCGCGACACCGCCCGGGCCCATTTTGGCGCGGCAACGCCCGGGCCTATTTTTGCGCGGCACCGCCCGGGCCCATTTTGGCGCGACAACACCCGGGCCCATTTAGGCGCGGCACCGCCCGGGCCCATTTTGGCGTGGCACCGCCCGGGCCCATTTAGGCGTGGCACCGCCCGGGCCCATTTTGGGTTAGGGTTAGGGTTAGGGTTAGGGTTAGGGTTAGGGTTAGGGTTAGGGTTAGGGTTAGGGTTAGGGTTAGGGTGAACCTCCCCAGAGGACTGAAACCAGCTTGATTATATGCTACAAGAGGCTTGACCACGTAGGTGCAGTATTACCAAGAGACTGAGCGGGTACACCTTCTTCATCTGCAAAGGGTAAGTCTGTGACTACCTCTGTTGGGTCTGCTGTGCATTCATAGCCTTTTGGCACCATGGGACCGGGCGGCACAATGGGCCCGGGCGGCACCACCCGGTCCCATTTTGGAGCGGCACCGCCCGGGCCCATTTAGGCGCGGCACCGCCCGGGCCCATTTTGGCGCGGCACCGCCCGGGCCCATTTAGGCACGACACTGCCCGGGCCCATTTTGGCGCGGCACCGCCCGGGCCCATTTAGGCGCGACACCGCCCGGGCCCATTTTGGCGCGACACCGGCCGGGCCCATTTTGTCACGGCACCGCCCGGGCCCATTTTGGCGCGACACCGCCGGGGCCCATTTTGGCGCGGCACCGCCCGGCCCCGTTTTGGCGCGGCACCGCCCGGGCCCTTTTAGGCGTGACAATGCCCGGGCCCATTTTGGCGCGGCACCGACCAGGCCCATTTTGGCGCGACACCGCCGGGGCCCATTTTGGCGCGGCACCGCCCGGGCCCGTTTTGGCGCGGCACCGCCCGGGCCCTTTTAGGCGTGACAATGCCCGGGCCCATTTTGGCGCGGCACCGCCCGGGCCCATTTTGGCGCGACACCGTCCGGGCCCATTATAGCGCGGCACCGCCCGGGCCTATTTTAGCGCGACACCGCCCGGGCCCATTTTGGCGCGACACCGCCCGGGCCCATTTTGGAGCGGCACCGCCCGGGCCCATTTAGGCGCGACACCGCCCGGGCCCATTTTGGCGCGACACCGGCCGTTTCCATTTTGGCGCGGCACCGCCCGGGCCCATTTAGGCGCGACACCGCCCGGGCCCATTTAGGCGCGACACCGCCCGGGCCCATTTTGGCGCGACACCGGCCGTTTCCATTTTGGCGCGGCACCGCCCGGGCCCATTTAGGCGCGACACCGCCCGGGCCCATTTTGGCGCGACACCGCCCGGGCCCATTTTGGCGCGGCACCGCCCGGGCCATTTTAGGCGTGACACCGCCTGGGCCCATTTTGGCGCGGCACCGCCCGGTCCCATTTTGGCGCGGCACCGCCCGGGACCATTTAGGCGTGGCACCGCCCGGGCCCATTTTGGGTTAGGGTTAGGGTTAGGGTTAGGGTTAGGGTTAGGGTTAGGGTTAGGGTTAGGGTTAGGGTGTACCTCCCCAGAGGACTGAAACCAGCTTGATTATATGCTACAAGAGGCTTGACCACGTAGGTGCAGTATTACCAAGAGACTGAGCGGGTACACCTTCTTCATCTGCAAAGGGTAAGTCTGTGACTACCTCTGTTGGGTCTGCTGTGCATTCATAGCCTTTTGGCACCATGGGCCTGGGCGGCACAATGGGCCCGGGCGGCACCACCCGGTCCCATTTTGGAGCGGCACCGCCCGGGCCCATTTAGGCGCGGCACCGCCCGGGCCCATTTTGGCGCGGCACCGCCCGGGCCCATTTAGGCACGACACTGCCCGGGCCCATTTTGGCGCGGCACCGCCCGGGCCCATTTAGGCGCGACACCGCCCGGGCCCATTTTGGCGCGACACCGGCCGGGCCAATTTTGTCGCGGCACCGCCCGGGCCCATTTTGGTGCGACACCGCCGGGGCCCATTTTGGCGCGGCACCGCCCGGCCCCGTTTTGGCGCGGCACCGCCCGGGCCCTTTTAGGCGTGACAATGCCCGGGCCCAT
>CM072302.1:270000-302500 GCA_036873955.1 Mergus octosetaceus | reverse complement strand
GCCCATTTTGGCGCGGCACCGCCCGGGCCCATTTTGGCGCGGCACCGCCCGGGCCCATTTAGGCGCGGCACCGCCCGGGCCCATTTTGGGTTAGGGTTAGGGTTAGTGTTAGGGTTAGGGTTAGGGTTAGGGTTAGGGTTAGGGTTAGGGATAGGGTGAACCTCCCCAGAGGACTGAAACCAGCTTGATTATATGCTACAAGAGGCTTGACCACGTAGGTGCAGTATTACCAAGAGACTGAGCGGGATCACCTTCTTCATCTGCAAAGGGTCAGTCTGTGACTAACTATGTTGGGTCTGCTGTGCATTCATGGCCTTTTGGCACCATGGGCCCGGGCGGCACCATGGGCCCGCGCGGCACCACCAGGTCCTATTTTAGCGCGACACCGCCCGGGCCCATTTTGGCGCGACACCGCCCGGGCCCATTTTGGAGCGGCACCGCCCGGGCCCATTTAGGCGCGACACCGCCCGGGCCCATTTAGGCGCGACACCGGCCGTTTCCATTTTGGCGCGGCACCGCCCGGGCCCATTTTGGCGCGGCACCGCCCGGGCCCATTTTGGCGCGACACCGCCCGGGCCCATTTTGGCGCGACACCGGCCGTTTCCATTTTGGCGCGGCACCGCCCGGGCCCATTTAGGCGCGACACTGCCCGGGCCCATTTTGGCGCGACACCGCCCGGGCCCATTTTGGCGCGGCACCGCCCGGGCCATTTTAGGCGTGACACCGCCTGGGCCCATTTTGGCGCGGCACCGCCCGGTCCCATTTTGGCGCGGCACCGCCCGGGACCATTTAGGCGCGACACCGCCCGGGCCCATTTAGGCGCGACACCGCCCGGGCCCATTTTGGCGCGGCAACTCCCGGGCCCATTTTTGCGCGGCAACGCCCGGGCCCATTTTGGCGCGGCACCGCCCGGGCCCATTTTGGCGCGGCACCGCCCGGGCCCATTTTGGCGTGGTACCGCCCGGGCCCATGTAGGCGCGGCAACGCCCTGGCCCATTTTGGGTTAGGGTTAGGGTTAGGGTTAGGGTTAGGGTTAGGGTTAGGGTTAGGGTTAGGGTTAGGGTTAGGGTTAGGGTGTACCTCCCCAGAGGACTGAAACCAGCTTGATTATATGCTACAAGAGGCTTGACCACGTAGGTGCAGTATTACCAAGAGACTGAGCGGGATCACCTTCTTCATCTGCAAAGGGTAAGTCTGTGACTACCTCTGTTGGGTCTGCTGTGCATTCATGGCCTTTTGGCACCATGGGCCCGGGCGGCACCACCCGGTCCCATTTTAGCGCGGCACCGCCCGGGCCCATTTTGGCGCGGCACCGCCCGGGCCCATTTAGGCGCGGCACCGCCCGGGCCCATTTTGGGTTAGGGTTAGGGTTAGGGTTAGGGTTAGGGTTAGGGTTAGGGTTAGGGTTAGGGTTAGGGTTAGGGTGAACCTCCCCAGAGGACTGAAACCAGCTTGATTATATGCTACAAGAGGCTTGACCACGTAGGTGCAGTACTACCAAGAAACTGAGCGGGATCACCTTCTTCATCTGCAAAGGGTAAGTCTGTGACTACCTCTGTTGGGTCTGCTGTGCATTCATAGCCGTTTGGCACCATGGGCCCGGGCGGCACAATGGGCCCGGGCGGCACCACCCGGTCCCATTTTGGAGCGGCACCGCCCGGGCCCATTTAGGCGCGGCACCGCCCGGGCCCATTTTGGCGCGGCACTGCCCGGGCCCATTTAGGCACGACACCGCCCGGGCCCATTTTGGCGCGGCACCGCCCGGGCCCATTTAGGCGCGACACCGCCCGGGCCCATTTTGGCGCGACACCGGCCGGGCCCATTTTGGCGCGGCACCACCCGGGCCCATTTTGGCGCGACACCGCCGGGGCCCATTTTGGCGCGGCACCGCCCGGGCCCGTTTTGGCGCGGCACCGCCCGGGCCCTTTTAGGCGTGACAATGCCCGGGCCCATTTTGGCGCGGCACCGCCCGGGCCCATTTTGGCGCGACACCGCCGGGGCCCATTTTGGCGCGGCACCGCCCGGGCCCGTTTTGGCGCGGCACCGCCCGGGCCCTTTTAGGCGTGACAATGCCCGGGCCCATTTTGGCGCGGCACCGCCCGGGCCCATTTTGGCGCGGCACCGCACGTGCCCATTTAGGTGCGACACCGCCCGGGCCCATTTAGGCGCGACACCGCCCGGGCCCATTTTGGCGCGGCAACGCCCGGGCCCATTTTTGCGCGGCACCGCCCGGGCCCATTTTGGCGCGACAACACCCGGGCCCATTTAGGCGCGGCACCGCCCGGGCCCATTTTGGCGTGGCACCGCCCGGGGCATTTAGGCGCGACACCGCCCGGGCCCATTTTGGCGCGACACCGCCCGGGCCCATTTTGGCGCGACACCGGCCGTTTCCATTTTGGCGCGGCACCGCCCGGGCCCATTTAGGCGCGACACCGCCCGGGCCCATTTTGGCGCGACACCGCCCGGGCCCATTTTGGCGCGGCACCGCCCGGGCCATTTTAGGCGTGACACCGCCTGGGCCCATTTTGGCGCGGCACCGCCCGGGCCCATTTTGGCGCGGCACCGCCCGGGACCATTTAGGCGTGGCACCGCCCGGGCCCATTTTGGGTTAGGGTTAGGGTTAGGGTTAGGGTTAGGGTTAGGGTTAGGGTTAGGGTTAGGGTTAGGGTGAACCTCCCCAGAGGACTGAAACCAGCTTGATTATATGCTACAAGAGGCTTGACCACGTAGGTGCAGTATTACCAAGAGACTGAGCGGGTACACCTTCTTCATCTGCAAAGGGTAAGTCTGTGACTACCTCTGTTGGGTCTGCTGTGCATTCATAGCCTTTTGGCACCATGGGCCCGGGCGGCACAATGGGCCCGGGCGGCACCACCCGGTCCCATTTTGGAGCGGCACCGCCCGGGCCCATTTAGGCGCGGCACCGCCCGGGCCCATTTTGGCGCGGCACCGCCCGGGCCCATTTAGGCACGACACTGCCCGGGCCCATTTTGGCGCGGCACCGCCCGGGCCCATTTAGGCGCGACACCGCCCGGGCCCATTTTGGCGCGACACCGGCCGGGCCCATTTTGTCGCGGCACCGCCCGGGCCCATTTTGGTGCGACACCGCCGGGGCCCATTTTGGCGCGGCACCGCCCGGCCCCGTTTTGGCGCGGCACCGCCCGGGCCCTTTTAGGCGTGACAATGCCCGGGCCCATTTTGGCGCGGCACCGACCAGGCCCATTTTGGCGCGACACCGCCGGGGCCCATTTTGGCGCGGCACCGCCCGGGCCCGTTTTGGCGCGGCACCGCCCGGGCCCTTTTAGGCGTGACAATGCCCGGGCCCATTTTGGCGCGGCACCGCCCGGGCCCATTTTGGCTCGACACCGTCCGGGCCCATTATAGCGCGGCACCGCCCGGGCCTATTTTAGCGCGACACCGCCCGGGCCCATTTTGGCGCGACACCGCCCGGGCCCATTTTGGAGCGGCACCGCCCGGGCCCATTTAGGCGCGACACCGCCCAGGCCCATTTTGGCGCGACACCGGCCGTTTCCATTTTGGCGCGGCACCGCCCGGGCCCATTTAGGCGCGACACCGCCCGGGCCCATTTTGGCGCGACACCGCCCGGGCCCATTTTGGCGCGACACCGGCCGTTTCCATTTTGGCGCGGCACCGCCCGGGCCCATTTAGGCGCGACACCGCCCGGGCCCATTTTGGCGCGACACTGCCCGGGCCCATTTTGGCGCGGCACCGCCCGGGCCATTTTAGGCGTGACACCGCCTGGGCCCATTTTGGCGCGGCACCGCCCGGTCCCATTTTGGCGCAGCACCGCCCGGGACCATTTAGGCGCGACACCGCCCGGGCCCATTTAGGCGCGACACCGCCCGGGCCCATTTTGGCGCGACAACTCCCGGGCCCATTTTTGCGCGGCAACGCCCGGGCCCATTTTGGCGCGGCACCGCCCGGGCCCATTTTGGCGCGGCACCGCCCGGGCCCATTTTGGCGTGGTACCGCCCGGGCCCATTTAGGCGCGGCAACGCCCTGGCCCATTTTGGGTTAGGGTTAGGGTTAGGGTTAGGGTTAGGGTTAGGGTTAGGGTTAGGGTTAGGGTTAGGGTTAGGGTTAGGGTGTACCTCCCCAGAGGACTGAAAGCAGCTTGATTATATGCTACAAGAGGCTTGACCACGTAGGTGCAGTATTACCAAGAGACTGAGCGGGATCACCTTCTTCATCTGCAAAGGGTAAGTCTGTGACTACCTCTGTTGGGTCTGCTGTGCATTCATAGCCTTTTGGCACCATGGGCCCGGGCGGCAAAATGGGCCCGGGCGGCACCACCCGGTCCCATTTTGGAGCGGCACCGCCCGGGCCCATTTAGGCGCGGCACCGCCCGGGCCCATTTTGGCGCGGCACTGCCCGGGCCCATTTAGGCACGACACCGCCCGGGCCCATTTTGGCGCGGCACCGCCCAGGCCCATTTAGGCGCGACACCGCCCGGGCCCATTTTGGCGCGACACCGGCCGGGCCCATTTTGGCGCGGCACCGCCCGGGCCCATTTTGGCGCGACACCGCCGGGGCCCATTTTGGCGCGGCACCGCCCGGGCCCGTTTTGGCGCGGCACCGCCCGGGCCCTTTTAGGCGTGACAATGCCCGGGCCCATTTTGGCGCGGCACCGCCCGGGCCCATTTTGGCGCGACACCGCCGGGGCCCATTTTGGCGCGGCACCGCCCGGGCCCGTTTTGGCGCGGCACCGCCCGGGCCCTTTTAGGCGTGACAATGCCCGGGCCCATTTTGGCGCGGCACCGCCCGGGCCCATTTTGGCGCGGCACCGCACGTGCCCATTTAGGTGCGACACCGCCCGGGCCCATTTAGGCGCGACACCGCCCGGGCCCATTTTGGCGCGGCAACGCCCGGGCCCATTTTTGCGCGGCACCGCCCGGGCCAATTTTGGCGCGACAACACCCGGGCCCATTTAGGCGCGGCACCGCCCGGGCCCATTTTGGCGTGGCACCGCCCGGGCCCATTTAGGCGTGGCACCGCCCGGGCCCATTTTGGGTTAGGGTTAGGGTTAGGGTTAGGGTTAGGGTTAGGGTTAGGGTTAGGGTTAGGGTTAGGGTTAGGGTTAGGGTGAACCTCCCCAGAGGACTGAAACCAGCTTGATTATATGCTACAAGAGGCTTGACCACGTAGGTGCAGTATTACCAAGAGACTGAGCGGGTACACCTTCTTCATCTGCAAAGGGTAAGTCTGTGACTACCTCTGTTGGGTCTGCTGTGCATTCATAGCCTTTTGGCACCATGGGCCCGGGCGGCACAATGGGCCCGGGCGGCACCACCCGGTCCCATTTTGGAGCGGCACCGCCCGGGCCCATTTAGGCGCGGCACCGCCCGGGCCCATTTTGGCGCGGCACCGCCCGGGCCCATTTAGGCACGACACTGCCCGGGCCCATTTTGGCGCGGCACCGCCCGGGCCCATTTAGGCGCGACACCGCCCGGGCCCATTTTGGCGCGACACCGGCCGGGCCCATTTTGTCGCGGCACCGCCCGGGCCCATTTTGGCGCGACACCGCCGGGGCCCATTTTGGCGCGGCACCGCCCGGCCCCGTTTTGGCGCGGCACCGCCCGGGCCCTTTTAGGCGTGACAATGCCCGGGCCCATTTTGGCGCGGCACCGACCAGGCCCATTTTGGCGCGACACCGCCGGGGCCCATTTTGGCGCGGCACCGCCCGGGCCCGTTTTGGCGCGGCACCGCCCGGGCCCTTTTAGGCGTGACAATGCCCGGGCCCATTTTGGCGCGGCACCGCCCGGGCCCATTTTGGCGCGACACCGTCCGGGCCCATTATAGCGCGGCACCGCCCGGGCCTATTTTAGCGCGACACCGCCCGGGCCCATTTTGGCGCGACACCGCCCGGGCCCATTTTGGAGCGGCACCGCCCGGGCCCATTTAGGCGCGACACCGCCCGGGCCCATTTTGGCGCGACACCGGCCGTTTCCATTTTGGCGCGGCACCGCCCGGGCCCATTTAGGCGCGACACCGCCCGGGCCCATTTTGGCGCGATACAGCCCGGGCCCATTTTGGAGCGACACCGGCCGTTTCCATTTTGGCGCGGCACCGCCCGGGCCCATTTAGGCGCGACACCGCCAGGGCCCATTTTGGCGCGGCAACGCCCTGGCCCATTTTGGGTTAGGGTTAGGGTTAGGGTTAGGGTTAGGGTTAGGGTTAGGGTTAGGGTTAGGGTTAGGGTTAGGGTTAGGGTTAGGGTTAGGGTTAGGGTGAACCTCCCCAGAGGACTGAAACCAGCTTGATTATATGCTACAAGAGGCTTGACCACGTAGGTGCAGTATTACCAAGAGACTGAGCGGGTACACCTTCTTCATCTGCAAAGGGTAAGTCTGTGACTACCTCTGTTGGGTCTGCTGTGCATTCATAGCCTTTTGGCACCATGGGCCCGGGCGACACAATGGGCCCTGGCGGCACCACCCGTTCCCATTTTGGAGCGGCACCGCCCGGGCCCATTTTGGCGCGGCACCGCCCGGGCCCATTTAGGCGCGACACCGCCCGGGCCCATTTTGGCGCGACACCGGCCGGGCCCATTTTGTCGCGGCACCGCCCGGGCCCATTTTGGCGCGACACCGCCGGGGCCCATTTTGGCGCGGCACCGCCCGGCCCCGTTTTGGCGCGGCACCGCCCGGGCCCTTTTAGGCGTGACAATGCCCGGGCCCATTTTGGCGCGGCACCGACCAGGCCCATTTTGGCGCGACACCGCCGGGGCCCATTTTGGCGCGGCACCGCCCGGGCCCGTTTTGGCGCGGCACCGCCCGGGCCCTTTTAGGCGTGACAATGCCCGGGCCCATTTTGGCGCGGCACCGCCCGGGCCCATTTTGGCGCGGCACCGCTCGTGCCCATTTAGGTGCGACACCGCCCGGGCCCATTTAGGCGCGACACCGCCCGGGCCCATTTTGGCGCGGCAACGCCCGGGCCCATTTTTGCGCGGCACCGCCCGGGCCCATTTTGGCGCGACACAATGGGCCCATTTAAGCGCGGCACCGCCCGGGCCCATTTTGGCGCGGCACCGCCCGGGCCCATTTAGGCGCGGCACCGCCAGGGCCCATTTTGGCGCGGCACCGCCCGGGCCCATTTAGGCGCGGCACCGCCCGGGCCACTTTTGGGTTAGGGTTAGGGTTAGGGTTAGGGTTAGGGTTAGGGTTAGGGTTAGGGTTAGGGTTAGGGTTAGGGTTAGGGTTAGGGTTAGGGTTAGGGTGTACCTCCCCAGAGGACTGAAACCAGCTTGATTATATGCTACAAGAGGCTTGACCACGTAGGTGCAGTATTACCCAGAGACTGAGCGGGATCACCTTCTTCATCTGCAAAGGGTAAGTCTGTGACTACCTCTGTTGGGTCTGCTGTGCATTCATAGCCTTTTGGCACCATGGGCCCGGGCGGCACAATGGGCCCGGGCGGCACCACCCGGTCCCATTTTGGAGCGGCACCGCCCGGGCCCATTTAGGCGCGGCACCGCCCGGGCCCATTTTGGCGCGGCACCGCCCGGGCCCATTTAGGCACGACACTGCCCGGGCCCATTTTGGCGCGGCACCGCCCGGGCCCATTTAGGCGCGACACCGCCCGGGCCCATTTTGGCGCGACACCGGCCGGGCCCATTTTGTCGCGGCACCGCCCGGGCCCATTTTGGTGCGACACCGCCGGGGCCCATTTTGGCGCGGCACCGCCCGGCCCCGTTTTGGCGCGGCACCGCCCGGGCCCTTTTAGGCGTGACAATGCCCGGGCCCATTTTGGCGCGGCACCGACCAGGCCCATTTTGGCGCGACACCGCCGGGGCCCATTTTGGCGCGGCACCGCCCGGGCCCGTTTTGGCGCGGCACCGCCCGGGCCCTTTTAGGCGTGACAATGCCCGGGCCCATTTTGGCGCGGCACCGCCCGGGCCCATTTTGGCGCGACACCGTCCGGGCCCATTATAGCGCGGCACCGCCCGGGCCTATTTTAGCGCGACACCGCCCGGGCCCATTTTGGCGCGACACCGCCCGGGCCCATTTTGGAGCGGCACCGCCCGGGCCCATTTAGGCGCGACACCGCCCAGGCCCATTTTGGCGCGACACCGGCCGTTTCCATTTTGGCGCGGCACCGCCCGGGCCCATTTAGGCGCGACACCGCCCGGGCCCATTTTGGCGCGACACCGCCCGGGCCCATTTTGGCGCGACACCGGCCGTTTCCATTTTGGCGCGGCACCGCCCGGGCCCATTTAGGCGCGACACCGCCCGGGCCCATTTTGGCGCGACACTGCCCGGGCCCATTTTGGCGCGGCACCGCCCGGGCCATTTTAGGCGTGACACCGCCTGGGCCCATTTTGGCGCGGCACCGCCCGGTCCCATTTTGGCGCAGCACCGCCCGGGACCATTTAGGCGCGACACCGCCCGGGCCCATTTAGGCGCGACACCGCCCGGGCCCATTTTGGCGCGACAACTCCCGGGCCCATTTTTGCGCGGCAACGCCCGGGCCCATTTTGGCGCGGCACCGCCCGGGCCCATTTTGGCGCGGCACCGCCCGGGCCCATTTTGGCGTGGTACCGCCCGGGCCCATTTAGGCGCGGCAACGCCCTGGCCCATTTTGGGTTAGGGTTAGGGTTAGGGTTAGGGTTAGGGTTAGGGTTAGGGTTAGGGTTAGGGTTAGGGTTAGGGTGTACCTCCCCAGAGGACTGAAAGCAGCTTGATTATATGCTACAAGAGGCTTGACCACGTAGGTGCAGTATTACCAAGAGACTGAGCGGGATCACCTTCTTCATCTGCAAAGGGTAAGTCTGTGACTACCTCTGTTGGGTCTGCTGTGCATTCATAGCCTTTTGGCACCATGGGCCCGGGCGGCAAAATGGGCCCGGGCGGCACCACCCGGTCCCATTTTGGAGCGGCACCGCCCGGGCCCATTTAGGCGCGGCACCGCCCGGGCCCATTTTGGCGCGGCACTGCCCGGGCCCATTTAGGCACGACACCGCCCGGGCCCATTTTGGCGCGGCACCGCCCAGGCCCATTTAGGCGCGACACCGCCCGGGCCCATTTTGGCGCGACACCGGCCGGGCCCATTTTGGCGCGGCACCGCCCGGGCCCATTTTGGCGCGACACCGCCGGGGCCCATTTTGGCGCGGCACCGCCCGGGCCCGTTTTGGCGCGGCACCGCCCGGGCCCTTTTAGGCGTGACAATGCCCGGGCCCATTTTGGCGCGGCACCGCCCGGGCCCATTTTGGCGCGACACCGCCGGGGCCCATTTTGGCGCGGCACCGCCCGGGCCCGTTTTGGCGCGGCACCGCCCGGGCCCTTTTAGGCGTGACAATGCCCGGGCCCATTTTGGCGCGGCACCGCCCGGGCCCATTTTGGCGCGGCACCGCACGTGCCCATTTAGGTGCGACACCGCCCGGGCCCATTTAGGCGCGACACCGCCCGGGCCCATTTTGGCGCGGCAACGTCCGGGCCCATTTTTGCGCGGCACCGCCCGGGCCAATTTTGGCGCGACAACACCCGGGCCCATTTAGGCGCGGCACCGCCCGGGCCCATTTTGGCGTGGCACCGCCCGGGCCCATTTAGGCGTGGCACCGCCCGGGCCCATTTTGGGTTAGGGTTAGGGTTAGGGTTAGGGTTAGGGTTAGGGTTAGGGTTAGGGTTAGGGTTAGGGTTAGGGTTAGGGTTATGGTGAACCTCCCCAGAGGACTGAAACCAGCTTGATTATATGCTACAAGAGGCTTGACCACGTAGGTGCAGTATTACCAAGAGACTGAGCGGGTACACCTTCTTCATCTGCAAAGGGTAAGTCTGTGACTACCTCTGTTGGGTCTGCTGTGCATTCATAGCCTTTTGGCACCATGGGCCCGGGCGGCACAATGGGCCCGGGCGGCACCACCCGGTCCCATTTTGGAGCGGCACCGCCCGGGCCCATTTAGGCGCGGCACCGCCCGGGCCCATTTTGGCGCGGCACCGCCCGGGCCCATTTAGGCACGACACTGCCCGGGCCCATTTTGGCGCGGCACCGCCCGGGCCCATTTAGGCGCGACACCGCCCGGGCCCATTTTGGCGCGACACCGGCCGGGCCCATTTTGTCGCGGCACCGCCCGGGCCCATTTTGGCGCGACACCGCCGGGGCCCATTTTGGCGCGGCACCGCCCGGCCCCGTTTTGGCGCGGCACCGCCCGGGCCCTTTTAGGCGTGACAATGCCCGGGCCCATTTTGGCGCGGCACCGACCAGGCCCATTTTGGCGCGACACCGCCGGGGCCCATTTTGGCGCGGCACCGCCCGGGCCCGTTTTGGCGCGGCACCGCCCGGGCCCTTTTAGGCGTGACAATGCCCGGGCCCATTTTGGCGCGGCACCGCCCGGGCCCATTTTGGCGCGACACCGTCCGGGCCCATTATAGCGCGGCACCGCCCGGGCCTATTTTAGCGCGACACCGCCCGGGCCCATTTTGGCGCGACACCGCCCGGGCCCATTTTGGAGCGGCACCGCCCGGGCCCATTTAGGCGCGACACCGCCCGGGCCCATTTTGGCGCGACACCGGCCGTTTCCATTTTGGCGCGGCACCGCCCGGGCCCATTTAGGCGCGACACCGCCCGGGCCCATTTTGGCGCGATACAGCCCGGGCCCATTTTGGAGCGACACCGGCCGTTTCCATTTTGGCGCGGCACCGCCCGGGCCCATTTAGGCGCGACACCGCCAGGGCCCATTTTGGCGCGGCAACGCCCTGGCCCATTTTGGGTTAGGGTTAGGGTTAGGGTTAGGGTTAGGGTTAGGGTTAGGGTTAGGGTTAGGGTTAGGGTTAGGGTTAGGGTGAACCTCCCCAGAGGACTGAAACCAGCTTGATTATATGCTACAAGAGGCTTGACCACGTAGGTGCAGTATTACCAAGAGACTGAGCGGGTACACCTTCTTCATCTGCAAAGGGTAAGTCTGTGACTACCTCTGTTGGGTCTGCTGTGCATTCATAGCCTTTTGGCACCATGGGCCCGGGCGACACAATGGGCCCTGGCGGCACCACCCGTTCCCATTTTGGAGCGGCACCGCCCGGGCCCATTTTGGCGCGGCACCGCCCGGGCCCATTTAGGCGCGACACCGCCCGGGCCCATTTTGGCGCGACACCGGCCGGGCCCATTTTGTCGCGGCACCGCCCGGGCCCATTTTGGCGCGACACCGCCGGGGCCCATTTTGGCGCGGCACCGCCCGGCCCCGTTTTGGCGCGGCACCGCCCGGGCCCTTTTAGGCGTGACAATGCCCGGGCCCATTCTGGCGCGGCACCGACCAGGCCCATTTTGGCGCGACACCGCCGGGGCCCATTTTGGCGCGGCACCGCCCGGGCCCGTTTTGGCGCGGCACCGCCCGGGCCCTTTTAGGCGTGACAATGCCCGGGCCCATTTTGGCGCGGCACCGCCCGGGCCCATTTTGGCGCGGCACCGCTCGTGCCCATTTAGGTGCGACACCGCCCGGGCCCATTTAGGCGCGACACCGCCCGGGCCCATTTTGGCGCGGCAACGCCCGGGCCCATTTTTGCGCGGCACCGCCCGGGCCCATTTTGGCGCGACACAATGGGCCCATTTAAGCGCGGCACCGCCCGGGCCCATTTTGGCGCGGCACCGCCCGGGCCCATTTAGGCGCGGCACCGCCCGGGCCCATTTTGGCGCGGCACCGCCCGGGCCCATTTAGGCGCGGCACCGCCCGGGCCACTTTTGGGTTAGGGTTAGGGTTAGGGTTAGGGTTAGGGTTAGGGTTAGGGTTAGGGTTAGGGTTAGGGTTAGGGTTAGGGTTAGGGTTAGGGTTAGGGTTAGGGTTAGGGTTAGGGTTAGGGTGTACCTCCCCAGAGGACTGAAACCAGCTTGATTATATGCTACAAGAGGCTTGACCACGTAGGTGCAGTATTACCCAGAGACTGAGCGGGATCACCTTCTTCATCTGCAAAGGGTAAGTCTGTGACTACCTCTGTTGGGTCTGCTGTGCATTCATGGCCTTTTGGCACCATGGGCCCGGGCGGCACCACCCGGTCCCATTTTAGCGCGGCACCGCCCGGGCCCATTTTGGCGATGCACCGCCCGGGCCAATTTTGGATCGGCACCGCCCGGGCCCATTTAGGCGCGGCACCGCCCGGGCCCATTTTGGGTTAGGGTTAGGGTTAGGGTTAGGATTAGGGTTAGGGTTAGGGTTAGGGTTAGGGTTAGGGTTAGGGTTAGGGTTAGGGTGAACCTCCCCAGAGGACTGAAACCAGCTTGATTATATGCTAAAAGAGGCTTGACCACGTAGGTGCAGTATTACCAAGAGACTGAGCGGGTACACCTTCTTCATCTGCAAAGGGTAAGTCTGTGACTACCTCTGTTGGGTCTGCTGTGCATTCATAGCCTTTTGGCACCATGGGCCCGGGCGGCACAATGGGCCCGGGCGACACCACCCGGTCCCATTTTGGAGCGGCACCGCCCGGGCCCATTTAGGCGCGGCACCGCCCGGGCCCATTTTGGCGATGCACCGCCCGGGCCCATTTAGGCGCGGCACCGCCCGGGCCCATTTTGGGTTAGGGTTAGGGTTAGGGTTAGGGTTAGGGTTAGGGTTAGGGTTAGGGTTAGGTTTAGGGTTAGGGTTAGGGTTAGGGTTAGGGTTAGGGTGAACCTCCCCAGAGGACTGAAACCAGCTTGATTATATGCTACAAGAGGCTTGACCACGTAGGTGCAGTATTACCAAGAGACTGAGCGGGTACACCTTCTTCATCTGCAAAGGGTAAGTCTGTGACTACCTCTGTTGGGTCTGCTGTGCATTCATAGCCTTTTGGCACCATGGGCCCGGGCGGCACAATGGGCCCGGGCGACACCACCCGGTCCCATTTTGGCGCGGAACCGCCCGGGCCCATTTAGGCGCGGCACCGCCCGGGCCCATTTTGGGTTAGTGTTAGGGTTAGGGTTAGGGTTAGGGTTAGGGTTAGGGTTAGGGTTAGGGTTAGGGTTAGGGTTAGGGTTAGGGTTAGGGTGAACCTCCCCAGAGGACTGAAACCAGCTTGATTATATGCTACAAGAGGCTTGACCACGTAGGTGCAGTATTACCAAGAGACTGAGCGGGATCACCTTCTTCATCTGCAAAGGGTAAGTCTGTGACTAGCTCTGTTGGGACTGCTGTGAATTCATGGCCTTTTGGCACCATGGGCCCGGGAAGCACCATGGGCCCGGGCGTCACCACCCGGTCCCATTTTGGCGCAGCACCGCCCGGGCCCATTTTGGAGCGGCACCGCCCGGGCCCATTTAGGCGCGGCACCGCCCGGGCCCATTTTGGCACGGCACCGCCCGGACCCATTTAGGCGCGGCACCGCCCGGGCCAATTTTGGCGCGGCACCGCCCGGGCCCATTTAGGCGCGGCACCGCCCGGGCCCATTTTGGCGCGGCACCGCCCGGGCCCATTTTGGCGCGGCAACGCCCGGGCCCATTTAGGCGCGGCACAGCCCGGGCCCATTTTGGAGCGACACCGCCCGGGCCCATTTTGGCGCGGCACTGCCCAGGCCCATTTAGACGCGGCACCGCCCGGGTCCATTTTGGCGCGGCACCGCCCGGGCCCATTTAGGCGCGGCACCGCCCGGGCCACTTTTGGGTTAGGGTTAGGGTTAGGGTTAGGGTTAGGGTTAGGGTTAGGGTTAGGGTTAGGGTGTACCTCCCCAGAGGACTGAAACCAGTTTGATTATATGCTACAAGAGTCTTGACCACGTAGGTGCAGTATTACCCAGAGACTGAGCGGGATCACCTTCTTCATCTGCAAAGGGTAAGTCTGTGACTACCTCTGTTGGGTCTGCTGTGCATTCATGGCCTTTTGGCACCATGGGCCCGGGCGGCACCACCCGGTCCCATTTTAGCGCGGCACCGCCCGGGCCCATTTTGGCGATGCACCGCCCGGGCCAATTTTGGAGCGGCACCGCCCGGGCCCATTTAGGCGCGGCACCGCCCGGGCCCATTTTGGGTTAGGGTTAGGGTTAGGGTTAGGATTAGGGTTAGGGTTAGGGTTAGGGTTAGGGTTAGGGTTAGGGTTAGGGTTAGGGTGAACCTCCCCAGAGGACTGAAACCAGCTTGATTATATGCTACAAGAGGCTTGACCACGTAGGTGCAGTATTACCAAGAGACTGAGCGGGTACACCTTCTTCATCTGCAAAGGGTAAGTCTGTGACTACCTCTGTTGGGTCTGCTGTGCATTCATAGCCTTTTGGCACCATGGGCCCGGGCGGCACAATGGGCCCGGGCGACACCACCCGGTCCCATTTTGGAGCGGCACCGCCCGGGCCCATTTAGGCGCGGCACCGCCCGGGCCCATTTTGGCGCGGCACCGCCCGGGCCCATTTAGGCACGACACTGCCCGGGCCCATTTTGGCGCGGCACCGCCCGGGCCCATTTAGGCACGACACCGCCCGGGCCCATTCTGGCGAGACACCGGCCGGGCCCATTTTGTCGCGGCACCGCCCGGGCCCATTTTGGCGCGACACCGCCGGGGCCCATTTTGGCGCGGCACCGCCCGGCCCCGTTTTGGCGCGGCACCGCCCGGGCCCTTTTAGGCGTGACAATGCCCGGGCCCATTTTGACGCGGCACCGACCAGGCCCATTTTGGCGCGACACCGCCGGGGCCCATTTTGGCGCGGCACCGCCCGGGCCCGTTTTGGCGCGGCACCGCCCGGGCCCTTTTAGGCGTGACAATGCCCGGGCCCATTTTGGCGCGGCACCGCCCGGGCCCATTTTGGCGCGGCACCGCACGTGCCCATTTAGGTGCGACACCGCCCGGGCCCATTTAGGCGCGACACAGCCCGGGCCCCATTTTGGCGCGGCAACGCCCGGGCCCATTTTTGCGCGGCACCGCCCGGGACCATTTTGGCGCGTCACCGCCCGGGCCCATTTTGGGGCGTCACCGCCCGGGCCCATTTAGGCGCGGCACCGCCCAGGCCCATTTTGGCGCGGCACCGCCCGCGCCCATATTGGCGCGGCACCGCCCGGGCCCTTTTAGGCGTGACACCGCCCGGGCCCATTTTCGCGCGGCACCGCCGGGGCCCATTTTGGAGCGGCACCGCCCGGGCCCATTTAGGCGCGACACCGCCCGGGCCCATTTTGGCGTGACACCGGCCGGGCCCATTTTGGCGCGGCACCGCCCGGGCCCATTTTGGCGCGACACCGCCCGGGCCCATTTTGGCGCGGCACCGCCCTGGCCCATTTTGGCACGACACCGCCCGGGCCCATATTGGCGTGGCAGCGTCCGGGCCCATTTTGGCGCGGCACCGCCCGGGCCCATTTAGGCGCGGCACCGCCCGGGCCCATTTTGGGTTAGTGTTAGGGTTAGGGTTAGGGTTAGGGTTAGGGTTAGGGTTAGGGTTAGGGTTAGGGTTAGGGTTAGGGTTAGGGTTAGGGTGAACCTCCCCAGAGGACTGAAACCAGCTTGATTATATGCTACAAGAGGCTTGACCACGTAGGTGCAGTATTACCAAGAGACTGAGCGGGATCACCTTCTTCATCTGCAAAGGGTAAGTCTGTGACTAGCTCTGTTGGGACTGCTGTGCATTCATGGCCTTTTGGCACCATGGGCCCGGGAAGCACCATGGGCCCGGGCGTCACCACCCGGTCCCATTTTGGCGCGGCACCGCCCGGGCCCATTTTGGAGCGGCACCGCCCGGGCCCATTTAGGCGCGGCACCGCCCGGGCCCATTTTGGCACGGCACCGCCCGGACCCATTTAGGCGCGTCACCGCCCGGGCCAATTTTGGCGCGGCACCGCCCGGGCCCATTTAGGCGCGGCACCGCCCGGGCCCATTTTGGCGCGGCACCGCCCGGGCCAATTTTGGCGCGGCAACGCCCGGGCCCATTTAGGCGCGGCACAGCCCGGGCCCATTTTGGAGCGACACCGCCCGGGCCCATTTTGGCGCGGCACCGCCCGGGCCCATTTTGGCGCGGCACCGCCCGGGCCCATTTAGGCGCGGCAACGCCCGGGCCACTTTTGGGTTAGGGTTAGGGTTAGGGTTAGGGTTAGCGTTAGGGTTAGGGTTAGGGTTAGGGTTAGGGTTAGGGTTAGGGTTAGGGTTAGGGTTAGGGTTAGGGTTAGGGTTAGGGTTAGGGTGTACCTCCCCAGAGGACTGAAACCAGCTTGATTATATGCTACAAGAGGCTTGACCACGTAGGTGCAGTATTACCCAGAGACTGAGCGGGATCACCTTCTTCATCTGCAAAGGGTAAGTCTGTGACTACCTCTGTTGGGTCTGCTGTGCATTCATGGCCTTTTGGCACCATGGGCCCGGGCGGCACCACCCGGTCCCATTTTAGCGCGGCACCGCCCGGGCCCATTTTGGCGATGCACCGCCCGGGCCAATTTTGGAGCGGCACCGCCCGGGCCCATTTAGGCGCGGCACCGCCCGGGCCCATTTTGGGTTAGGGTTAGGGTTAGGGTTAGGATTAGGGTTAGGGTTAGGGTTAGGGTTAGGGTTAGGGTTAGGGTTAGGGTTAGGGTTAGGGTGAACCTCCCCAGAGGACTGAAACCAGCTTGATTATATGCTACAAGAGGCTTGACCACGTAGGTGCAGTATTACCAAGAGACTGAGCGGGTACACCTTCTTCATCTGCAAAGGGTAAGTCTGTGACTACCTCTGTTGGGTCTGCTGTGCATTCATAGCCTTTTGGCACCATGGGCCCGGGCGGCACAATGGGCCCGGGCGACACCACCCGGTCCCATTTTGGAGCGGCACCGCCCGGGCCCATTTAGGCGCGGCACCGCCCGGGCCCATTTTGGCGCGGCACCGCCCGGGCCCATTTAGGCACGACACTGCCCGGGCCCATTTTGGCGCGGCACCGCCCGGGCCCATTTAGGCGCGACACCGCCCGGGCCCATTCTGGCGAGACACCGGCCGGGCCCATTTTGTCGCGGCACCGCCCGGGCCCATTTTGGCGCGACACCGCCGGGGCCCATTTTGGCGCGGCACCGCCCGGCCCCGTTTTGGCGCGGCACCGCCCGGGCCCTTTTAGGCGTGACAATGCCCGGGCCCATTTTGACGCGGCACCGACCAGGCCCATTTTGGCGCGACACCGCCGGGGCCCATTTTGGCGCGGCACCGCCCGGGCCCGTTTTGGCGCGGCACCGCCCGGGCCCTTTTAGGCGTGACAATGCCCGGGCCCATTTTGGCGCGGCACCGCCCGGGCCCATTTTGGCGCGGCACCGCACGTGCCCATTTAGGTGCGACACCGCCCGGGCCCATTTAGGCGCGACACAGCCCGGGCCCCATTTTGGCGCGGCAACGCCCGGGCCCATTTTTGCGCGGCACCGCCCGGGACCATTTTGGCGCGTCACCGCCCGGGCCCATTTTGGGGCGTCACCGCCCGGGCCCATTTAGGCGCGGCACCGCCCAGGCCCATTTTGGCGCGGCACCGCCCGCGCCCATATTGGCGCGGCACCGCCCGGGCCCTTTTAGGCGTGACACCGCCCGGGCCCATTTTCGCGCGGCACCGCCGGGGCCCATTTTGGAGCGGCACCGCCCGGGCCCATTTAGGCGCGACACCGCCCGGGCCCATTTTGGCGTGACACCGGCCGGGCCCATTTTGGCGCGGCACCGCCCGGGCCCATTTTGGCGCGACACCGCCCGGGCCCATTTTGGCGCGGCACCGCCCTGGCCCATTTTGGCACGACACCGCCCGGGCCCATATTGGCGTGGCAGCGTCCGGGCCCATTTTGGCGCGGCACCGCCCGGGCCCATTTAGGCGCGGCACCGCCCGGGCCCATTTTGGGTTAGTGTTAGGGTTAGGGTTAGGGTTAGGGTTAGGGTTAGGGTTAGGGTTAGGGTTAGGGTTAGGGTTAGGGTGAACCTCCCCAGAGGACTGAAACCAGCTTGATTATATGCTACAAGAGGCTTGACCACGTAGGTGCAGTATTACCAAGAGACTGAGCGGGATCACCTTCTTCATCTGCAAAGGGTAAGTCTGTGACTAGCTCTGTTGGGACTGCTGTGCATTCATGGCCTTTTGGCACCATGGGCCCGGGAAGCACCATGGGCCCGGGCGTCACCACCCGGTCCCATTTTGGCGCGGCACCGCCCGGGCCCATTTTGGAGCGGCACCGCCCGGGCCCATTTAGGCGCGGCACCGCCCGGGCCCATTTTGGCACGGCACCGCCCGGACCCATTTAGGCGCGTCACCGCCCGGGCCAATTTTGGCGCGGCACCGCCCGGGCCCATTTAGGCGCGGCACCGCCCGGGCCCATTTTGGCGCGGCACCGCCCGGGCCAATTTTGGCGCGGCAACGCCCGGGCCCATTTAGGCGCGGCACAGCCCGGGCCCATTTTGGAGCGACACCGCCCGGGCCCATTTTGGCGCGGCACCGCCCGGGCCCATTTTGGCGCGGCACCGCCCGGGCCCATTTAGGCGCGGCAACGCCCGGGCCACTTTTGGGTTAGGGTTAGGGTTAGGGTTAGGGTTAGCGTTAGGGTTAGGGTTAGGGTTAGGGTTAGGGTTAGGGTTAGGGTTAGGGTTAGGGTTAGGGTTAGGGTTAGGGTTAGGGTTAGGGTGTACCTCCCCAGAGGACTGAAACCAGCTTGATTATATGCTACAAGAGGCTTGACCACGTAGGTGCAGTATTACCCAGAGACTGAGCGGGATCACCTTCTTCATCTGCAAAGGGTAAGTCTGTGACTACCTCTGTTGGGTCTGCTGTGCATTCATGGCCTTTTGGCACCATGGGCCCGGGCGGCACCACCCGGTCCCATTTTAGCGCGGCACCGCCCGGGCCCATTTTGGCGATGCACCGCCCGGGCCAATTTTGGAGCGGCACCGCCCGGGCCCATTTAGGCGCGGCACCGCCCGGGCCCATTTTGGGTTAGGGTTAGGGTTAGGGTTAGGATTAGGGTTAGGGTTAGGGTTAGGGTTAGGGTTAGGGTTAGGGTTAGGGTTAGGGTTAGGGTTAGGGTGAACCTCCCCAGAGGACTGAAACCAGCTTGATTATATGCTACAAGAGGCTTGACCACGTAGGTGCAGTATTACCAAGAGACTGAGCGGGTACACCTTCTTCATCTGCAAAGGGTAAGTCTGTGACTACCTCTGTTGGGTCTGCTGTGCATTCATAGCCTTTTGGCACCATGGGCCCGGGCGGCACAATGGGCCCGGGCGACACCACCCGGTCCCATTTTGGAGCGGCACCGCCCGGGCCCATTTAGGCGCGGCACCGCCCGGGCCCATTTTGGCGCGGCACCGCCCGGGCCCATTTAGGCACGACACTGCCCGGGCCCATTTTGGCGCGGCACCGCCCGGGCCCATTTAGGCGCGACACCGCCCGGGCCCATTCTGGCGCGACACCGGCCGGGCCCATTTTGTCGCGGCACCGCCCGGGCCCATTTTGGCGCGACACCGCCGGGGCCCATTTTGGCGCGGCACCGCCCGGCCCCGTTTTGGCGCGGCACCGCCCGGGCCCTTTTAGGCGTGACAATGCCCGGGCCCATTTTGGCGCGGCACCGACCAGGCCCATTTTGGCGCGACACCGCCGGGGCCCATTTTGGCGCGGCACCGCCCGGGCCCGTTTTGGCGCGGCACCGCCCGGGCCCTTTTAGGCGTGACAATGCCCGGGCCTATTTTGGCGCGGCACCGCCTGGGCCCATTTTGGCGCGGCACCGCACGTGCCCATTTAGGTGCGACACCGCCCGGGCCCATTTAGGCGAGACACAGCCCGGGCCCCATTTTGGCGCGGCAACGCCCAGGCCCATTTTTGCGCGGCACCGCCCGGGACCATTTTGGCGCGTCACCGCCCGGGCCCATTTTGGGGCGTCACCGCCCGGGCCCATTTAGGCGCGGCACCGCCCAGGCCCATTTTGGCGCGGCACCGCCCGCGCCCATATTGGCGCGGCACCGCCCGGGCACTTTTAGGCGTGACACCGCCCGGGCCCATTTTCGCGCGGCACCGCCGGGGCCCATTTTGGAGCGGCACCGCCCGGGCCCATTTAGGCGCGACACCGCCCGGGCCCATTTTGGCGTGACACCGGCCGGGCCCATTTTGGCACGACACCGCCCTGGCCCATATTGGCGTGGCAGCGTCCGGGCCCATTTTGGCGCGGCACCGCCCGGGCCCATTTTGGCGCGGCACCGCCCGGGCCCATTTTGGGTTAGTGTTAGGGTTAGGGTTAGGGTTAGGGTTAGGGTTAGGGTTAGGGTTAGGGTTAGGGTTAGGGTTAGGGTGAACCTCCCCAGAGGACTGAAACCAGCTTGATTATATGCTACAAGAGGCTTGACCACGTAGGTGCAGTATTACCAAGAGACTGAGCGGGATCACCTTCTTCATCTGCAAAGGGTAAGTCTGTGACTAGCTCTGTTGGGACTGCTGTGCATTCATGGCCTTTTGGCACCATGGTCCCGGGAAGCACCATGGGCCCGGGCGTCACCACCCGGTCCCATTTTGGCGCGGCACCGCCCGGGCCCATTTTGGAGCGGCACCGCCCGGGCCCATTTAGGCGCGGCACCGCCCGGGCCCATTTTGGCACGGCACCGCCCGGACCCATTTAGGCGCGTCACCGCCCGGGCCAATTTTGGCGCGGCACCGCCCGGGCCCATTTAGGCGCGGCACCGCCCGGGCCCATTTTGGCGCGGCACCGCCCGGGCCCATTTTGGCGCGGCAACGCCCGGGCCCATTTAGGCGCGGCACAGCCCGGGCCCATTTTGGAGCGACACCGCCCGGGCCCATTTTGGCGCGGCACCGCCCGGGCCCATTTAGGCGCGGCACCGCCCGGGACCATTTTGGCGCGGCACCGCCCGGGCCCATTTAGGCGCGGCACCGCCCGGGCCACTTTTGGGTTAGGGTTAGGGTTAGGGTTAGGGTTAGGGTTAGGGTTAGGGTTAGGGTTAGGGTTAGGGTTAGGGTTAGGGTTAGGGTTAGGGTTAGGGTTAGGGTTAGGGTTAGGGTTAGGGTTAGGGTGTACCTCCCCAGAGGACTGAAACCAGCTTGATTATATGCTACAAGAGGCTTGACCACGTAGGTGCAGTATTACCCAGAGACTGAGCGGGATCACCTTCTTCATCTGCAAAGGGTAAGTCTGTGACTACCTCTGTTGGGTCTGCTGTGCATTCATGGCCTTTTGGCACCATGGGCCCGGGCGGCACCACCCGGTCCCATTTTAGCGCGGCACCGCCCGGGCCCATTTTGGCGATGCACCGCCCGGGCCAATTTTGGAGCGGCACCGCCCGGGCCCATTTAGGCGCGGCACCGCCCGGGCCCATTTTGGGTTAGGGTTAGGGTTAGGGTTAGGATTAGGGTTAGGGTTAGGGTTAGGGTTAGGGTTAGGTTTAGGGTTAGGGTTAGGGTTAGGGTTAGGGTTAGGGTTAGGGTTAGGGTTAGGGTTAGGGTGAACCTCCCCAGAGGACTGAAACCAGCTTGATTATATGCTACAAGAGGCTTGACCACGTAGGTGCAGTATTACCAAGAGACTGAGCGGGATCACCTTCTTCATCTGCAAAGGGTAAGTCTGTGACTACCTCTGTTGGGTCTGCTGTGCATTCATAGCCTTTTGGCACCATGGGCCCGGGCGGCACAATGGGCCCGGGCGGCACAACCCGGTCCCATTTTGGCGCGGCACCGCCCTGGCCCATTTTGGCGCGGCACCGCCCGGGCCCATTTAGGCACGACACTGCCCGGGCCCATTTTGGCGCGGCACCGCCCGGGCCCATTTAGGCGCGACACCGCCCGGGCCCATTTTGGCGCGACACCGGCCGGGCCCATTTTGGCGCGGCAACGCCCGGGCCCATTTTAGCGCGACACCGCCGGGGCCCATTTTGGCGCGGCACCGCCCGGGCCCGTTTTGGCGCGGCACCGCCCGGGCCCTTTTAGGCGTGACAATGCCCGGGCCCATTTAGGCGCGGCACCGCCCGGGCCCATTTAGGCGCGACACCGCCCGGGCCCATTTTGGAGCGGCAACGCCCGGGCCCATTTTGGCGCGGCACCGCCCGGGCCCATTTTGGCGCGGCACCGCCCGCGCCCATATTGGCGCGGCACCGCCCGGGCCCTTTTAGGCGTGACACCGCCCGGGCCCATTTTGGCGCGGCACCGCCCGGGCCCATTTTGGCGATGCACCGCCCGGGCCCATTTTGGGTTAGGGTTAGGGTTAGGGTTAGGGTTAGGGTTAGGGTTAGGGTTAGGGTTAGGTTTAGGGTTAGGGTTAGGGTTAGGGTTAGGGTTAGGGTCAGGGTTAGGGTGAACCTCCCCAGAGGACTGAAACCAGCTTGATTATATGCTACAAGAGGCTTGACCACGTAGGTGCAGTATTACCAAGAGACTGAGCGGGATCACCTTCTTCATCTGCAAAGGGTAAGTCTGTGACTACCTCTGTTGGGTCTGCTGTGCATTCATGGCCTTTTGGCACCATTGGCCCGGGCGGCACCATGGGCCCGGGCGGCACCACCCGGTCCCATTTTTGCGCGACACCACGCGGTCCCATTTTGGCGCGGCACCGCCCGGGCCCATTTTGGAGCGGCAACGCCCGGGTCCATTTAGGCGCGACAGCGCCCGGGCCCATTTAGGCGCGGCACTACCCAGGCCCATTTTGGCGCGGCACCGCCCGGGCCCATTTTGGCGCGACACCGCCCGGGCCCATTTTTGCGCGCCACCGCCCGGGCCCATTTTGGCGCGGCACCGCCCGGGCCCATTTAGGCGCGGCACCGCCCGGGCCCATTTTGGCGCAACACCGCCCGGGCCCATTTTGGCGCGGCACCGCCCGGGCCCATTTTGGCGCGGCACCGCCCTGGCCCATTTAGGCACGACACCGCCCGGGCCCATATTGGCGCGGCACCGTCCGGGCCCATTTTGGCGCGGCACCGCCCGGGCCCATTTAGGCACGACACCGCCCGGGCCCATTTTGGCGCGGCACCGCCCGGGCCAATTTAGGCGCGGCACCGCCCGGGCCCATTTTGGCGCGACACCGGCCGTTTCCATTTTGGCGCGGCACCGCCCGGGCCCATTTAGGCGTGACACCACCCGGGCCCATTTTGGCGCGACACCGCCCGGGCCCATTTTGGCGCGGCACTGCCCGGGCCCATTTAGGCGCGACACCGCCCGGTCCCATTTTGGCGCGGCAACGCCCGGGCCCATTTTTGCGCAGCACCGCCCGGGCCCATTTTGGCGCGGCACCGCCCGGGCCCATTTTGGCGCGGCACCGCCCGGGCCCATTTAGGCGCGGCAACGCCCGGGCCCATTTTGGGTTAGGGTTAGGGTTAGGGTTAGGGTTAGGGTTAGCGTTAGGGTTAGGCTTAGGGTTAGGGTTAGGGTTAGGGTTAGGGTTAGGGTTAGGGTTAGGGTTAGGGTGAACCTCCCCAGAGGACTGAAACCAGCTTGATTATATGCTACAAGAGGCTTGACCACGTAGGTGCAGTATTACCAAGAGACTGAGCGGGATCACCTTCTTCAACTGCAAAGGGTAAGTCTGTGACTAGCTCTGTTGGGACTGCTGTGCATTCATGGCCTTTTGGCACCATGGGCCCGGGCAGCACCATGGGCCCGGGCGGCAGCACCCGGTCCCATTTTGGCGCGGCACCGCCCGGGCCCATTTTGGAGCGGCAACGCCCGGTCCCATTTTGGCGCGACACCGCCCGGGCCCATTTTGGCGCGGCACCGCCCGGGCCCATTTTGGCGCGGCACCGCCCGGGCCCTTTTAGGCGTGACACCGCCCGGGCCCATTTTGGCGCGGCACCGCCCGGGCCCATTTAGGCGCGACACCGCCCGGGCCCATTTTGGCGCGGCAACGCCCGGGCCCATTTTGGCGCGGCACCGCCCGGGCCCATTTAGGCGCGACACATCCTGGGCCCATTTTGGCGCGGCACCGCCCGGGCCCATTTTGGCGCGACACCGCCCGGGCCCATTTTGGCGCGGCACCGCCCGGGCCCATTTTGGCGCGGCACCGCCCTGGCCCATTTAGGCACGACACCGCCCGGGCCCATATTGGCGCGGCACCGTCCGGGCCCATTTTGGCGCGGCACCGCCCGGGCCCATTTAGGCACGACACCGCCCGGGCCCATTTTGGCGCGGCACCGCCCGGGCCAATTTAGGCGCGGCACCGCCCGGGCCCATTTTGGCGCGACACCGGCCGTTTCCATTTTGGCGCGGCACCGCCCGGGCCCATTTAGGCGCGACACCACCCGGGCCCATTTTGGCGCGACACCGCCCGGGCCCATTTTGGCGCGGCACCGCCCGGGCCCATTTAGGCGCGACACCGCCCGGTCCCATTTTGGCGCGGCAACGCCCGGGCCCATTTTTGCGCGGCACCGCCCGGGCCCATTTTGGCGCGGCACCGCCCGGGCCCATTTTGGCGCGGCACCGCCCGGGCCCATTTAGGCGCGGCAACGCCCGGGCCCATTTTGGGTTAGGGTTAGGGTTAGGGTTAGGGTTAGGGTTAGCGTTAGGGTTAGGCTTAGGGTTAGGGTTAGGGTTAGGGTTAGGGTTAGGGTTAGGGTGAACCTCCCCAGAGGACTGAAACCAGCTTGATTATATGCTACAAGAGGCTTGACCACGTAGGTGCAGTATTACCAAGAGACTGAGCGGGATCACCTTCTTCAACTGCAAAGGGTAAGTCTGTGACTAGCTCTGTTGGGACTGCTGTGCATTCATGGCTTTTTGGCACCATGGGCCCGGGCAGCACCATGGGCCCGGGCGGCACCACCCGGTCCCATTTTGGCGCGGCACCGCCCGGGCCCATTTTGGAGCGGCAACGCCCGGTCCCATTTTGGCGCGACACCGCCCGGGCCCATTTTGGCGCGGCACCGCCCGGGCCCATTTTGCCGCGGCACCGCCCGGGCCCTTTTAGGCGTGACACCGCCCGGGCCCATTTTGGCGCGGCACCGCCCGGGCCCATTTAGGCGCGACACCGCCCGGGCCCATTTTGGCGCGGCAACGCCCGGGCCCATTTTGGCGCGGCACCGCCCGGGCCCATTTTGGCGCGGCACCGCCCGGGCCCATTTAGGCGCGGCAACGCCCGGGCCACTTTTGGGTTAGGGTTAGGGTTAGGGTTAGGGTTAGGGTTAGGGTTAGGGTTAGGGTTAGGGTTAGGGTTAGGGTTAGGGTTAGGGAGTACCTCCCCAGAGGACTGAAACCAGCTTGATTATATGCTACAAGAGGCTTGACCATGTAGGTGCAGTATTACCCAGAGACTGAGCGGGATCACCTTCTTCATCTGCAAAGGGTAAGTCTGTGACTAGCTCTGTTGGGTCTGCTGTGCATTCATGGCCTTTTGGCACCATGGGCCCGGGCGGCACCACCCGGTCCCATTTTAGCGCGGCACCGCCCGGGCCCATTTTGGCGATGCACCGCCCGGGCCAATTTTGGAGCGGCACCGCCCGGGCCCATTTAGGCGCGGCACCGCCCGGGCCCATTTTGGGTTAGGGTTAGGGTTAGGGTTAGGATTAGGGTTAGGGTTAGGGTTAGGGTTAGGGTTAGGTTTAGGGTTAGGGTTAGGGTTAGGGTTAGGGTTAGGGTTAGGGTTAGGGTTAGGGTTAGGGTTAGGGTTAGGGTGAACCTCCCCAGAGGACTGAAACCAGCTTGATTATATGCTACAAGAGGCTTGACCACGTAGGTGCAGTATTACCAAGAGACTGAGCGGGATCACCTTCTTCATCTGCAAAGGGTAAGTCTGTGACTACCTCTGTTGGGTCTGCTGTGCATTCATAGCCTTTTGGCACCATGGGCCCGGGCGGCACAATGGGCCCGGGCGGCACCACCCGGTCCCATTTTGGCGCGGCACCGCCCTGGCCCATTTTGGCGCGGCACCGCCCGGGCCCATTTAGGCACGACACCGCCCGGGCCCATTTTGGCGCGGCACCGCCCGGGCCCATTTAGGCGCGACACCGCCCGGGCCCATTTTGGCGCGACACCGGCCGGGCCCATTTTGGCGCGGCAACGCCCGGGCCCATTTTAGCGCGACACCGCCGGGGCCCATTTTGGCGCGGCACCGCCCGGGCCCGTTTTGGCGCGGCACCGCCCGGGCCCTTTTAGGCGTGACAATGCCCGGGCCCATTTTGGCGCGGCACCGCCCGGGCCCATTTAGGCGCGACACTGCCCGGGCCCATTTTGGAGCGGCAACGCCCGGGCCCATTTTGGCGCGGCACCGCCCGGGCCCATTTTGGCGCGGCACCGCCCGCGCCCATATTGGCGCGGCACCGCCCGGGCCCTTTTAGGCGTGACACCGCCCGGGCCCATTTTGGCGCGGCACCGCCCGGGCCCATTTTGGCGATGCACCGCCTGGGCCCATTTTGGGTTTGGGTTAGGGTTAGGGTTAGGGTTAGGGTTAGGGTTAGGGTTAGGGTTAGGTTTAGGGTTAGGGTTAGGGTTAGGGTTAGGGTTAGGGTCAGGGTTAGGGTGAACCTCCCCAGAGGACTGAAACCAGCTTGATTATATGCTACAAGAGGCTTGACCACGTAGGTGCAGTATTACCAAGAGACTGAGCGGGATCACCTTCTTCATCTGCAAAGGGTAAGTCTGTGACTACCTCTGTTGGGTCTGCTGTGCATTCATGGCCTTTTGGCACCATTGGCCCGGGCGGCACCATGGGCCCGGGCGGCACCACCCGGTCCCATTTTTGCGCGACACCACGCGGTCCCATTTTGGCGCGGCACCGCCCGGGCCCATTTTGGAGCAGCAACGCCCGGGTCCATTTAGGCGCGACAGCGCCCGGGCCCATTTAGGCGCGGCACTACCCAGGCCCATTTTGGCGCGGCACCGCCCGGGCCCATTTTGGCGCGACACCGCCCGGGCCCATTTTTGCGCGCCACCGCCCGGGCCCATTTTGGCGCGGCACCGCCCGGGCCCATTTAGGCGCGGCACCGCCCGGGCCCATTTTGGCGCAACACCGCCCGGGCCCATTTTGGCGCGGCACCGCCCGGGCCCATTTTGGCGCGGCACCGCCCTGGCCCATTTAGGCACGACACCGCCCGGGCCCATATTGGCGCGGCACCGTCCGGGCCCATTTTGGCGCGGCACCGCCCGGGCCCATTTAGGCACGACACCGCCAGGGCCCATTTTGGTGCGGCACCGCCCGGGCCAATTTAGGTGCGGCACCGCCCGGGCCCATTTTGGCGCGACACCGGCCGTTTCCATTTTGGCGCGGCACCGCCCGGGCCCATTTAGGCGTGACACCACCCGGGCCCATTTTGGCGCGACACCGCCCGGGCCCATTTTGGCGCGGCACCGCCCGGGCCCATTTAGGCGCGACACCGCCCGGTCCCATTTTGGCGCGGCAACGCCCGGGCCCATTTTTGCGCAGCACCGCCCGGGCCCATTTTGGCGCGGCACCGCCCGGGCCCATTTTGGCGCGGCACCGCCCGGGCCCATTTAGGCGCAGCACCGCCCGGGCCCATTTTGGCGCGGCACCGCCCGGGCCCATTTAGGCACGACACCGCCCGGGCCCATTTTGGCGCGGCACCGCCCGGGCCCATTTAGGCGCGACACCGCCCGGGCCCATTTTGGCGCGACACCGGCCGGGCCCATTTTGGCGCGGCAACGCCCGGGCCCATTTTAGCGCGACACCGCCGGGGCCCATTTTGGCGCGGCACCGCCCGGGCCCGTTTTGGCGCGGCACCGCCCGGGCCCTTTTAGGCGTGACAATGCCCGGGCCCATTTTGGCGCGGCACCGCCCGGGCCCATTTAGGCGCGACACCGCCCGGGCCCATTTTGGAGCGGCAACGCCCGGGCCCATTTTGGCGCGGCACCGCCCGGGCCCATTTTGGCGCGGCACCGCCCGCGCCCATATTGGCGCGGCACCGCCCGGGCCCTTTTAGGCGTGACACCGCCCGGGCCCATTTTGGCGCGGCACCGCCCGGGCCCATTTTGGCGATGCACCGCCCGGGCCCATTTTGGGTTAGGGTTAGGGTTAGGGTTAGGGTTAGGGTTAGGGTTAGGGTTAGGTTTAGGGTTAGGGTTAGGGTTAGGGTTAGGGTTAGGGTCAGGGTTAGGGTGAACCTCCCCAGAGGACTGAAACCAGCTTGATTATATGCTACAAGAGGCTTGACCACGTAGGTGCAGTATTACCAAGAGACTGAGCGGGATCACCTTCTTCATCTGCAAAGGGTAAGTCTGTGACTACCTCTGTTGGGTCTGCTGTGCATTCATGGCCTTTTGGCACCATTGGCCCGGGCGGCACCATGGGCCCGGGCGGCACCACCCGGTCCCATTTTTGCGCGACACCACGCGGTCCCATTTTGGCGCGGCACCGCCCGGGCCCATTTTGGAGCGGCAACGCCCGGGTCCATTTAGGCGCGACAGCGCCCGGGCCCATTTAGGCGCGGCACTACCCAGGCCCATTTTGGCGCGGCACCGCCCGGGCCCATTTTGGCGCGACACCGCCCGGGCCCATTTTTGCGCGCCACCGCCCGGGCCCATTTTGGCGCGGCACCGCCCGGGCCCATTTAGGCGCGGCACCGCCCGGGCCCATTTTGGCGCAACACCGCCCGGGCCCATTTTGGCGCGGCACCGCCCGGGCCCATTTTGGCGCGGCACCGCCCTGGCCCATTTAGGCACGACACCGCCCGGGCCCATATTGGCGCGGCACCGTCCGGGCCCATTTTGGCGCGGCACCGCCCGGGCCCATTTAGGCACGACACCGCCCGGGCCCATTTTCGTGCGGCACCGCCCGGGCCAATTTAGGTGCGGCACCGCCCGGGCCCATTTTGGCGCGACACCGGCCGTTTCCATTTTGGCGCGGCACCGCCCGGGCCCATTTAGGCGTGACACCACCCGGGCCCATTTTGGCGCGACACCGCCCGGGCCCATTTTGGCGCGGCACCGCCCGGGCCCATTTAGGCGCGACACCGCCCGGTCCCATTTTGGCGCGGCAACGCCCGGGCCCATTTTTGCGCAGCACCGCCCGGGCCCATTTTGGCGCGGCACCGCCCGGGCCCATTTTGGCGCGGCACCGCCCGGGCCCATTTAGGCGCGGCAACGCCCGGGCCCATTTTGGGTTAGGGTTAGGGTTAGGGTTAGGGTTAGGGTTAGCGTTAGGGTTAGGGTTAGGATTAGGCTTAGGGTTAGGGTTAGGGTTAGGGTTAGGGTTAGGGTGAACCTCCCCAGAGGACTGAAACCAGCTTGATTATATGCTACAAGAGGCTTGACCACGTAGGTGCAGTATTACCAAGAGACTGAGCGGGATCACCTTCTTCAACTGCAAAGGGTAAGTCTGTGACTAGCTCTGTTGGGACTGCTGTGCATTCATGGCCTTTTGGCACCATGGGCCCGGGCAGCACCATGGGCCCGGGCGGCAGCACCCGGTCCCATTTTGGCGCGGCACCGCCCGGGCCCATTTAGGCGCGGCACAGCCCGGGCCCATTTTGGAGCGACACCGCCCGGGCCCATTTTGGCGCGGCACCGCCCGGGCCCATTTAGGCGCGGCACCGCCCGGGCCCATTTTGGCGCGGCAACGCCCGGGCCCATTTAGGCGCGGCACAGCCCGGGCCCATTTTGGAGCGACACCGCCCGGGCCCATTTTGGCGCGGCACCGCCCGGGCCCATTTAGGCGCGGCACCGCCCGGGCCCATTTTGGCGCGGCACCGCCCGGGCCCATTTAGGCGCGGCACCGCCCGGGCCACTTTTGGGTTAGGGTTAGGGTTAGGGTTAGGGTTAGGGTTAGGGTTAGGGTTAGGGTTAGGGTTAGGGTTAGGGTTAGGGTTAGGGTTAGGGTTAGGGTGTACCTCCCCAGAGGACTGAAACCAGCTTGATTATATGCTACAAGAGGCTTGACCACGTAGGTGCAGTATTACCCAGAGACTGAGCGGGATCACCTTCTTCATCTGCAAAGGGTAAGTCTGTGACTACCTCTGTTGGGTCTGCTGTGCATTCATGGCCTTTTGGCACCATGGGCCCGGGCGGCACCACCCGGTCCCATTTTAGCGCGGCACCGCCCGGGCCCATTTTGGCGATGCACCGCCCGGGCCAATTTTGGAGCGGCACCGCCCGGGCCCATTTAGGCGCGGCACCGCCCGGGCCCATTTTGGGTTAGGGTTAGGGTTAGGGTTAGGATTAGGGTTAGGGTTAGGGTTAGGGTTAGGGTTAGGTTTAGGGTTAGGGTTAGGGTTAGGGTTAGGGTTAGGGTTAGGGTTAGGGTTAGGGTTAGGGTGAACCTCCCCAGAGGACTGAAACCAGCTTGATTATATGCTACAAGAGGCTTGACCACGTAGGTGCAGTATTACCAAGAGACTGAGCGGGATCACCTTCTTCATCTGCAAAGGGTAAGTCTGTGACTACCTCTGTTGGGTCTGCTGTGCATTCATAGCCTTTTGGCACCATGGGCCCGGGCGGCACAATGGGCCCGGGCGGCACCACCCGGTCCCATTTTGGCGCGGCACCGCCCTGGCCCATTTTGGCGCGGCACCGCCCGGGCCCATTTAGGCACGACACCGCCCGGGCCCATTTTGGCGCGGCACCGCCCGGGCCCATTTAGGCGCGACACCGCCCGGGCCCATTTTGGCGCGACACCGGCCGGGCCCATTTTGGCGCGGCAACGCCCGGGCCCATTTTAGCGCGACACCGCCGGGGCCCATTTTGGCGCGGCACCGCCCGGGCCCGTTTTGGCGCGGCACCGCCCGGGCCCTTTTAGGCGTGACAATGCCCGGGCCCATTTTGGCGCGGCACCGCCCGGGCCCATTTAGGCGCGACACCGCCCGGGCCCATTTTGGAGCGGCAACGCCCGGGCCCATTTTGGCGCGGCACCGCCCGGGCCCATTTTGGCGCGGCACCGCCCGCGCCCATATTGGCGCGGCACCGCCCGGGCCCTTTTAGGCGTGACACCGCCCGGGCCCATTTTGGCGCGGCACCGCCCGGGCCCATTTTGGCGATGCACCGCCCGGGCCCATTTTGGGTTAGGGTTAGGGTTAGGGTTAGGGTTAGGGTTAGGGTTAGGGTTAGGGTTAGGTTTAGGGTTAGGGTTAGGGTTAGGGTTAGGGTTAGGGTCAGGGTTAGGGTGAACCTCCCCAGAGGACTGAAACCAGCTTGATTATATGCTACAAGAGGCTTGACCACATAGGTGCAGTATTACCAAGAGACTGAGCGGGATCACCTTCTTCATCTGCAAAGGGTAAGTCTGTGACTACCTCTGTTGGGTCTGCTGTGCATTCATGGCCTTTTGGCACCATTGGCCCGGGCGGCACCATGGGCCCGGGCAGCACCACCCGGTCCCATTTTTTCGCGACACCACGCGGTCCCATTTTGGCGCGGCACCGCCCGGGCCCATTTTGGAGCGGCAACGCCCGGGTCCATTTAGGCGCGACAGCGCCCGGGCCCATTTAGGCGCGGCACTACCCAGGCCCATTTTGGCGCGGCACCGCCCGGGCCCATTTTGGCGCGACACCGCCCGGGCCCATTTTTGCGCGCCACCGCCCGGGCCCATTTTGGCGCGGCACCGCCCGGGCCCATTTAGGCGCGGCACCGCCCGGGCCCATTTTGGCGCAACACCGCCCGGGCCCATTTTGGCGCGGCACCGCCCGGGCCCATTTTGGCGCGGCACCGCCCTGGCCCATTTAGGCACGACACCGCCCGGGCCCATATTGGCGCGGCACCGTCCGGGCCCATTTTGGCGCGGCACCGCCCGGGCCCATTTAGGCACGACACCGCCCGGGCCCATTTTGGCGCGGCACCGCCCGGGCCAATTTAGGTGCGGCACCGCCCGGGCCCATTTTGGCGCGACACCGGCCGTTTCCATTTTGGCGCGGCACCGCCCGGGCCCATTTAGGCGTGACACCACCCGGGCCCATTTTGGCGCGACACCGCCCGGGCCCATTTTGGCGCGGCACCGCCCAGGCCCATTTAGGCGCGACACCGCCCGGTCCCATTTTGGCGCGGCAACGCCCGGGCCCATTTTTGCGCAGCACCGCCCGGGCCCATTTTGGCGCGGCACCGCCCGGGCCCATTTTGGCGCGGCACCGCCCGGGCCCATTTAGGCGCGGCAACGCCCGGGCCCATTTTGGGTTAGGGTTAGGGTTAGGGTTAGGGTTAGGGTTAGCGTTAGGGTTAGGCTTAGGGTTAGGGTTAGGGTTAGGGTTAGGGTTAGGGTTAGGGTTAGGGTGAACCTCCCCAGAGGACTGAAACCAGCTTGATTATATGCTACAAGAGGCTTGACCACGTAGGTGCAGTATTACCAAGAGACTGAGCGGGATCACCTTCTTCAACTGCAAAGGGTAAGTCTGTGACTAGCTCTGTTGGGACTGCTGTGCATTCATGGCCTTTTGGCACCATGGGCCCGGTCAGCACCATGGGCCCGGGCGGCAGCACCCGGTCCCATTTTGGCGCGGCACCGCCCGGGCCCATTTTGGAGCGGCAACGCCCGGTCCCATTTTGGCGCGACACCGCCCGGGCCCATTTTGGCGCGGCACCGCCCGGGCCCATTTTGGCGCGGCACCGCCCGGGCCCTTTTAGGCGTGACACCGCCCGGGCCCATTTTGGCGCGGCACCGCCCGGGCCCATTTAGGCGCGACACCGCCCGGGCCCATTTTGGCGCGGCAACGCCCGGGCCCATTTTGGCGCGGCACCGCCCGGGCCCATTTAGGCGCGACACA
>CM072302.1:257500-265000 GCA_036873955.1 Mergus octosetaceus | reverse complement strand
GCGCCGCACCGCCCGGGCCCATTTAGGCGCGACACCGCCCGGGCCCATTTTGGCGCGGCACCGCCCGGGCCCATTTTGGCGCGGCACCGCCCTGGCCCATTTAGGCACGACACCGCCCGGGCCCATTTTGGCGCCGCACCGCCCGGGCCCATTTAGGCACGACACCGCCCGGGCCCATTTTTGCGCGGCACCGCCCGGGCCCATTTTGGCGCGGCACCGCCCGGGCCCATTTTGGCGCGGCACCGCCCGGGCCCATTTAGGCGCGGCACCGCCCGGGCCCATTTAGGCGTGAAACCGCCTGGGCCCATTTTGGCGCGGCACCGCCCGGGCCCATTTAGGCGCGGCACCGCCCGGGCCCATTTAGGCGTGAAACCGCCTGGGCCCATTTTGGCGCGGCACCGCCCGGGCCCATTTAGGCGCGGCAACGCCCGGGCCCATTTTGGGTTAGGGTTAGGGTTAGGGTTAGGGTTAGGGTTAGCGTTAGGGTTAGGCTTAGGGTTAGGGTTAGGGTTAGGGTTAGGGTTAGGCTTAGGGTTAGGGTTAGGGTTAGGGTTAGGGTGTACCTCCCCAGAGGACTGAAACCAGCTTGATTATATGCTACAAGAGGCTTGACCACGTAGGTGCAGTATTACCAAGAGACTGAGCGGGATCACCTTCTTCAACTGCAAAGGGTAAGTCTGTGACTAGCTTTGTTGGGACTGCTGTGCATTCATGGCCTTTTGGCACCATGGGCCCGGGCAGCACCATGGGCCCGGGCGGCACCACCCGGTCCCATTTTGGCGCGGCACCGCCCGGGCCCATTTTGGAGCGGCAACGCCCGGTCCCATTTTGGCGCGACACCGGCCGTTTCCATTTTGGCGCGGCACCGCCCGGGCCCATTTTGGCGCGGCACCGCCCGGGCCCTTTTAGGCGTGACACCGCCCGGGCCCATTTTGGCGCGGCACCGCCCGGGCCCATTTAGGCGCGACACCGCCCGGGCCCATTTTGGCGCGGCAACGTCCGGGCCCATTTTGGCGCGGCACCGCCCGGGCCCATTTAGGCGCGACACCTCCCGGGCCCATTTTGGCGCGGCACCGCCCGGGCCCATTTTGGCGCGACACCGCCCGGGCCCATTTTTGCGCGGCACCGCCCGGGCCCATTTTGGCGCGGCACCGTCCGGGCACATTTTGGCGCGGCACCGCCCGGGTCCATTTTGGCGCGGCACCGCCCGGGCTCATTTAGGCGCGGCACCGCCCGGGCCCATTTTGGCGCGGCACCGCCCTGGCCCATTTAGACACGACACCGCCCGGGCCCATATTGGCGCGGCACCGTCCGGGCCCATTTTGGCGCGGCACCGCCCTGGCCAATTTAGGCGCGACACCGCCCGGGCCCATTTTGCCGCGGCACCGCCCGGGCCAATTTAGGCGCGGCACCGCCCGGGCCCATTTTGGCGCGACACTGCCCGGGCCCATTATAGCGCGGCACCGCCCGGGCCCATTTTGGCGCGACACCGCCCGGGCCCATTCTGGCGCGACACCGGCCGGGCCCATTTTGGCGCGGCACCGCCCGGGCCCTTTTAGGCGTGACACCGCCCGGGCCCATTTTGGCGCGGCACCGCCCGGGCCCATTTAGGCGCGACACCGCCCGGGCCCATTTTGGCGCGGCAACGCCCGGGCCCATTTTGGCGCGGCACCGCCCGGGCCCATTTAGGCGCGACACCTCCCGGGCCCATTTTGGCGCGGCACCGCCCGGGCCCATTTTGGCGCGACACCGCCCGGGCCCATTTTTGCGCGGCACCGCCCGGGCCAATTTTGGCGCGGCACCGCCCGGGCACATTTTGGCGCGGCACCACCCGGGTCCATTTTGGCGCGGCACCGCCCGGGCCCGTTTTGGCGCGGCACCGCCCGGGCCCATTTTGGCGCGGCACCGCCCTGGCCCATTTAGGCACGACACCGCCCGGGCCCATATTGGCGCGGCACCGTCCGGGCCCATTTTGGCGCGGTACCGCCCTGGCCCATTTAGTCGCGACACCGCCCGGGCCCATTTTGCCGCGGCACCGCCCGGGCCAATGTAGGCGCGGCACCGCCCGGGCCCATTTTGGCGCGACACCGCCCGGGCCCATTATAGCGCGGCACCGCCCTGGCCCATTTTGGCGCGACACCGCCCGGGCCCATTTTGGCGCGACACCGGCCGGGCCCATTTTGGCGCGGCACCGCCCGGGCCCATTTTGGCGCGGCACCGCCGGGGCCCTTTTAGGCGTGACACCGCCTGGACCCATTTTGGCGCGGCACCGCCCGGGCCCATTTTTGCGCGACACCGGCCAGGCCCATTTAGGCGCGACACCGCTTGGGCCCATTTAGGCGCGACACCGCCCGGGCCCATTTTGCCGCGGCACCGCCCGTGCCAATGTAGGCGCGGCACCGCCCGGGCCCATTTTGGCGCGGCACCGCCCTGGCCCATTTAGGCACGACACCGCCCGGGCCCATATTGGCGCGGCACCGTCCGGGCCCATATTGGCGCGGCACCGCCCTGGCCCATTTAGGCGCGACACCGCCCGGGCCCATTTTGCCGCTGCACCGCCCGTGCCAATGTAGGCGCGGCACCGCCCGGGCCCATTTAGGCGCGACACCGCCCGGGCCCATTATAGCGCGGCACCGCCCTGGCCCATTTTGGCGCGACACCGCCCGGGCCCATTTTGGCGCCACACCGGCCGGGCCCATTTTGGCGCGGCACCGCCCGGGCCCATTTTGGCGCGGCACCGCCGGGGCCAATTTTGGCGCGGCACCGCCCGGGCCCTTTTAGGCGTGACACCGCCCGGGCCCATTTTTGCGCGACACCGGCCGGGCCCATTTAGGCGCGACACCGCTTGGGCCCATTTAGGCGCGGCACCGCCCGGGCCCATTTTGGCGCGGCACCACCCGGGCGCATTTAGGCGCGACACCGCCCGGGCCCATTTTGGCGCGAAACCGGCCGTTTCCATTTTGGCGCGGCACCGCCCGGGCCCATTTAGGCGCGACACCACCCGGGCCCATTTTGGCGCGACACCGGCCGGGCCCATTTTGGGGCGGCACCGCCCGGGCCCATTTTGGCGCGACACCGCCCGGGCCCATTTTGGCGCGGCACCGCCCGGGCCCATTTAGGCGCGACACCGCCCGGGCCCATTTTGGCGCGACACCGGCCAGGGCCCATTTTGGGGAGGCACAGCCCGGGCCCATTTAGGCGCGACACCACCCGGGCCCATTTTGGCGCGACACCGGCCGGGCCCATTTTGGGGCGGCACCGCCCGGGCCCATTTTGGCGCGACACCGCCCGGGCCCATTTTGGCGCGGCACCGCCCGGGCCCATTTTGGGGCGGCACCGCCTGGGCCCTTTTAGGCGTGAAACCGCCTGGGCCCATTTTGGCGCGGCACCGCCCGGGCACATTTTGGCGCGGCACCGCCCGGGCCCATTTAGGCGCGACACCGCCCGGGCCCATTTTGGCGCGGCAACGCCCGGGCCCATTTTTGCGCGGCACCGCCCGGGCCCATTTTGGCGCGGCACCGCCCGGGCCCATTTAGGCGCGGCACCGCCCGGGCCCATTTTGGCGCGGCACCGCCCGGGCCCATTTAGGCGCGGCAACGCCCGGGCCCATTTTGGGTTAGGGTTTGGGTTAGGGTTAGGGTTAAGGTTAGCGTTAGGGTTAGGCTTAGGGTTAGGGTTATGGTTAGGGTTAGGGTTAGGGTTAGGCTTAGGGTTAGGGTTAGGGTTAGGGTTAGTGTTAGGGTTAGGGTTAGGGTTAGGGTGAACCTCCCCAGAGGACTGAAACCAGCTTGATTATATGCTACAAGAGGCTTGAAGACATAGGTGCAGTATTAACAAGAGACTGAGCGGGATCACCTTCTTCATCTGCAAAGGGTAAGTCTGTGACTACCTCTGTTGGGTCTGCTGTGCATTCATGGCCTTTTGGCACCATGGGCCCGGGCGGCACCACCCGGTCCCATTTTAGCGCGGCACCGCCCGGGCCCATTTAGGCGCGGCACCGCCCGGGCCCATTTTGGGTTAGGGTTAGGGTTAGGGTTAGTGTTAGGGTTAGGGTTAGGGTTAGGGTTAGGGTTAGGGTTAGGGTTAGGGTTAGGGTGAACCTCCCCAGAGGACTGAAACCAGCTTGATTATATGCTACAAGAGGCTTGACCACGTAGGTGCAGTACTACCAAGAGACTGAGCGGGATCACCTTCTTCATCTGCAAAGGGTAAGTCTGTGACTACCTCTGTTGGGTCTGCTGTGCATTCATAGCCTTTTGGCACCATGGGCCCGGGCGGCACCATGGGCCCGGGCGGCACCACCCGGTCCCATTTTGGAGCGGCACCGCCCGGGCCCATTTAGGCGCGGCACCGCCCGGGCCCATTTTGGCGCGGCACCGCCCGGGCCCATTTAGGCACGACACCGCCCGGGCCCATTTAGGCGCGACACCGCCCGGGCCCATTTTGGCGCGGCAACTCCCGGGCCCATTTTTGCGCGGCAACGCCCGGGCCCATTTTGGCGCGGCACCGCCCGGGCCCATTTTGGCGTGGTACCGCCCGGGCCCATTTAGGCGCGGCAACGCCCTGGCCCATTTTGGGTTAGGGTTAGGGTTAGGGTTAGGGTTAGGGTTAGGGTTAGGGTTAGGGTTAGGGTTAGGGTTAGGGTTAGGGTTAGGGTGTACCTCCCCAGAGGACTGAAACCAGCTTGATTATATGCTACAAGAGGCTTGACCACGTAGGTGCAGTATTACCAAGAGACTGAGCGGGATCACCTTCTTCATCTGCAAAGGGTAAGTCTGTGACTACCTCTGTTGGGTCTGCTGTGCATTCATGGCCTTTTGGCACCATGGGCCCGGGCGGCACCACCCGGTCCCATTTTAGCGCGGCACCGCCCGGGCCCATTTTGGCGATGCACCGCCCGGGCCCATTTTGGCGCGGCACCGCCCGGGCCCATTTAGGCGCGGCACCGCCCGGGCCCATTTTGGGTTAGGGTTAGGGTTAGGGTTAGTGTTAGGGTTAGGGTTAGGGTTAGGGTTAGGGTTAGGGTTAGGGTTAGGGTTAGGGTGAACCTCCCCAGAGGACTGAAACCAGCTTGATTATATGCTACAAGAGGCTTGACCACGTAGGTGCAGTATTACCAAGAGACTGAGCGGGTACACCTTCTTCATCTGCAAAGGGTAAGTCTATGACTACCTCTGTTGGGTCTGCTGTGCATTCATAGCCTTTTGGTACCATGGGCCCGGGCGGCACAATGGGCCCGGGCGGCACCACCCGGTCCCATTTTGGAGCGGCACCGCCCGGGCCCATTTAGGCGCGGCACCGCCCGGGCCCATTTTGGCGCAGCACCGCCCGGGCCCATTTAGGCACGACACTGCCCGGGCCCATTTTGGCGCGGCACCGCCCGGGCCCATTTAGGCGCGACACCGCCCGGGCCCATTTTGACACGACACCGGCCGGGCCCATTTTGTCGCGGCACCGCCCGGGCCCATTTTGGCGCGACACCGCCGGGGCCCATTTTGGCGCGGCACCGCCCGGGCCCGTTTTGGCGCGGCACCGCCCGGGCCCTTTTAGGCGTGACAATGCCCGGACCCATTTTGGCGCGGCACCGACCAGGCCCATTTTGGCGCGACACCGCCGGGGCCCATTTTGGCGCGGCACCGCCCGGGCCCGTTTTGGCGCGGCACCGCCCGGGCCCTTTTAGGCGTGACAATGCCCGGGCCCATTTTGGCGCGGCACCGCCCGGGCCCATTTTGGCGCGACACCGCCGGGGCCCATTTTGGCGCGGCACCGCCCGGGCCGGTTTTGGCGCGGCACCGCCCGGGCCCTTTTAGGCGTGACAATGCCCGGGCCCATTTTGGCGCGGCACCGCCCGGGCCCATTTTTGCGCGGCACCGCCCGGGCCCATTTTGGCGCGACACCACCCGGGCCCATTTAGGCGCGGCACCGCCCGGGCCCATTTTGGCGTGGCACCGCCCGGGCCCATTTAGGCGTGGCACCGCCCGGGCCCATTTTGGGTTAGGGTTAGGGTTAGGGTTAGGGTTAGGGTTAGGGTTAGGGTTAGGGTTAGGCTTAGGGTTAGGGTTAGGGTTAGGGTTAGGGTGAACCTCCCCAGAGGACTGAAACCAGCTTGATTATATGCTACAAGAGGCTTGACCACGTAGGTGTAGTATTACCAAGAGACTGAGCGGATACACCTTCTTCATCTGCAAAGGGTAAGTCTGTGACTACCTCTGTTGGGTCTGCTGTGCATTCATAGCCTTTTGGCACCATGGGCCCGGGCGGCACAATGGGCCCGGGCGGCACCACCCGGTCCCATTTTGGAGCGGCACCGCCCGGGCCCATTTAGGCGCGTTACCGCCCGGGCCCATTTTGGCGCGGCACCGCCCGGGCCCATTTAGGCACGACACTGCCCGGGCCCATTTTGGCGCGGCACCGCCCGGGCCCATTTAGGCGCGACACCGCCCGGGCCCATTCTGGCGCGACACCGGCCGGGCCCATTTTGTCGCGGCACCGCCCGGGCCCATTTTGGCGCGACACCGCCGGGGCCCATTTTGGCGCGGCACCGCCCGGCCCCGTTTTGGCGCGGCACCGCCCGGGCCCTTTTAGGCGTGACAATGCCCGGGCCCATTTTGGCGCGGCACCGACCAGGCCCATTTTGGCGCGACACCGCCGGGGCCCATTTTGGCGCGGCACCGCCCGGGCCCGTTTTGGCGCGGCACCGCCCGGGCCCATTTAGGCGTGACAATGCCCGGGCCCATTTTGGCGCGGCACCGCCCGGGCCCATTTTGGCGCGGCACCGCACGTGCCCATTTAGGTGCGACACCGCCCGGGCCCATTTAGGCGCGACACAGCCCGGGCCCCATTTTGGCGCGGCAACGCCCGGGCCCATTTTTGCGCGGCACCGCCCGGGACCATTTAGGCGCGTCACCGCCCGGGCCCATTTTGGGGCGGCACCGCCCGGGCCCATTTAGGCGCTGCACCGCCCAGGCCCATTTTGGCGCGGCACCGCCCGCGCCCATATTGGCGCGGCACCGCCCGGGCCCTTTTAGGCGTGACACCGCCCGGGCCCATTTTCGCGCGGCACCGCCGGGGCCCATTTTGGAGCGGCACCGCCCGGGCCCATTTAGGCGCGACACCGCCCGGGCCCATTTTGGCGTGACACCGGCCGGGCCCATTTTGGCGCGGCACCGCCCGGACCCATTTTGGCGCGACACCGCCCGGGCCCATTTTGGCGCGGCACCGCCCTGGCCCATTTTGGCACGACACCGCCCGGGCCCATATTGGCGCGGCAGCGTCCGGGCCCATTTTGGCGCGGCACCGCCCGGGCCCATTTAGGCGCGGCACCGCCCGGGCCCATTTTGGGTTAGTGTTAGGGTTAGGGTTAGGGTTAGGGTTAGGGTTAGGGTTAGGGTTAGGGTTAGGGTTAGGGTTAGGGTGAACCTCCCCAGAGGACTGAAACCAGCTTGATTATATGCTACAAGAGGCTTGACCACGTAGGTGCAGTATTACCAAGAGACTGAG
>CM072302.1:200000-255000 GCA_036873955.1 Mergus octosetaceus | reverse complement strand
CGGCACCGCCCGGGCCCATTTAGGCGCGGCAACGCCCTGGCCCATTTTGGGTTAGGGTTAGGGTTAGGGTTAGGGTTAGGGTTAGCGTTAGGGTTAGGCTTAGGGTTAGGGTTAGGGTTAGGGTTAGGGTTAGGGTTAGGGTTAGGGTTAGGGTTAGGGTTAGGGTGTACCTCCCCAGAGGACTGAAACCAGCTTGATTATATGCTACAAGAGGCTTGACCACGTAGGTGCAGTATTACCAAGAGACTGAGCGGGATCACCTTCTTCAACTGCAAAGGGTAAGTCTGTGACTAGCTTTGTTGGGACTGCTGTGCATTCATGGCCTTTTGGCACCATGGGCCCGGGCAGCACCATGGGCCCGGGCGGCACCACCCGGTCCCATTTTTCCGCGACACCGCCCGGTCCCATTTTGGCGCGGCACCGCCCGGGTCCATTTAGGCACGACACCGCCCGGGCCCATTTTGGCGCGGCACCGGCCGGGCCCATTTTGGCGCGGCAACGCCCGGGCCCATTTTAGCGCGACACCGCCGGGGCCCATTTTGGCGCGGCACCGCCCGGGCCCGTTTTGGCGCGGCACCGCCCGGGCCCTTTTAGGCGTGACAATGCCCGGGCCCATTTTGGCGCGGCACCGCCCGGGCCCATATAGGCGCGACACCGCCCAGGCCCATTTTGGAGCGGCAACGCCCGGGCCCATTTTGGCGCGGCAACGCCCGGGCCCATTTTGGCGCGGCACCGCCCGCGCCCATATTGGCGCGGCACCGCCCGGGCCCTTTTAGGCGTGACACCGCCCGGGCCCATTTTGGCGCGGCACCGCCCGGGCCCATTTTGGCGATGCACCGCCCGGGCCCATTTTGGGTTAGGGTTAGGGTTAGGGTTAGGGTTAGGGTTAGGGTTAGGGTTAGGGTTAGGTTTAGGGTTAGGGTTAGGGTTAGGGTTAGGGTTAGGGTCAGGGTTAGGGTGAACCTCCCCAGAGGACTGAAACCAGCTTGATTATATGCTACAAGAGGCTTGACCACGTAGGTGCAGTATTACCAAGAGACTGAGCGGGATCACCTTCTTCATCTGCAAAGGGTAAGTCTGTGACTACCTCTGTTGGGTCTGCTGTGCATTCATGGCCTTTTGGCACCATTGGCCCGGGCGGCACCATGGGCCCGGGCGGCACCACCCGGTCCCATTTTTCCGCGACACCACCCGGGCCCATTTTGGCGCAACACCGCCCGGGCCCATTTTGGCGCGGCACCGCCCGGGCCCATTTTGGCGCGGCACCGCCCTGGCCCATTTAGGCACGACACCGCCCGGGCCCATATTGGCGCGGCACCGTCCGGGCCCATTTTGGCGCGGCACCGCCCGGGCCCATTTAGGCACGACACCGCCCGGGCCCATTTTGGCGCGGCACCGCCCGGGCCAATTTAGGCGCGGCACCGCCCGGGCCCATTTTGGCGCGACACCGGCCGTTTCCATTTTGGCGCGGCACCGCCCGGGCCCATTTAGGCGTGACACCACCCGGGCCCATTTTGGCGCGACACCGCCCGGGCCCATTTTGGCGCGGCACCGCCCGGGCCCATTTAGGCGCGACACCGCCCGGTCCCATTTTGGCGCGGCAACGCCTGGGCCCATTTTTGCGCAGCACCGCCCGGGCCCATTTTGGCGCGGCACCGCCCGGGCCCATTTTGGCGCGGCACCGCCCGGGCCCATTTAGGCGCGGCAACGCCCGGGCCCATTTTGGGTTAGGGTTAGGGTTAGGGTTAGGGTTAGGGTTAGCGTTAGGGTTAGGCTTAGGGTTAGGGTTAGGGTTAGGGTTAGGGTTAGGGTTAGGGTTAGGGTGAACCTCCCCAGAGGACTGAAACCAGCTTGATTATATGCTACAAGAGGCTTGACCACGTAGGTGCAGTATTACCAAGAGACTGAGCGGGATCACCTTCTTCAACTGCAAAGGGTAAGTCTGTGACTAGCTCTGTTGGGACTGCTGTGCATTCATGGCCTTTTGGCACCATGGGCCCGGGCAGCACCATGGGCCCGGGCGGCAGCACCCGGTCCCATTTTGGCGCGGCACCGCCCGGGCCCATTTTGGAGCGGCAACGCCCGGTCCCATTTTGGCGCGACACCGCCCGGGCCCATTTTGGCGCGGCACCGCCCGGGCCCATTTTCGCGCGGCACCGCCCGGGCCCTTTTAGGCATGACACCGCCCGGGCCCATTTTGGCGCCGCACCGCCCGGGCCCATTTAGGCGCGACACCGCCCGGGCCCATTTTGGCGCGGCACCGCCCGGGCCCATTTTGGCGCGGCACCGCCCTGGCCCATTTAGGCACGACACCGCCCGGGCCCATTTTGGCGCCGCACCGCCCGGGCCCATTTAGGCACGACACCGCCCGGGCCCATTTTTGCGCGGCACCGCCCGGGCCCATTTTGGCGCGGCACCGCCCGGGCCCATTTTTGCGCGGCACCGCCCGGGCCCATTTTGGCGCGGCACCGCCCGGGCCCATTTTGGCGCGGCACCGCCCGGGCCCATTTAGGCGCGGCACCGCCCGGGCCCATTTAGGCGTGACACCGCCTGGGCCCATTTAGGCGCGACACAGCCCGGTCCCATTTTGGCGCGGCACCGCCCGGGCCCATTTAGGCGCGGCAACGCCCGGGCCCATTTTGGGTTAGGGTTAGGGTTAGGGTTAGGGTTAGGGTTAGCGTTAGGGTTAGGCTTAGGGTTAGGGTTAGGGTTAGGGTTAGGGTTAGGCTTAGGGTTAGGGTTAGGGTTAGGGTTAGGGTGTACCTCCCCAGAGGACTGAAACCAGCTTGATTATATGCTACAAGAGGCTTGACCACGTAGGTGCAGTATTACCAAGAGACTGAGCGGGATCACCTTCTTCAACTGCAAAGGGTAAGTCTGTGACTAGCTTTGTTGGGACTGCTGTGCATTCATGGCCTTTTGGCACCATGGGCCCGGGCAGCACCATGGGCCCGGGCGGCACCACCCGGTCCCATTTTGGCGCGGCACCGCCCGGGCCCATTTTGGAGCGGCAACGCCCGGTCTCATTTTGGCGCGACACCGGCCGTTTCCATTTTGGCGCGGCACCGCCCGGGCCCATTTTGGCGCGGCACCGCCCGGGCCCTTTTAGGCGTGACACCGCCCGGGCCCATTTTGGCGCGGCACCGCCCGGGCCCATTTAGGCGCGACACCGCCCGGGCCCATTTTGGCGCGGCAACGTCCGGGCCCATTTTGGCGCGGCACCGCCCGGGCCCATTTAGGCGCGACACCTCCCGGGCCCATTTTGGCGCGGCACCGCCCGGGCCCATTTTGGCGCGACACCGCCCGGGCCCATTTTTGCGCGGCACCGCCCGGGCCCATTTTGGCGCGGCACCGTCCGGGCACATTTTGGCGCGGCACCGCCCGGGTCCATTTTGGCGCGGCACCGCCCGGGCTCATTTAGGCGCGGCACCGCCCGGGCCCATTTTGGCGCGGCACCGCCCTGGCCCATTTAGACACGACACCGCCCGGGCCCATATTGGCGCGGCACCGTCCGGGCCCATTTTGGCGCGGCACCGCCCTGGCCAATTTAGGCGCGACACCGCCCGGGCCCATTTTACCGCGGCACCGCCCGGGCCAATTTAGGCGCGGCACCGCCCGGGCCCATTTTGGCGCGACACTGCCCGGGCCCATTATAGCGCGGCACCGCCCGGGCCCATTTTGGCGCGACACCGCCCGGGCCCATTCTGGCGCGACACCGGCCGGGCCCATTTTGGTGCGGCACCGCCCGGGCCCTTTTAGGCGTGACACCGCCCGGGCCCATTTTGGCGCGGCACCGCCCGGGCCCATTTAGGCGCGACACCGCCCGGGCCCATTTTGGCGCGGCACCGCCCGGGCCCATTTAGGCGCGACACCTCCCGGGCCCATTTTGGCGCGGCACCGTCCGGGCCCATTTTGGCGCGACACCGCCCGGGCCCATTTTTGCGCGGCACCGCCCGGGCCCATTTTGGCGCGGCACCGCCCGGGCACATTTTGGCGCGGCACCGCCCGGGTCCATTTTGGCGCGGCACCGCCCGGGCCAGTTTTGGCGCGGCACCGCCCGGGCCCATTTTGGCGCGGCACCGCCCTGGCCCATTTAGGCACGACACCGCCCGGGCCCATATTGGCGCGGCACCGTCCGGGCCCATTTTGGCGCGGCACCGCCCTGGCCCATTTAGTCGCGACACCGCCCGGGCCCATTTTGCCGCGGCACCGCCCGGGCCAATGTAGGCGCGGCACCGCCCGGGCCCATTTTGGCGCGACACCGCCCGGGCCCATTATAGCGCGGCACCGCCCGGGCCCATTTTGGCGCGACACCGCCCGGGCCCATTTTGGCGCGACACCGGCCGGGCCCATTTTGGCGCGGCACCGCCCGGGCCCATTTTGGCGCGGCACCGCCGGGGCCAATTTTGGCGCGGCACCGCCCGGGCCCTTTTAGGCGTGACACCGCCTGGACCCATTTTGGCGCGGCACCGCCCGGGCCCATTTTTGCGCGACACCGGCCAGGCCCATTTAGGCGCGACACCGCTTGGGCCCATTTAGGCGCGGCACCGCCCGGGCCCATTTTGGCGCGGCACCACCCGGGCGCATTTAGGCGCGACACCGCCCGGGCCCATTTTGGTGCGACACCGGCCGTTTCCATTTTGGCGCGGCACCGCCCGGGCCCTTTTAGGCGTGACACCGCCCGGGCCCATTTTGGCGCGGCACCGCCCGGGCCCATTTAGGCGCGACACCGCCCGGGCCCATTTTGGCGCGGCAACGCCCGGGCCCATTTTGGCGCGGCACCGCCCGGGCCCATTTAGGCGCGACACCTCCCGGGCCCATTTTGGCGCGGCACCGCCCGGGCCCATTTTGGCGCGACACCGCCCGGGCCCATTTTTGCGCGGCACCGCCCGGGCCCATTTTGGCGCGGCACCGCCCGGGCACATTTTGGCGCGGCACCGCCCGGGTCCATTTTGGCGCGGCACCGCCCGGGCTCATTTTGGCGCGGCACCGCCCGGGCCCATTTTGGCGCGGCACCGCCCTGGCCCATTTAGGCACGACACCGCCCGGGCCCATATTGGCGCGGCACCGTCCGGGCCCATTTTGGCGCGGCACCGCCCTGGCCCATTTAGGCGCGACACCGCCCGGGCCCATTTTGCCGCGGCACCGCCCGTGCCAATGTAGGCGCGGCACCGCCCGGGCCCATTTTGGCGCGGCACCGCCCTGGCCCATTTAGGCACGACACCGCCCGGGCCCATATTGGCGCGGCACCGTCCGGGCCCATATTGGCGCGGCACCGCCCTGGCCCATTTAGGCGCGACACCGCCCGGGCCCATTTTGCCGCGGCACCGCCCGTGCCAATGTAGGCGCGGCACCGCCCGGGCCCATTTTGGCGCGACACCGCCCGGGCCCATTATAGCGCGGCACCGCCCTGGCCCATTTTGGCGCGACACCGCCCGGGCCCATTTTGGCGCCACACCGGCCGGGCCCATTTTGGCGCGGCACCGCCCGGGCCCATTTTGGCGCGGCACCGCCGGGGCCAATTTTGGCGCGGCACCGCCCGGGCCCTTTTAGGCGTGACACCGCCCGGGCCCATTTTTGCGCGACACCGGCCGGGCCCATTTAGGCGCGACACCGCTTGGGCCCATTTAGGCGCGGCACCGCCCGGGCCCATTTTGGCGCGGCACCACCCGGGCGCATTTAGGCGCGACACCGCCCGGGCCCATTTTGGCGCGAAACCGGCCGTTTCCATTTTGGCGCGGCACCGCCCGGGCCCATTTAGGCGCGACACCACCCGGGCCCATTTTGGCGCGACACCGGCCGGGCCCATTTTGGGGCGGCACCGCCCGGGCCCATTTTGGCGCGACACCGCCCGGGCCCATTTTGGCGCGGCACCGCCCGGGCCCATTTAGGCGCGACACCGCCCGGGCCCATTTTGGCGCGACACCGGCCGGGCCCATTTTGGGGCGGCACCGCCCGGGCCCATTTAGGCGCGACACCACCCGGGCCCATTTTGGCGCGACACCGGCCGGGCCCATTTTGGGGCGGCACCGCCCGGGCCCATTTTGGCGCGACACCGCCCGGGCCCATTTTGGCGCGGCACCGCCCGGGCCCATTTTGGGGCGGCACCGCCTGGGCCCTTTTAGGCGTGAAACCGCCTGGGCCCATTTTGGCGCGGCACCGCCCGGGCACATTTTGGCGCGGCACCGCCCGGGCCCATTTAGGCGCGACACCGCCCGGGCCCATTTTGGCGCGGCAACGCCCGGGCCCATTTTTGCGCGGCACCGCCCGGGCCCATTTTGGCGCGGCACCGCCCGGGCCCATTTAGGCGCGGCACCGCCCGGGCCCATTTTGGCGCGGCACCGCCCGGGCCCATTTAGGCGCGGCAACGCCCGGGCCCATTTTGGGTTAGGGTTTGGGTTAGGGTTAGGGTTAAGGTTAGCGTTAGGGTTAGGCTTAGGGTTAGGGTTATGGTTAGGGTTAGGGTTAGGGTTAGGCTTAGGGTTAGGGTTAGGGTTAGGGTTAGTGTTAGGGTTAGGGTTAGGGTTAGGGTGAACCTCCCCAGAGGACTGAAACCAGCTTGATTATATGCTACAAGAGGCTTGAAGACATAGGTGCAGTATTAACAAGAGACTGAGCGGGATCACCTTCTTCATCTGCAAAGGGTAAGTCTGTGACTACCTCTGTTGGGTCTGCTGTGCATTCATGGCCTTTTGGCACCATGGGCCCGGGCGGCACCACCCGGTCCCATTTTAGCGCGGCACCGCCCGGGCCCATTTAGGCGCGGCACCGCCCGGGCCCATTTTGGGTTAGGGTTAGGGTTAGGGTTAGTGTTAGGGTTAGGGTTAGGGTTAGGGTTAGGGTTAGGGTTAGGGTTAGGGTTAGGGTGAACCTCCCCAGAGGACTGAAACCAGCTTGATTATATGCTACAAGAGGCTTGACCACGTAGGTGCAGTACTACCAAGAGACTGAGCGGGATCACCTTCTTCATCTGCAAAGGGTAAGTCTGTGACTACCTCTGTTGGGTCTGCTGTGCATTCATAGCCTTTTGGCACCATGGGCCCGGGCGGCACCATGGGCCCGGGCGGCACCACCCGGTCCCATTTTGGAGCGGCACCGCCCGGGCCCATTTAGGCGCGGCACCGCCCGGGCCCATTTTGGCGCGGCACCGCCTGGGCCCATTTAGGCACGACACCGCCCGGGCCCATTTAGGCGCGACACCGCCCGGGCCCATTTTGGCGCGGCAACTCCCGGGCCCATTTTTGCGCGGCAACGCCGGGGCCCATTTTGGCGCGGCACCGCCCGGGCCCATTTTGGCGTGGTACCGCCCGGGCCCATTTAGGCGCGGCAACGCCCTGGCCCATTTTGGGTTAGGGTTAGGGTTAGGGTTAGGGTTAGGGTTAGGGTTAGGGTTAGGGTTAGGGTTAGGGTTAGGGTGTACCTCCCCAGAGGACTGAAACCAGCTTGATTATATGCTACAAGAGGCTTGACCACGTAGGTGCAGTATTACCAAGAGACTGAGCGGGATCACCTTCTTCATCTGCAAAGGGTAAGTCTGTGACTACCTCTGTTGGGTCTGCTGTGCATTCATGGCCTTTTGGCACCATGGGCCCGGGCGGCACCACCCGGTCCCATTTTAGCGCGGCACCGCCCGGGCCCATTTTGGCGATGCACCGCCCGGGCCCATTTTGGCGCGGCACCGCCCGGGCCCATTTAGGCGCGGCACCGCCCGGGCCCATTTTGGGTTAGGGTTAGGGTTAGGGTTAGTGTTAGGGTTAGGGTTAGGGTTAGGGTTAGGGTTAGGGTTAGGGTTAGGGTGAACCTCCCCAGAGGACTGAAACCAGCTTGATTATATGCTACAAGAGGCTTGACCACGTAGGTGCAGTATTACCAAGAGACTGAGCGGGTACACCTTCTTCATCTGCAAAGGGTAAGTCTGTGACTACCTCTGTTGGGTCTGCTGTGCATTCATAGCCTTTTGGCACCATGGGCCCGGGCGGCACAATGGGCCCGGGCGGCACCACCCGGTCCCATTTTGGAGCGGCACCGCCCGGGCCCATTTAGGCGCGGCACCGCCCGGGCCCATTTTGGCGCAGCACCGCCCGGGCCCATTTAGGCACGACACTGCCCGGGCCCATTTTGGCGCGGCACCGCCCGGGCCCATTTAGGCGCGACACCGCCCGGGCCCATTTTGGCGCGACACCGGCCGGGCCCATTTTGTCGCGGCACCGCCCGGGCCCATTTTGGCGCGACACCGCCGGGGCCCATTTTGGCGCGGCACCGCCCGGGCCCGTTTTGGCGCGGCACCGCCCGGGCCCTTTTAGGCGTGACAATGCCCGGACCCATTTTGGCGCGGCACCGACCAGGCCCATTTTGGCGCGACACCGCCGGGGCCCATTTTGGCGCGGCACCGCCCGGGCCCGTTTTGGCGCGGCACCGCCCGGGCCCTTTTAGGCGTGACAATGCCCGGGCCCATTTTGGCGCGGCACCGCCCGGGCCCATTTTGGCGCGACACCGCCGGGGCCCATTTTGGCGCGGCACCGCCCGGGCCCGTTTTGGCGCGGCACCGCCCGGGCCCTTTTAGGCGTGACAATGCCCGGGCCCATTTTGGCGCGGCACCGCCCGGGCCCATTTTTGCGCGGCACCGCCCGGGCCCATTTTGGCGCGACACCACCCGGGCCCATTTAGGCGCGGCACCGCCCGGGCCCATTTTGGCGTGGCACCACCCGGGCCCATTTAGGCGCGGCACCGCCCGGGCCCATTTTGGGTTAGGGTTAGGGTTAGGGTTAGGGTTAGGGTTAGGGTTAGGGTTAGGGTTAGGGTTAGGCTTAGGGTTAGGGTTAGGGTTAGGGTTAGGGTGAACCTCCCCAGAGGACTGAAACCAGCTTGATTATATGCTACAAGAGGCTTGACCACGTAGGTGTAGTATTACCAAGAGACTGAGCGGGTACACCTTCTTCATCTGCAAAGGGTAAGTCTGTGACTACCTCTGTTGGGTCTGCTGTGCATTCATAGCCTTTTGGCACCATGGGCCCGGGCGGCACAATGGGCCCGGGCGGCACCACCCGGTCCCATTTTGGAGCGGCACCGCCCGGGCCCATTTAGGCGCGGCACCGCCCGGGCCCATTTTGGCGCGGCACCGCCCGGGCCCATTTAGGCACGACACTGCCCGGGCCCATTTTGGCGCGGCACCGACCGGGCCCATTTAGGCGCGACACCGCCCGGGCCCATTTTGGCGCGGCACCGCCCGGCCCCGTTTTGGCGCGGCACCGCCCGGGCCCTTTTAGGCGTGACAATGCCCGGGCCCATTTTGGCGCGGCACCGACCAGGCCCATTTTGGCGCGACACCGCCGGGGCCCATTTTGGCGCGGCACCACCCGGGCCCGTTTTGGCGCGGCACCGCCCGGGCCCTTTTAGGCGTGACAATGCCCGGGCCCATTTTGGCGCGGCACCGCCCGGGCCCATTTTGGCGCGGCACCGCACGTGCCCATTTAGGTGCGACACCGCCCGGGCCCATTTAGGCGCGACACAGCCCGGGCCCCATTTTGGCGCGGCAACGCCCGGGCCCATTTAGGCGTGGCACCGCCCGGGACCATTTAGGCGCGTCACCGCCCGGGCCCATTTTGGGGCGGCACCGCCCGGGCCCATTTAGGCGCTGCACCGCCCAGGCCCATTTTGGCGCGGCACCGCCCGCGCCCATATTGGCGCGGCACCGCCCGGGCCCTTTTAGGCGTGACACCGCCCGGGCCCATTTTCGCGCGGCACCGCCGGGGCCCATTTTGGAGCGGCACCGCCCGGGCCCATTTTGGCGCGACACCGCCCGGGCCCATTTTGGCGTGACACCGGCCGGGCCCATTTTGGCGCGGCACCGCCCGGACCCATTTTGGCGCGACACCGCCCGGGCCCATTTTGGCGCGGCACCGCCCTGGCCCATTTTGGCACGACACCGGCCGGGCCCATTTTGTCGCGGCACCGCCCGGGCCCATTTTGGCGCGACACCGCCGGGGCCCATTTTGGCGCGGCACCGCCCGGGCCCGTTTTGGCGCGGCACCGCCCGGGCCCTTTTAGGCGTGACAATGCCCGGACCCATTTTGGCGCGGCACCGACCAGGCCCATTTTGGCGCGACACCGCCGGGGCCCATTTTGGCGCGGCACCGCCCGGGCCCGTTTTGGCGCGGCACCGCCCGGGCCCTTTTAGGCGTGACAATGCCCGGGCCCATTTTGGCGCGGCACCGCCCGGGCCCATTTTGGCGCGACACCGCCGGGGCCCATTTTGGCGCGGCACCGCCCGGGCCCGTTTTGGCGCGGCACCGCCCGGGCCCTTTTAGGCGTGACAATGCCCGGGCCCATTTTGGCGCGGCACCGCCCGGGCCCATTTTTGCGCGGCACCGCCCGGGCCCATTTTGGCGCGACACCACCCGGGCCCATTTAGGCGCGGCACCGCCCGGGCCCATTTTGGCGTGGCACCACCCGGGCCCATTTAGGCGCGGCACCGCCCGGGCCCATTTTGGGTTAGGGTTAGGGTTAGGGTTAGGGTTAGGGTTAGGGTTAGGGTTAGGGTTAGGCTTAGGGTTAGGGTTAGGGTTAGGGTTAGGGTGAACCTCCCCAGAGGACTGAAACCAGCTTGATTATATGCTACAAGAGGCTTGACCACGTAGGTGTAGTATTACCAAGAGACTGAGCGGGTACACCTTCTTCATCTGCAAAGGGTAAGTCTGTGACTACCTCTGTTGGGTCTGCTGTGCATTCATAGCCTTTTGGCACCATGGGCCCGGGCGGCACAATGGGCCCGGGCGGCACCACCCGGTCCCATTTTGGAGCGGCACCGCCCGGGCCCCTTTAGGCGCGGCACCGCCCGGGCCCATTTTGGCGCGGCACCGCCCGGGCCCATTTAGGCACGACACTGCCCGGGCCCATTTTGGCGCGGCACCGACCGGGCCCATTTAGGCGCGACACCGCCCGGGCCCATTTTGGCGCGGCACCGCCCGGCCCCGTTTTGGCGCGGCACCGCCCGGGCCCTTTTAGGCGTGACAATGCCCGGGCCCATTTTGGCGCGGCACCGACCAGGCCCATTTTGGCGCGACACCGCCGGGGCCCATTTTGGCGCGGCACCACCCGGGCCCGTTTTGGCGCGGCACCGCCCGGGCCCTTTTAGGCGTGACAATGCCCGGGCCCATTTTGGCGCGGCACCGCCCGGGCCCATTTTGGCGCGGCACCGCACGTGCCCATTTAGGTGCGACACCGCCCGGGCCCATTTAGGCGCGACACAGCCCGGGCCCCATTTTGGCGCGGCAACGCCCGGGCCCATTTAGGCGTGGCACCGCCCGGGACCATTTAGGCGCGTCACCGCCCGGGCCCATTTTGGGGCGGCACCGCCCGGGCCCATTTAGGCGCTGCACCGCCCAGGCCCATTTTGGCGCGGCACCGCCCGCGCCCATATTGGCGCGGCACCGCCCGGGCCCTTTTAGGCGTGACACCGCCCGGGCCCATTTTCGCGCGGCACCGCCGGGGCCCATTTTGGAGCGGCACCGCCCGGGCCCATTTTGGCGCGACACCGCCCGGGCCCATTTTGGCGTGACACCGGCCGGGCCCATTTTGGCGCGGCACCGCCCGGACCCATTTTGGCGCGACACCGCCCGGGCCCATTTTGGCGCGGCACCGCCCTGGCCCATTTTGGCACGACACCGCCCGGGCCCATATTGGCGCGGCAGCGTCCGGGCCCATTTTGGCGCGGCACCGCCCGGGCCCATTTAGGCGCGGCACCGCCCGGGCCCATTTTGGGTTAGTGTTAGGGTTAGGGTTAGGGTTAGGGTTAGGGTTAGGGTTAGGGTTAGGGTTAGGGTTAGGGTTAGGGTGAACCTCCCCAGAGGACTGAAACCAGCTTGATTATATGCTACAAGAGGCTTGACCACGTAGGTGCAGTATTACCAAGAGACTGAGCGGGATCACCTTCTTCATCTGCAAAGGGTAAGTCTGTGACTACCTATGTTGGGTCTGCTGTGCATTCATGTCCTTTTGGTACCATGGGCCCGGGCGGCACCATGGGCCCGGGCGGCACCACCAGGTCCCATTTTGGCGCGGCACCGCCCATGGCCCATTTTGGAGCGGCACCGCCCGGGCCCATTTAGGCGCGGCACCGCCCGGGCCCATTTTGGCACGGCACCGCCCGGGCCCATTTAGGCGCGTCACCGCCCGGGCCAATTTTGGCGCGGCACCGCCCAGGCCCATTTAGGCGCGGCACCGCCCGGGCCCATTTTGGCGCGGCACCGCCCGGGCCCATTTTGGCGCGGCAACGCCCGGGCCCATTTAGGCGCGGCACAGCCCGGGCCCATTTTGGAGCGGCACCGCCCGGGCCCATTTTGGCGCGGCACCGCCCGGGCCCATTTAGGCGCGGCACCGCCCGGGCCCATTTTGGCGCGGCACCGCCCGGGCCAATTTAGGCGCGGCACCGCCCGTTCCCATTTTGGGTTAGGGTTAGGGTTAGGGTTAGGGTTAGTGTTAGGGTTAGGGTTAGGGTTAGGGTTAGGGTTAGGGTTAGGGTGTACCTCCCCAGAGGACTGAAACCAGCTTGATTATATGCTACAAGAGGCTTGACCAAGTAGGTAAAGTATTACCCAGAGACTGAGCGGGATCACCTTCTTCATCTGCAAAGGGTAAGTCTGTGACTACCTCTGTTGGGTCTGCTGTGCATTCATGGCCTTTTGGCACCATGGGCCCGGGCGGCACCACCCGGTCCCATTTTAGCGCGGCACCGCCCGGGCCCATTTTGGCGATGCACCTACCGGGCTAACTTTGGAGCGGCACCGCCCGGGCCCATTTAGGCGCGGAACCGCCCGGGCCCATTTTGGGTTAGGGTTAGGGTTAGGGTTAGTGTTAGGGTTAGGGTTAGGGTTAGGGTTAGGGTTAGGGTTAGGTTTAGGGTTAGGGTTAGGGTTAGGGTTAGGGTTAGGGTTAGGGTTAGGGTTAGGGTTAGGGTGAACCTCCCCAGAGGACTGAAACCAGCTTGATTATATGCTACAAGAGGCTTGACCACGTAGGTGCAGTATTACCAAGAGACTGAGCGGGATCACCTTCTTCATCTGCAAAGGGTAAGTCTGTGACTACCTCTGTTGGGTCTGCTGTGCATTCATAGCCTTTTGGCACCATGGGCCCGGGCGGCACAATGGGCCCGGGCGGCACCACCCGGTCCCATTTTGGCGCGGCACCGCCCTGGCCCATTTTGGCGCGGCACAGCCCGGGCCCATTTAGGCACGACACCGCCCGGGCCCATTTTGGCGCGGCACCGCCCGGGCCCATTTAGGCGCGACACCGCCCGGGCCCATTTTGGCGCGACACCGGCCGGGCCCATTTTGGCGTGGCAACGCACGGGCCCATTTTAGCGCGACACCGCCGGGGTCCATTTTGGCGCGGCACCGCCCGGGCCCGTTTTGGCGCGGCACCGCCCGGGCCCTTTTAGGCGTGACAATGCCCGGGCCCATTTTGGCGCGGCACCGCCCGGGCCCATTTTGGCGCGGCACCGCCCGGGCCCATTTAGGCGCGACACCGCCCGGGCCCATTTTGGAGCGGCAACGCCCGGGCCCATTTTGGCGCGGCACCGCCCGGGCCCATTTTGGCGCGGCACCGCCCGCGCCCATTTTGGCGCGGCACCGCCCGCGCCCATATTGGCGCGGCACCGCCTGGGCCCTTTTAGGCGTGACACCGCCCGGGCCCATTTTGTCGCGGCACCGCCCGGGCCCATTTTGGCGATGCACCGCCCGGGCCCATTTTGGGTTAGGGTTAGGGTTAGGGTTAGGGTTAGGGTTAGGGTTAGGGTTAGGTTTAGGGTTAGGGTTAGGGTTAGGGTTAGGGTTAGGGTTAGGGTCAGGGTTAGGGTGAACCTCCCCAGAGGACTGAAACCAGCTTGATTATATGCTACAAGAGGCTTGACCACGTAGGTGCAGTATTACCAAGAGACTGAGCGGGATCACCTTCTTCATCTGCAAAGGGTAAGTCTGTGACTACCTCTGTTGGGTCTGCTGTGCATTCATGGCCTTTTGGCACCATTGGCACGGCCGGCACCATGGGCCCGGGCGGCACCACCCGGTCCCATTTTTGCGCGACACCACCCGGTCCCATTTTGGCGCGGCACCGCCCGGGCCCATTTTGGAGCGGCAACGCCCGGGTCCATTTAGGCGCGACAGCGCCCGGGCCCATTTAGGCGCGGCACCGCCCGGGCCCATTTTTGCGCGGCACTACCCAGGCCATTTTGGCGCGGCACCGCCCGGGCCCATTTTGGCGCGACACCGCCCGGGCCCATTTTTGCGCGCCACCGCCCGGGCCCATTTTGGCGCGGCACCGCCCGGGCCCATTTAGGCGCGGCACCGCCCGGGCCCAATTTGGCGCGACACCGCCCGGGCCTATTTTGGCGCGGCACCGCCCGGGCCCATTTTGGCGCGGCACCGCCCTGGCCCATTTAGGCACGACACCGCCCGGGCCCATATTGGCGCGGCACCGTCCGGGCCCATTTTGGCGCGGCACCGCCCGGGCCCATTTAGGCACGACACCGCCCGGGCCCATTTTGGCGCGGCACCGCCCGGGCCAATTTAGGCGCGGCACCGCCCGGGCCCATTTTGGCGCGACACCGGCCGTTTCCATTTTGGCGCGGCACCGCCCGGGCCCATTTAGGCGCGACACCGCCCGGGCCCATTTTGGCGCGACACCGGCCGGACCCATTTTGGCGCGGCACCGCCCGGGCCCATTTTGGCGCGACACCGCCCGGGCCCATTTTGGCGCGGCACCGCCCGGGCCCATTTTGGCGCGGCACCGCCTGGGCCATTTTAGGCGTGACACCGCCTGGGCCCATTTTGGCGCGGCACCGCCCGGGCCAATTTAGGCGCGACACCGCCCGGTCCCATTTTGGCGCGTCAACGCCCGGGCCCATTTTTGCGCGGCACCGCCCGGGCCCATTTTGGCGCGGCACCGCCCGGGCCCATTTAGGCGCGGCACCGCCCGGGCCCATTTTGGCGCGGCACCGCCCGGGCCCATTTAGGCGCGGCAACGCCCGGGCCCATTTTGGGTTAGGGTTAGGGTTAGGGTTAGGGTTAGGGTTAGCGTTAGGTTTAGGCTTAGGGTTAGGGTTAGGGTTAGGGTTAGGGTTAGGGTTAGGGTTAGGGTGAACCTCCCCAGAGCACTGAAACCAGCTTGATTATATGCTACAAGAGGCTTGACCACGTAGGTGCAGTATTACCAAGAGACTGAGCGGGATCACCTTCTTCAACTGCAAAGGGTAAGTCTGTGACTAGCTCTGTTGGGACTGCTGTGCATTCATGGCCTTTTGGCACCATGGGCCCGGGCAGCACCATGGGCCCGGGCGGCAGCACCCGGTCCCATTTTGGCGCGGCACCGCCCGGGCCCATTTTGGAGCGGCAACGCCCGGTCCCATTTTAGCGCGACACCGGCCGTTTCCATTTTGGCGCGGCATCGCCCGGACCCATTTTGGCGCGGCACCGCCCGGGCCCTTTTAGGCGTGACACCGCCCGCGCCCATTTTGGCGCGGCACCGCCCGGGCCCATTTAGGCGCGACACCTCCCGGGCCCATTTTGGCGCGGCACCGCCCGGGCCCATTTTGGCGCGACACCGCCCGGGCCCATTTTTGCGCGGCACCGCCCCGGCCCATTTTGGCGCGGCACCGCCCGGTTCAATTTTGGTGCGGCACCGCCTGGGCTCATATTGGCGCGGCACCGCCCGGGCCCATTTTGGCGCGGCACCGCCCTGGCCCATTTAGGCACGACACCGCCCGGGCCCATATTGGCGCGGCACCGTCCGGGCCCATTTTGGCGCGGCACCGCCCTGGCCCATTTAGGCGCGACACCGCCCGGGCCCATTTTGCCGCGGCACCGCCCGGGCCAATTTAGGCGCGGTACCGCCCGGGCCCATTTTGGCGCGACACCGCCCGGGCCCATTATAGCGCGGCACCGCCCGGGCCCATTTTGGCGCGACACCGCCCGGGCCCATTTAGGCGCGACACCGGCCGGGCCCATTTTGGCGCGGCACCGCCCGGGCCCATTTTGGCGCGGCACCGCCGGGGCCAATTTTGGCGCGGCACCGCCCAAGCCCTTTTAGGCGTGACACCGCCCGGACCCATTTTGGCGCGGCACCGCCCGGGCCCATTTTGGCGCGACACCGGCCGGGCCCATTTAGGCGCGACACCGCTTGGGCCCATTTTGGCACGGCACCACCCGGGCGCATTTAGGCGCGACACCGCCCGGGCCCATTTTGGCGCGACACCGGCCGTTTCCATTTTGGCGCGGCACCGCCCGGGCTCATTTAGGCGCGACACCACCCGGGCCCATTTTGGCGCGACACCGGCCGGGCCCATTTTGGGGCGGCACCGCCCGGGCCCATTTTGGCGCGACACCGCCCGGGCCCATTTTGGCGCGGCACCGCCCGGGCCCATTTAGGCGCGACACCGCCCGGGCCCATTTTGGCGCGGCAACGCCCGGGCCCATTTTTGCGCGGCACCGCCCGGGCACATTTTGGCGCGGCACCGCCCGGGCCCATTTAGGCGCGGCACCGCCCGGGCCCATTTTGGCGCGGCACCGCCCGGGCCCATTTAGGCGCGGCAACGCCCGGGCCCATTTTGGGTTAGGGTTTGGGTTAGGGTTAGGGTTAGGGTTAGCGTTAGGGTTAGGCTTAGGGTTAGGGTTAGGGTTAGGGTTAGGGTTAGGGTTAGGGTTAGGGTTAGGGTTAGGGTGAACCTCCCCAGAGGACTGAAACCAGCTTGATTATATGCTACAAGAGGCTTGACCACGTAGGTGCAGTATTACCAAGAGACTGAGCGGGATCACCTTCTTCAACTGCAAAGGGTAAGTCTGTGACTAGCTTTGTTGGGACTGATGTGCATTCATGGCCTTTTGGCACCATGGGCCCGGGCAGCACCATGGGCCCGGGCGGCACCACCCGGTCCCATTTTGGCGCGGCACCGCCCGGGCCCATTTTGGAGCGGCAACGCCCGGTCCCATTTTGGCGCGACACCGGCCATTTCCATTTTGGCGCGGCACCGCCCGGGCCCATTTTGGCGCGGCACCGCCCGGGCCCTTTTAGGCGTGACACCGCCCGGGCCCATTTTGGCGCGGCACCGCCCGGGCCCATTTAGGCGCGACACCGCCCGGGCCCATTTTGGCGCGGCAACGCCCGGGCCCATTTTGGCGCGGCACCGCCCGGGCCCATTTAGGCGCAACACCGCCCGGGCCCATTTTGGCGCGGCACCGCCCGGGCCCATTTAGGCGCGGCAACGCCCGGGCCCATTTTGGGTTAGGGTTAGGGTTAGGGTTAGGGTTAGGGTTAGCGTTAGGGTTAGGCTTAGGGTTAGGGTTAGGGTTAGGGTTAGGGTTAGGGTTAGGGTTAGGGTTAGGGTTAGGGTGAACCTCCCCAGAGGACTGAAACCAGCTTGATTATATGCTACAAGAGGCTTGACCACGTAGGTGCAGTATTACCAAGAGACTGAGCGGGATCACCTTCTTCAACTGCAAAGGGTAAGTCTGTGACTAGCTTTGTTGGGACTGCTGTGCATTCATGGCCTTTTGGCACCATGGGCCGGGGCAGCACCATGGGCCCGGGCGGCACCACCCGGTCCCATTTTGGCGCGGCACCGCCCGGGCCCATTTTGGAGCGGCAACGCCCGGTCCCATTTTGGCGCGACACCGGCCGTTTCCATTTTGGCGCGGCACCGCCCGGGCCCATTTTGGCGCGGCACCGCCCGGGCCCTTTTAGGCGTGACACCGCCCGGGCCCATTTTGGCGCGGCACCGCCCGGGCCCATTTAGGCGCGACACCGCCCGGGCCCATTTTGGCGCGGCAACGCCCGGGCCCATTTTGGCGCGGCACCGCCCGGGCCCATTTAGGCGCGACACCTCCCGGGCCCATTTTGGCGCGGCACCGCCCGGGCCCATTTTGGCGCGACACCGCCCGGGCCCATTTTTGCGCGGCACCGCCCGGGCCCATGTTGGCGCGGCACCGCCCGGGCCCATTTTGGCGCGGCACCGCCCGGGCCCATTTTGGCGCGACACCGCCCGGGCCCATTTTTGCGCGGCACCGCCCGGGCCCATGTTGGCGCGGCACCGCCCGGGCACATTTTGGCGCGGCACCGCCCGGGTCCATTTTGGCGCGGCACCGCCCGGGCTCATTTTGGCGCGGCACCGCCCGGGCCCATTTTGGCGCGGCACCGCCCTGGCCCATTTAGGCACGACACCGCCCGGGCCCATATTGGCGCGGCACCGTCCGGGCCCATTTTGGCGCGGCACCGCCCTGGCCCATTTAGGCGTGACACCGCCCGGGCCCATTTTGCCGCGGCACCGCCCGGGCCAATTTAGGCGCGGCACCGCCCGGGCCCATTTTGGCGCGACACTGCCCGGGCCCATTATAGCGCGGCACCGCCCGGGCCCATTTTGGCGCGACACCGCCCGGGCCCATTCTGGCGCGACACCGGCCGGGCCCATTTTGGCGCGGCACCGCCCGGGCCCTTTTAGGCGTGACACCGCCCGGTCCCATTTTGGCGCGGCACCGCCCGGGCCCATTTAGGCGCGACACCGCCCGGGCCCATTTTGGTGCGGCAACGCCCGGGCCAATTTTGGCGCGGCACCGCCCGGGCCCATTTAGGCGCGACACCTCCCGGGCCCATTTTGGCGCGGCACCGCCCGGGCCCATTTTGGCGCGACACCGCCCGGGCCCATTTTTGCGCGGCACCGCCCGGGCCCATTTTGGCGCGGCACGCCCGGGCACATTTTGGCGCAGCACCGCCCGGGCTCATTTTGGCGCGGCACCGCCCGGGCCCATTTTGGCGCGGCACCGCCCTGGCCCATTTAGGCACGACACCGCCCGGGCCCATTTTTGCGCGGCACCGCCCGGGCCCATTTTGGCGCGGCACCGCCCGGGCACATTTTGGCGCGGCACCGCCCGGGTCCATTTTGGCGCGGCACCGCCCGGGCTCATTTTGGCGCGGCACCGCCCGGGCCCATTTTGGCGCGGCACCGCCCTGGCCCATTTAGGCACGACACCGCCCGGGCCCATATTGGCGCGGCACCGTCCGGGCCCATTTTGGCGCGGCACCGCCCTGGCCCATTTAGGCGCGACACCGCCCGGGCCCATTTTGCCTCGGCACCGCCCGGGCCAATTTAGGCGCGGCACCGCCCGGGCCCATTTTGGCGCGACACCGCCCGGGCCCATTATAGCGCGGCACCGCCCGGGCCCATTTTGGTGCGACACCGCCCGGGCCCATTTTGGCGCGGCACCGCCGGGGCCAATTTTGGCGCGGCACCGCCCGGGCCCTTTTAGGCGTGACACCGCCCGGACCCATTTTGGCGCGGCACCGCCCGGGCCCATTTTGGCGCGACACCGGCCGGGCCCATTTAGGCGCGACACCGCTTGGGCCCATTTAGGCGCGGCACCGCCCGGGCCCATTTTGGCGCGGCACCACCCGGGCGCATTTAGGCGCGACACCGCCCGGGCCCATTTTGGCGCGACACCGGCCGTTTCCATTTTGGCGCGGCACCGCCCGGGCCCATTTAGGCGCGACACCACCCGGGCCCATTTTGGCGCGACACCGGCCGGGCCCATTTTGGGGCGACACCGGCCGGGCCCATTTTGGCGCGGCACCGCCCGGGCCCATTTTGGCGCGACACCGCCGGGGCCCATTTTGGCGCGGCACCGCCCGGGCCCGTTTTGGCGCGGCACCGCCCGGGCCCTTTTAGGCGTGACAATGCCCGGGCCCATTTTGGCGCGGCACCGCCCGGGCCCATTTTGGCGCGACACCGCCGGGGCCCATTTTGGCGCGGCACCGCCCGGGCCCGTTTTGGCGCGGCACCGCCCGGGCCCTTTTAGGCGTGACAATGCCCGGGCCCATTTTGGCGCGGCACCGCCCGGGCCAATTTTGGCGCGGCACCGCACGTGCCCATTTAGGTGCGACACCGCCCGGGCCCATTTAGGCGCGACACCGCCCGGGCCCATTTTGGCGCGGCAACGCCCGGGCCCATTTTTGCGCGGCACCGCCCGGGCCCATTTTGGCGCGACACCACCCGGGCCCATTTAGGCGCGGCACCGCCCGGGCCCATTTTGGCGTGGCACCGCCCGGGCCCATTTAGGCGTGGCACCGCCCGGGCCCATTTTGGGTTAGGGTTAGGGTTAGGGTTAGGGTTAGGGTTAGGGTGAACCTCCCAGAGGACTGAAACCAGCTTGATTATATGCTACAAGAGGCTTGACCACGTAGGTGCAGTATTACCAAGAGACTGAGCGGGTACACCTTCTTCATCTGCAAAGGGTAAGTCTGTGACTACCTCTGTTGGGTCTGCTGTGCATTCATAGCCTTTTGGCACCATGGGCCCGGGCGGCACAATGGGCCCGGGCGGCACCACCCGGTCCCATTTTGGAGCGGCACCGCCCGGGCCCATTTAGGCGCGGCACCGCCCGGGCCCATTTTGGCGCGGCACCGCCCGGGCCCATTTTGTCGCGGCACCGCCCGGGCCCATTTTGGCGCGACACCGCCGGGGCCCATTTTGGCGCGGCACCGCCCGGCCCCGTTTTGGCGCGGCACCGCCCGGGCCCGTTTAGGCGTGACAATGCCCGGGCCCATTTTGGCGCGGCACCGACCAGGCCCATTTTGGCGCGACACCGCCGGGGCCCATTTTGGCGCGGCACCGCCCGGGCCCGTTTTGGCGCGGCACCGCCCGGGCCCTTTTAGGCGTGACAATGCCCGGGCCCATTTTGGCGCGGCACCGCCCGGGCCCATTTTGGCGCGACACCGCCGGGGCCCATTTTGGCGCGGCACCGCCCGGGCCCGTTTTGGCGCGGCACCGCCCGGGCCCTTTTAGGCGTGACAATGCCCGGGCCCATTTTGGCGCGGCACCGCCCGGGCCCATTTTGGCGCGGCACCGCACGTGCCCATTTAGGTGCGACACCGCCCGGGCCCATTTAAGCGCGACACCGCCCGGGCCCATTTTGGCGCGGCAACGCCCGGGCCCATTTTGGCGCGGCACCGCCCGGGCCCATTTTGGCGCGACACCACCCGGGCCCATTTAGGCGCGGCACCGCCCGGGCCTATTTTGGCGTGGCACCGCCCGGGCCCATTTAGGCGTGGCACCGCCCGGGCCCATTTTGGGTTAGGGTTAGGGTTAGGGTTAGGGTTAGGGTTAGGGTTAGGGTTAGGGTTAGGGTGAACCTCCCCAGAGGACTGAAACCAGCTTGATTATATGCTACAAGAGGCTTGACCACGTAGGTGCAGTATTTCCAAGAGACTGAGCGGGTACACCTTCTTCATCTGCAAAGGGTAAGTCTGTGACTAGCTTTGTTGGGACTGCTGTGCATTCATGGCCTTTTGGCACCATGGGCCCGGGCAGCACCATGGGCCCGGGCGGCACCACCCGGTCCCATTTTGGCGCGGCACCGCCCGGGCCCATTTTGGAGCGGCAACGCCCGGTCCCATTTTGGCGCGACACCGGCCGTTTCCATTTTGGCGCGGCACCGCCCGGGCCCATTTTGGCGCGGCACCGCCCGGGCCCTTTTAGGCGTGACACCGCCCGGGCCCATTTTGGCGCGGCACCGCCCGGGCCCATTTAGGCGCGACACCGCCCGGGCCCATTTTGGCGCGGCAACGCCCGGGCCCATTTTGGCGCGGCACCGCCCGGGCCCATTTAGGCGCGACACCTCCCGGGCCCATTTTAGCGCGGCACCGCCCGGGCCCATTTTGGCGCGACACCGCCCGGGCCCATTTTTGCGCGGCACCGCCCGGGCCCATGTTGGCGCGGCACCGCCCGGGCCCATTTTGGCGCGGCACCGCCCGGGCCCATTTTGGCGCGACACCGCCCGGGCCCATTTTTGCGCGGCACCGCCCGGGCCCATGTTGGCGCGGCACCGCCCGGGCACATTTTGGCGCGGCACCGCCCGGGTCCATTTTGGCGCGGCACCGCCCGGGCTCATTTTGGCGCGGCACCGCCCGGGCCCATTTTGGCGCGGCACCGCCCTGGCCCATTTAGGCACGACACCGCCCGGGCCCATATTGGCGCGGCACCGTCCGGGCCCATTTTGGCGCGGCACCGCCCTGGCCCATTTAGGCGCGACACCGCCCGGGCCCATTTTGCCGCGGCACCGCCCGGGCCAATTTAGGCGCGGCACCGCCCGGGCCCATTTTGGCGCGACACTGCCCGGGCCCATTATAGCGCGGCACCGCCCGGGCCCATTTTGGCGCGACACCGCCCGGGCCCATTCTGGCGCGACACCGGCCGGGCCCTTTTAGGCGTGACACCGCCCGGTCCCATTTTGGCGCGGCACCGCCCGGGCCCATTTAGGCGCGACACCGCCCGGGCCCATTTTGGTGCGGCAACGCCCGGGCCCATTTTGGCGCGGCACCGCCCGGGCCCATTTAGGCGCGACACCTCCCGGGCCCATTTTGGCGCGGCACCGCCCGGGCCCATTTTGGCGCGACACCGCCCAGGCCCATTTTTGCGCGGCACCGCCCGGGCCCATTTTGGCGCGGCACCGCCCGGGCACATTTTGGCGCGGCACCGCCCGGGTCCATTTTGGCGCGGCACCGCCCGGGCTCATTTTGGCGCGGCACCGCCCGGGCCCATTTTGGCGCGGCACCGCCCTGGCCCATTTAGGCACGACACCGCCCGGGCCCATTTTTGCGCGGCACCGCCCGGGCCCATTTTGGCGCGGCACCGCCCGGGCACATTTTGGCGCGGCACCGCCCGGGTCCATTTTGGCGCGGCACCGCCCGGGCTCATTTTGGCGCGGCACCGCCCGGGCCCATTTTGGCGCGGCACCGCCCTGGCCCATTTAGGCACGACACTGCCCGGGCCCATATTGGCGCGGCACCGTCCGGGCCCATTTTGGCGCGGCACCGCCCGGGCCCATTTAGGCGCGACACCGCCCGGGCCCATTTTGCCGCGGCACCGCCCGGGCCAATGTAGGCGCGGCACCGCCCGGGCCCATTTTGGCGCGACACCGCCCGGGCCCATTATAGCGCGGCACCGCCCGGGCCCATTTTGGTGCGACACCGCCCGGGCCCATTTTGGAGCGGCAACGCCCGGTCCCATTTTGGCGCGACACCGGCCGTTTCCATTTTGGCGCGGCACCGCCCGGGCCCATTTTGGCGCGGCACCGCCCGGGCCCTTTTAGGCGTGACACCGCCCGGGCCCATTTTGGCGCGGCACCGCCCGGGCCCATTTAGGCGCGACACCGCCCGGGCCCATTTTGGCGCGGCAACGCCCGGGCCCATTTTGGCGCGGCACCGCCCGGGCCCATTTAGGCGCGACACCTCCCGGGCCCATTTTAGCGCGGCACCGCCCGGGCCCATTTTGGCGCGACACCGCCCGGGCCCATTTTTGCGCGGCACCGCCCGGGCCCATGTTGGCGCGGCACCGCCCAGGCCCATTTTGGCGCGGCACCGCCCGGGCCCATTTTGGCGCGACACCGCCCGGGCCCATTTTTGCGCGGCACCGCCCGGGCCCATGTTGGCGCGGCACCGCCCGGGCACATTTTGGCGCGGCACCGCCCGGGTCCATTTTGGCGCGGCACCGCCCGGGCTCATTTTGGCGCGGCACCGCCCGGGCCCATTTTGGCGCGGCACCGCCCTGGCCCATTTAGGCACGACACCGCCCGGGCCCATATTGGCGCGGCACCGTCCGGGCCCATTTTGGCGCGGCACCGCCCTGGCCCATTTAGGCGCGACACCGCCCGGGCCCATTTTGCCGCGGCACCGCCCGGGCCAATTTAGGCGCGGCACCGCCCGGGCCCATTTTGGCGCGACACTGCCCGGGCCCATTATAGCGCGGCACCGCCCGGGCCCATTTTGGCGCGACACCGCCGGGGCCCATTTTGGCGCGGCACCGCCCGGGCCCGTTTTGGCGCGGCACCGCCCGGGCCCTTTTAGGCGTGACAATGCCCGGGCCCATTTTGGCGCGGCACCGCCCGGGCCCATTTTGGCGCGGCACCGTACGTGCCCATTTAGGTGCGACACCGCCCGGGCCCATTTAAGCGCGACACCGCCCGGGCCCATTTTGGCGCGGCAACGCCCGGGCCCATTTTGGCGCGGCACCGCCCGGGCCCATTTTGGCGCGACACCACCCGGGCCCATTTAGGCGCGGCACCGCCCGGGCCTATTTTGGCGTGGCACCGCCCGGGCCCATTTAGGCGTGGCACCGCCCGGGCCCATTTTGGGTTAGGGTTAGGGTTAGGGTTAGGGTTAGGGTTAGGGTTAGGGTTAGGGTTAGGGTGAACCTCCCCAGAGGACTGAAACCAGCTTGATTATATGCTACAAGAGGCTTGACCACGTAGGTGCAGTATTTCCAAGAGACTGAGCGGGTACACCTTCTTCATCTGCAAAGGGTAAGTCTGTGACTAGCTTTGTTGGGACTGCTGTGCATTCATGGCCTTTTGGCACCATGGGCCCGGGCAGCACCATGGGCCCGGGCGGCACCACCCGGTCCCATTTTGGCGCGGCACCGCCCGGGCCCATTTTGGAGCGGCAACGCCCGGTCCCATTTTGGCGCGACACCGGCCGTTTCCATTTTGGCGCGGCACCGCCCGGGCCCATTTTGGCGCGGCACCGCCCGGGCCCTTTTAGGCGTGACACCGCCCGGGCCCATTTTGGCGCGGCACCGCCCGGGCCCATTTAGGCGCGACACCGCCCGGGCCCATTTTGGCGCGGCAACGCCCGGGCCCATTTTGGCGCGGCACCGCCCGGGCCCATTTAGGCGCGACACCTCCCGGGCCCATTTTAGCGCGGCACCGCCCGGGCCCATTTTGGCGCGACACCGCCCGGGCCCATTTTTGCGCGGCACCGCCCGGGCCCATGTTGGCGCGGCACCGCCCGGGCCCATTTTGGCGCGGCACCGCCCGGGCCCATTTTGGCGCGACACCGCCCGGGCCCATTTTTGCGCGGCACCGCCCGGGCCCATGTTGGCGCGGCACCGCCCGGGCACATTTTGGCGCGGCACCGCCCGGGTCCATTTTGGCGCGGCACCGCCCGGGCTCATTTTGGCGCGGCACCGCCCGGGCCCATTTTGGCGCGGCACCGCCCTGGCCCATTTAGGCACGACACCGCCCGGGCCCATATTGGCGCGGCACCGTCCGGGCCCATTTTGGCGCGGCACCGCCCTGGCCCATTTAGGCGCGACACCGCCCGGGCCCATTTTGCCGCGGCACCGCCCGGGCCAATTTAGGCGCGGCACCGCCCGGGCCCATTTTGGCGCGACACTGCCCGGGCCCATTATAGCGCGGCACCGCCCGGGCCCATTTTGGCGCGACACCGCCCGGGCCCATTCTGGCGCGACACCGGCCGGGCCCTTTTAGGCGTGACACCGCCCGGTCCCATTTTGGCGCGGCACCGCCCGGGCCCATTTAGGCGCGACACCGCCCGGGCCCATTTTGGTGCGGCAACGCCCGGGCCCATTTTGGCGCGGCACCGCCCGGGCCCATTTAGGCGCGACACCTCCCGGGCCCATTTTGGCGCGGCACCGCCCGGGCCCATTTTGGCGCGACACCGCCCAGGCCCATTTTTGCGCGGCACCGCCCGGGCCCATTTTGGCGCGGCACCGCCCGGGCACATTTTGGCGCGGCACCGCCCGGGTCCATTTTGGCGCGGCACCGCCCGGGCTCATTTTGGCGCGGCACCGCCCGGGCCCATTTTGGCGCGGCACCGCCCTGGCCCATTTAGGCACGACACCGCCCGGGCCCATTTTTGCGCGGCACCGCCCGGGCCCATTTTGGCGCGGCACCGCCCGGGCACATTTTGGCGCGGCACCGCCCGGGTCCATTTTGGCGCGGCACCGCCCGGGCTCATTTTGGCGCGGCACCGCCCGGGCCCATTTAGGCACGACACCGCCCGGGCCCATATTGGCGCGGCACCGTCCGGGCCCATTTTGGCGCGGCACCGCCCGGGCCCATTTAGGCGCGACACCGCCCGGGCCCATTTTGCCGCGGCACCGCCCGGGCCAATGTAGGCGCGGCACCGCCCGGGCCCATTTTGGCGCGACACCGCCCGGGCCCATTATAGCGCGGCACCGCCCGGGCCCATTTTGGTGCGACACCGCCCGGGCCCATTTTGGAGCGGCAACGCCCGGTCCCATTTTGGCGCGACACCGGCCGTTTCCATTTTGGCGCGGCACCGCCCGGGCCCATTTTGGCGCGGCACCGCCCGGGCCCTTTTAGGCGTGACACCGCCCGGGCCCATTTTGGCGCGGCACCGCCCGGGCCCATTTAGGCGCGACACCGCCCGGGCCCATTTTGGCGCGGCAACGCCCGGGCCCATTTTGGCGCGGCACCGCCCGGGCCCATTTAGGCGCGACACCTCCCGGGCCCATTTTAGCGCGGCACCGCCCGGGCCCATTTTGGCGCGACACCGCCCGGGCCCATTTTTGCGCGGCACCGCCCGGGCCCATGTTGGCGCGGCACCGCCCGGGCCCATTTTGGCGCGGCACCGCCCGGGCCCATTTTGGCGCGACACCGCCCGGGCCCATTTTTGCGCGGCACCGCCCGGGCCCATGTTGGCGCGGCACCGCCCGGGCACATTTTGGCGCGGCACCGCCCGGGTCCATTTTGGCGCGGCACCGCCCGGGCTCATTTTGGCGCGGCACCGCCCGGGCCCATTTTGGCGCGGCACCGCCCTGGCCCATTTAGGCACGACACCGCCCGGGCCCATATTGGCGCGGCACCGTCCGGGCCCATTTTGGCGCGGCACCGCCCTGGCCCATTTAGGCGCGACACCGCCCGGGCCCATTTTGCCGCGGCACCGCCCGGGCCAATTTAGGCGCGGCACCGCCCGGGCCCATTTTGGCGCGACACTGCCCGGGCCCATTATAGCGCGGCACCGCCCGGGCCCATTTTGGCGCGACACCGCCCGGGCCCATTCTGGCGCGACACCGGCCGGGCCCATTTTGGCGCGGCACCGCCCGGGCCCTTTTAGGCGTGACACCGCCCGGTCCCATTTTGGCGCGGCACCGCCCGGGCCCATTTAGGCGCGACACCGCCCGGGCCCATTTTGGTGCGGCAACGCCCGGGCCCATTTTGGCGCGGCACCGCCCGGGCCCATTTAGGCGCGACACCTCCCGGGCCCATTTTGGCGCGGCACCGCCCGGGCCCATTTTGGCGCGACACCGCCCAGGCCCATTTTTGCGCGGCACCGCCCGGGCCCATTTTGGCGCGGCACCGCCCGGGCACATTTTGGCGCGGCACCGCCCGGGTCCATTTTGGCGCGGCACCGCCCGGGCTCATTTTGGCGCGGCACCGCCCGGGCCCATTTTGGCGCGGCACCGCCCTGGCCCATTTAGGCACGACACCGCCCGGGCCCATTTTTGCGCGGCACCGCCCGGGCCCATTTTGGCGCGGCACCGCCCGGGCACATTTTGGCGCGGCACCGCCCGGGTCCATTTTGGCGCGGCACCGCCCGGGCTCATTTTGGCGCGGCACCGCCCGGGCCCATTTTGGCGCGGCACCGCCCTGGCCCATTTAGGCACGACACCGCCCGGGCCCATATTGGCGCGGCACCGTCCGGGCCCATTTTGGCGCGGCACCGCCCTGGCCCATTTAGGCGCGACACCGCCCGGGCCCATTTTGCCGCGGCACCGCCCGGGCCAATGTAGGCGCGGCACCGCCCGGGCCCATTTTGGCGCGACACCGCCCGGGCCCATTATAGCGCGGCACCGCCCGGGCCCATTTTGGTGCGACACCGCCCGGGCCCATTTTGGCGCGGCACCGCCGGGGCCAATTTTGGCGCGGCACCGCCCGGGCCCTTTTAGGCGTGACACCGCCCGGACCCATTTTGGCGCGGCACCGCCCGGGCCCATTTAGGCGCGACACCGCTTGGGCCCATTTAGGCGCGGCACCGCCCGGGCCCATTTTGGCGCGGCACCACCCGGGCGCATTTAGGCGCGACACCGCCCTGGCCCATTTTGGCGCGACACCGGCCGTTTCCATTTTAGCGCGGCACCGCCCGGGCCCATTTAGGCGCGACACCACCCGGGCCCATTTTGGCGCGACACCGGCCGGGCCCATTTTGGGGCGACACCGGCCGGGCCCATTTTGGCGCGGCACCGCCCGGGCCCATTTTGGCGCGACACCGCCGGGGCCCATTTTGGCGCGGCACCGCCCGGGCCTGTTTTGGCGCGGCACCGCCCGGGCCCTTTTAGGCGTGACAATGCCCGGGCCCATTTTGGCGCGGCACGGCCCGGGCCCATTTTGGCGCGACACCGCCGGGGCCCATTTTGGCGCGGCACCGCCCGGGCCCATTTAGGCGCGACACCGCCCGGGCCCATTTTGGCGCGGCAACGCCCGGGCCCATTTTTGCGCGGCACCGCCCGGGCCCATTTTGGCGCGACACCACCCGGGCCCATTTAGGCGCGGCACCGCCCGGGCCTATTTTGGCGTGGCACCGCCCGGGCCCATTTAGGCGTGGCACCGCCCGGGCCCATTTTGGGTTAGGGTTAGGGTTAGGGTTAGGGTTAGGGTTAGGGTTAGGGTTAGGGTTAGGGTTAGGGTGAACCTCCCCAGAGGACTGAAACCAGCTTGATTATATGCTACAAGAGGCTTGACCACGTAGGTGCAGTATTACCAAGAGACTGAGCGGGTACACCTTCTTCATCTGCAAAGGGTAAGTCTGTGACTAGCTTTGTTGGGACTGCTGTGCATTCATGGCCTTTTGGCACCATGGGCCCGGGCAGCACCATGGGCCCGGGCGGCACCACCCGGTCCCATTTTGGCGCGGCACCGCCCGGGCCCATTTTGGAGCGGCAACGCCCGGTCTCATTTTGGCGCGACACCGGCCGTTTCCATTTTGGCGCGGCACCGCCCGGGCCCATTTTGGCGCGGCACCGCCCGGGCCCTTTTAGGCGTGACACCGCCCGGGCCCATTTTGGCGCGGCACCGCCCGGGCCCATTTAGGCGCGACACCGCCCGGGCCCATTTTGGCGCGGCAACGCCCGGGCCCATTTTGGCGCGGCACCGCCCGGGCCCATTTAGGCGCGACACCTCCCGGGCCCATTTTAGCGCGGCACCGCCCGGGCCCATTTTGGCGCGACACCGCCCGGGCCCATTTTTGCGCGGCACCGCCCGGGCCCATGTTGGCGCGGCACCGCCCGGGCCCATTTTGGCGCGGCACCGCCCGGGCCCATTTTGGCGCGACACCGCCCGGGCCCATTTTTGCGCGGCACCGCCCGGGCCCATGTTGGCGCGGCACCGCCCGGGCACATTTTGGCGCGGCACCGCCCGGGTCCATTTTGGCGCGGCACCGCCCGGGCTCATTTTGGCGCGGCACCGCCCGGGCACATTTTGGCGCGGCACCGCCCTGGCCCATTTAGGCACGACACCGCCCGGGCCCATATTGGCGCGGCACCGTCCGGGCCCATTTTGGCGCGGCACCGCCCTGGCCCATTTAGGCGCGACACCGCCCGGGCCCATTTTGCCGCGGCACCGCCCGGGCCAATTTAGGCGCGGCACCGCCCGGGCCCATTTTGGCGCGACACTGCCCGGGCCCATTATAGCGCGGCACCGCCCGGGCCCATTTTGGCGCGACACCGCCCGGGCCCATTCTGGCGCGACACCGCCCGGGCCCATTTTGGCGCGGCACCGCCCGGGCCCTTTTAGGCGTGACACCGCCCGGTCCCATTTTGGCGCGGCACCGCCCGGGCCCATTTAGGCGCGACACCGCCCGGGCCCATTTTGGTGCGGCAACGCCCGGGCCCATTTTGGCGCGGCACCGCCCGGGCCCATTTAGGCGCGACACCTCCCGGGCCCATTTTGGCGCGGCACCGCCCGGGCCCATTTTGGCGCGACACCGCCCGGGCCCATTTTTGCGCGGCACCGCCCGGGCCCATTTTGGCGCGGCACCGCCCGGGCACATTTTGGCGCGGCACCGCCCGGGTCCATTTTGGCGCGGCACCGCCCGGGCTCATTTTGGCGCGGCACCGCCCGGGCCCATTTTGGCGCGGCACCGCCCTGGCCCATTTAGGCACGACACCGCCCGGGCCCATTTTTGCGCGGCACCGCCCGGGCCCATTTTGGCGCGGCACCGCCCGGGCACATTTTGGCGCGGCACCGCCCGGGTCCATTTTGGCGCGGCACCGCCCGGGCTCATTTTGGCGCGGCACCGCCCGGGCCCATTTTGGCGCGGCACCGCCCTGGCCCATTTAGGCACGACACCGCCCGGGCCCATATTGGCGCGGCACCGTCCGGGCCCATTTTGGCGCGGCACCGCCCTGGCCCATTTAGGCGCGACACCGCCCGGGCCCATTTTGCCGCGGCACCGCCCGGGCCAATGTAGGCGCGGCACCGCCCGGGCCCATTTTGGCGCGACACCGCCCGGGCCCATTATAGCGCGGCACCGCCCGGGCCCATTTTGGTGCGACACCGCCCGGGCCCATTTTGGCGCGGCACCGCCGGGGCCAATTTTGGCGCGGCACCGCCCGGACCCTTTTAGGCGTGACACCGCCCGGACCCATTTTGGCGCGGCACCGCCCGGGCCCATTTTGGCGCGACACCGGCCGGGCCCATTTAGGCGCGACACCGCTTGGGCCCATTTAGGCGCGGCACCGCCCGGGCCCATTTTGGCGCGGCACCACCCGGGCGCATTTAGGCGCGACACCTCCCGGGCCCATTTTGGCGCGACACCGGCCGTTTCCATTTTGGCGCGGCACCGCCCGGGCCCATTTAGGCGCGACACCACCCGGGCCCATTTTGGCGCGACACCGGCCGGGCCCATTTTGGGGCGACACCGGCCGGGCCCATTTTGGTGCGGCACCGCCCGGGCCCATTTTGGCGCGACACCGCCGGGGCCCATTTTGGCGCGGCATCGCCCGGGCCCGTTTTGGCGTGGCACCGCCCGGGCCCTTTTAGGCGTGACAATGCCCGGGCCCATTTTGGCGCGGCACGGCCCGGGCCCATTTTGGCCCGACACCGCCGGGGCCCATTTTGGCGCGGCACCGCCCGGGCCCGTTTTGGCGCGGCACCGCCCGGGCCCTTTTAGGCGTGACAATGCCCGGGCCCATTTTGGCGCGGCACCGCCCGGGCCAATTTTGGCGCGGCACCGCACGTGCCCATTTAGGTGCGACACCGCCCGGGCCCATTTAGGCGCGACACCGCCCGGGCCCATTTTGGCGCGGCAACGCCCGGGCCCATTTTTGCGCGGCACCGCCCGGGCCCATTTTGGCGCGACACCACCCGGGCCCATTTAGGCGCGGCACCGCCCGGGCCCATTTTGGCGTGGCACCGCCCGGGCCCATTTAGGCGTGGCACCGCCCGGGCCCATTTTGGGTTAGGGTTAGGGTTAGGGTTAGGGTTAGTGTTAGGGTTAGGGTTAGGGTTAGGGTGAACCTCCCCAGAGGACTGAAACCAGCTTGATTATATGCTACAAGAGGCTTGACCACGTAGGTGCAGTATTACCAAGAGACTGAGCGGGTACACCTTCTTCATCTGCAAAGGGTAAGTCTGTGACTACCTCTGTTGGGTCTGCTGTGCATTCATAGCCTTTTGGCACCATGGGCCCGGGCGGCACAATGGGCCCGGGCGGCACCACCCGGTCCCATTTTGGAGCGGCACCGCCCGGGCCCATTTAGGCGAGGCACCGCCCGGGCCCATTTAGGCGAGACACCGCCCGGGCCCATTTAGGCACGACACTGCCCGGGCCCATTTTGGCGCGGCACCGCCCGGGCCCATTTAGGCGCGACACCGCCCGGGCCCATTTTGGCGCGACACCGGCCGGGCCCATTTTGTCGCGGCACCGCCCGGGCCCATTTTGGCGCGACACCGCCGGGGCCCATTTTGGCGCGGCACCGCCCGGTCCCGTTTTGGCGCGGCACCGCCCGGGCCCTTTTAGGCGTGACAATGCCCGGGCCCATTTTGGCGCGGCACCGACCAGGCCCATTTTGGCGCGACACCGCCGGGGCCCATTTTGGCGCGGCACCGCCCGGGCCCGTTTTGGCGCGGCACCGCCCGGGCCCTTTTAGGCGTGACAATGCCCGGGCCCATTTTGGCGCGGCACCGCCCGGGCCCATTTTGGCGCGACACCGGCCGTTTCCATTTTGGCGCGGCACCGCCCGGGCCCATTTTGGCGCGGCACCGCCCGGGCCCTTTTAGGCGTGACACCGCCCGGGCCCATTTTGGCGCGGCACCGCCCGGGCCCATTTAGGCGCGACACCGCCCGGGCCTATTTTGGCGCGGCAACGCCCGGGCCCATTTTGGCGCGGCACCGCCCGGGCCCATTTAGGCGCGACACCTCCCGGGCCCATTTTAGCGCGGCACCGCCCGGGCCCATTTTGGCGCGACACCGCCCGGGCCCATTTTTGCGCGGCACCGCCCGGGCCCATGTTGGCGCGGCACCGCCCGGGCCCATTTTGGCGCGGCACCGCCCGGGCCCATTTTGGCGCGACACCGCCCGGGCCCATTTTTGCGCGGCACCGCCCGGGCCCATGTTGGCGCGGCACCGCCCGGGCACATTTTGGCGCGGCACCGCCCGGGTCCATTTTGGCGCGGCACCGCCCGGGCTCATTTTGGCGCGGCACCGCCCGGGCCCATTTTGACGCGGCACCGCCCTGGCCCATTTAGGCACGACACCGCCCGGGCCCATATTGGCGCGGCACCGTCCGGGCCCATTTTGACGCGGCACCGCCCTGGCCCATTTAGGCGCGACACCGCCCGGGCCCATTTTGCCGCGGCACCGCCCGGGCCAATTTAGGCGCGGCACCGCCCGGGCCCATTTTGGCGCGACACTGCCCGGGCCCATTATAGCGCGGCACCGCCCGGGCCCATTTTGGCGCGACACCGCCCGGGCCCATTCTGGCGCGACACCGCCCGGGCCCATTTTGGCGCGGCACCGCCCGGGCCCTTTTAGGCGTGACACCGCCCGGTCCCATTTTGGCGCGGCACCGCCCGGGCCCATTTAGGCGCGACACCGCCCGGGCCCATTTTGGTGCGGAAACGCCCGGGCCCATTTTGGCGCGGCACCGCCCGGGCCCATTTAGGCGCGACACCTCCCGGGCCCATTTTGGCGCGGCACCGCCCGGGCCCATTTTGGCGCGACACCGCCCGGGCCCATTTTTGCGCGGCACCGCCCGGGCCCATTTTGGCGCGGCACCGCCCGGGCACATTTTGGCGCGGCACCGCCCGGGTCCATTTTGGCGCGGCACCGCCCGGGCTCATTTTGGCGCGGCACCGCCCGGGCCCATTTTGGCGCGGCACCGCCCTGGCCCATTTAGGCACGACACCGCCCGGGCCCATTTTTGCGCGGCACCGCCCGGGCCCATTTTGGCGCGGCACCGCCCGGGCACATTTTGGCGCGGCACCGCCTGGGTCCATTTTGGCGCGGCACCGCCCGGGCTCATTTTGGCGCGGCACCGCCCGGGCCCATTTTGGCGCGGCACCGCCCTGGCCCATTTAGGCACGACACCGCCCGGGCCCATATTGGCGCGGCACCGTCCGGGCCCATTTTGGCGCGGCACCGCCCTGGCCCATTTAGGCGCGACACCGCCCGGGCCCATTTTGCCGCGGCACCGCCCGGGCCAATGTAGGCGCGGCACCGCCCGGGCCCATTTTGGCGCGACACCGCCCGGGCCCATTATAGCGCGGCACCGCCCGGGCCCATTTTGGTGCGACACCGCCCGGGCCCATTTTGGCGCGGCACCGCCGGGGCCAATTTTGGCGCGGCACCGCCCGGGCCCTTTTAGGCGTGACACCGCCCGGACCCATTTTGGCGCGGCACCGCCCGGGCCCATTTTGGCGCGACACCGGCCGGGCCCATTTAGGCGCGACACCGCTTGGGCCCATTTAGGCGCGGCACCGCCCGGGCCCATTTTGGCGCGGCACCACCCGGGCGCATTTAGGCGCGACACCGCCCGGGCCCATTTTAGCGCGACACCGGCCGTTTCCATTTTGGCGCGGCACCGCCCGGGCCCATTTAGGCGCGACACCACCCGGGCCCATTTTGGCGCGACACCGGCCGGGCCCATTTTGGGGCGACACCGGCCGGGCCCATTTTGGCGCGGCACCGCCCGGGCCCATTTTGGCGCGACACCGCCGGGGCCCATTTTGGCGCGGCACCGCCCGGGCCCGTTTTGGCGCGGCACCGCCCGGGCCCTTTTAGGCGTTACAATGCCCGGGCCCATTTTGGCGCGGCACGGCCCGGGCCCATTTTGGCGCGACACCGCCGGGGCCCATTTTGGCGCGGCACCGCCCGGGCCCGTTTTGGCGCGGCACCGCCCGGGCCCTTTTAGGCGTGACAATGCCCGGGCCCATTTTGGCGCGGCACCGCCCGGGCCAATTTTGGCGCGGCACCGCACGTGCCCATTTAGGTGCGACACCGCCCGGGCCCATTTAGGCGCGACACCGCCCGGGCCCATTTTGGCGCGGCAACGCCCGGGCCCATTTTTGCGCGGCACCGCCCGGGCCCATTTTGGCGCGACACCACCCGGGCCCATTTAGGCGCGGCACCGCCCGGGCCCATTTTGGCGTGGCACCGCCCGGGCCCATTTAGGCGTGGCACCGCCCGGGCCCATTTTGGGTTAGGGTTAGGGTTAGGGTTAGGGTTAGGGTTAGGGTGAACCTCCCCAGAGGACTGAAACCAGCTTGATTATATGCTACAAGAGGCTTGACCACGTAGGTGCAGTATTACCAAGAGACTGAGCGGGTACACCTTCTTCATCTGCAAAGGGTAAGTCTGTGACTACCTCTGTTGGGTCTGCTGTGCATTCATAGCCTTTTGGCACCATGGGCCCGGGCGGCACAATGGGCCCGGGCGGCACCACCCGGTCCCATTTTGGAGCGGCACCGCCCGGGCCCATTTAGGCGAGGCACCGCCCGGGCCCATTTTGGCGCGGCACCGCCCGGGCCCATTTAGGCACGACACTGCCCGGGCCCATTTTGGCGCGGCACCGCCCGGGCCCATTTAGGCGCGACACCGCCCGGGCCCATTTTGGCGCGACACCGGCCGGGCCCATTTTGTCGCGGCACCGCCCGGGCCCATTTTGGCGCGACACCGCCGGGGCCCATTTTGGCGCGGCACCGCCCGGTCCCGTTTTGGCGCGGCACCGCCCGGGCCCTTTTAGGCGTGACAATGCCCGGGCCCATTTTGGCGCGGCACCGACCAGGCCCATTTTGGCGCGACACCGCCGGGGCCCATTTTGGCGCGGCACCGCCCGGGCCCGTTTTGGCGCGGCACCGCCCGGGCCCTTTTAGGCGTGACAATGCCCGGGCCCATTTTGGCGCGGCACCGCCCGGGCCCATTTTGGCGCGACACCGCCGGGGCCCATTTTGGCGCGGCACCGCCCGGGCCCGTTTTGGCGCGGCACCGCCCGGGCCCTTTTAGGCGTAACAATGCCCGGGCCCATTTTGGCGCGGCACCGACCAGGCCCATTTTGGCGCGACACCGCCGGGGCCCATTTTGGCGCGGCACCGCCCGGGCCCGTTTTGGCGCGGCACCGCCCGGGCCCTTTTAGGCGTGACAATGCCCGGGCCCATTTTGGCGCGGCACCGCCCGGGCCCATTTTGGCGCGGCACCCCACGTGCCCATTTAGGTGCGACACCGCCCGGGCCCACTTAGGCGCGACACAGCCCGGGCCCCATTTTGGCGCGGCAACGCCCGGGCCCATTTTTGCGCGGCACCGCACGGGACCATTTTGGCGCGTCACCGCCCGGGCCCATTTTGGGGCAGCACCGCCCGGGCACATTTAGGCGCGACACCGCCCAGGCCCATTTTGGCGCGGCACCGCCCGCGCCCATATTGTCGCGGCACCGCCCGGGCCATTTTAGGCGTGACACCGCCCGGGCCCATTTTCGCGCGGCACCGCCCGGGCCCATTTTGGCGCGGCACCGCCCGGGCCCATTTTGGCGAGACACCGCCCGGGCCCATTTTGGCGCGGCACCGCCCGGGCCCATTTTGGCACGACACCGCCCGGGCCCATATTGGCGCGGCAGCGTCCGGGCCCATTTTGGCGCGGCACCGCCCGGGCCCATTTAGGCGCGGCACCGCCCGGGCCCATTTTGGGTTAGTGTTAGGGTTAGGGTTAGTTTTAGGGTTAGGGTTAGGGTTAGGGTTAGGGTTAGGGTTAGGGTTAGGGTTAGGGTTAGGGTTAGGGTTAGGGTTAGGGTTAGGGTTAGGGTTAGGGTGAACCTCCCCAGAGGACTGAAACCAGCTTGATTATGTGCTACAAGAGGCTTGACCACGTAGGTGCAGTATTACCAAGAGACTGAGCGGGATCACCTTCTTCATCTGCAAAGGGTAAGTCTGTGACTACCTATGTTGGGTCTGCTGTGCATTCATGGCCTTTTGGCACCATGGGCCCGGGCGGCACCACCCGGTCCAATTTTAGCGAGGCACCGCCCTGGCCCATTTTGGCGATGCACCGCCCGGGCCAATTTTGGAGCGGCACCGCCCGGGCCCATTTAGGCGCGGCACCGCCCGGGCCCATTTTGGGTTAGGGTTAGGGTTAGGGTTAGGGTTAGGGTTAGGGTTAGGGTTAGGGTTAGGGTTAGGTTTAGGGTTAGGGTTAGGGTTAGGGTTAGGGTTAGGGTTAGGGTTAGGGTTAGGGTGAACCTCCCCAGAGGACTGAAACCAGCTTGATTATATGCTACAAGAGGCTTGACCACGTATGTGCAGTATTACCAAGAGACTGAGCGGGATCACCTTCTTCATCTGCAAAGGGTAAGTCTGTGACTACCTCTGTTGGGTCTGCTGTGCATTCATAGCCTTTTGGCACCATGGGCCCGGGCGGCACAATGGGCCCGGGCGGCACCACCCGGTCCCATTTTGGCGCGGCACCGCCCTGGCCCATTTTGGCACGGCACCGCCCGGGCCCATTTAGGCACGACACCGCCCGGGCCCATTTTGGCGCGGCACCGCCCGGGCCCATTTAGGCGCGACAACGCCCGGGCCCATTTTGGCGCGACACCGGCCGGGCCCATTTTGGCGCGGCAACGCCCGGGCCCATTTTAGCGCGACACCGCCGGGGCCCATTTTGGCGCGGCACCGCCCGGGCCCGTTTTGGCGCGGCACCGCCCGGGCCCTTTTAGGCTTGACAATGCCCGGGCCCATTTTGGCGCGGCACCGCCCGGGCCCATTTAGGCGCGACACCGCCCGGGCCCATTTAGGCGCGACACCGCCCGGGCCCATTTTGGAGCGGCAACGCCTGGGCCCATTTTGGCGCGGCACCGCCCGGGCCCATTTTGGCGCGGCACCGCCCGCGCCCATATTGGCGCGGCACCGCCCGGGCCCTTTTAGGCGTGACACCGCCCGGGCCCATTTTGGCGCGGCACCGCCCGGGCCCATTTTGGCGATGCACCGCCCGGGCCCATTTTGGGTTAGGGTTAGGGTTAGGGTTAGGGTTAGGGTTAGGGTTAGGGTTAGGGTTAGGTTTAGGGTTAGGGTTAGGGTTAGGGTTAGGGTTAGGTTCAGGGTTAGGGTGAACCTCCCCAGAGGACTGAAACCAGCTTGATTATATGCTACAAGAGGCTTGACCACGTAGGTGCAGTATTACCAAGAGACTGAGCGGGATCACCTTCTTCATCTGCAAAGGGTAAGTCTGTGACTACCTCTGTTGGGTCTGCTGTGCATTCATGGCCTTTTGGCACCATTGGCCCGGGCGGCACCATGGGCCCGGGCGGCACCACCCGGTCCCATTTTTGCGCGACACCACCCGGTCCCATTTTGGCGCGGCACCGCCCGGGCCCATTTTGGAGCGGCAACGCCCGGGTCCATTTAGGCGCGACAGCGCCCGGGCCCATTTAGGCGCGGCACCGCCCGGGCCCATTTTTGCGTGGCACTACCCAGGCCCATTTTGGCGCGGCACCGCCCGGGCCCATTTTGGCGCGGCACCGCCCGGGCCCATTTAGGCGCGGCACCGCCCGGGCCCATTTTGGCGCGACACCGCCCGGGCCCATTTTGGCGCGGCACCGCCCTGGCCCATTTAGGCACGACACCACCCGGGCCCATATTGGCGCGGCACCGTCCGGGCCCATTTTGGCGCGGCACCGCCCGGGCCCATTTAGGCACGACACCGCCCGGGCCCATTTTGGCGCGGCACCGCCCGGGCCAATTTAGGCGCGGCACCGCCCGGGCCCATTTTGGCGCGACACCGGCCGTTTCCATTTTGGCGCGGAACCGCCCGGGCCCATTTAGGCGCGACACCGCCCGGGCCCATTTTGGCGCGGCAACGCCCGGGCCCATTTTTGCGCGGCACCGCCCGGGCCCATTTAGGCGCGTCACCGCCTGGGCCCATTTTGGCGCGGCACCGCCCAGGCCCATTTAGGCGCGGCAACGCCCGGGCCCATTTTGGGTTAGGGTTAGGGTTAGGGTTAGGGTTAGGGTTAGCGTTAGGGTTAGGGTTAGGGTTAGGGTTAGGGTTAGGGTTAGGGTTAGGGTTAGGGTTAGGGTGAACCTCCCCAGAGGACTGAAACCAGCTTGATTATATGCTACAAGAGGCTTGACCACGTAGGTGCAGTATTACCAAGAGACTGAGCGGGATCACCTTCTTCAACTGCAAAGGGTAAGTCTGTGACTAGCTTTGTTGGGACTGCTGTGCATTCATGGCCTTTTGGCACCATGGGCCCGGGCAGCACCATGGGCCCGGGCGGCACCACCCGGTCCCATTTTGGCGCGGCACCGCCCGGGCCCATTTTGGCGCGGCACCGCCCGGGCCCATTTTGGCGCGGCAACGCCCGGGACCATTTAGGCGCGACACCGCCCGGGCCCATTTTGGCGCGGCACCGCCCGGGCCCATTTTGGCGCGACACCGCCCGGGCCCATTTTTACGCGGCACCGCCCGGGCCCATTTTGGCGCGGCACCGCCCGGGCACATTTTGGCGCGGCACCGCCCGGGTCCATTTTGGCGCGGCACCGCCCGGGCTCATTTTGGCGCGGCACCGCCCGGGCCCATTTTGGCGCGGCACCGCCCTGGCCCATTTAGGCACGACACCGCCCGGGCCCATATTGGCGCGGCACCGTCCGGGCCCATTTTGGCGCGGCACCGCCCTGGCCCATTTAGGCGCGACACCGCCCGGGCCCATTTTGCCGCGGCACCGCCCGGGCCAATTTAGGCGCGGCACCGCCCGGGCCCATTTTGGCGCGACACCGCCCGGGCCCATTATAGCGCGGCACCGCCCGGGCCCATTTTGGCGCGACACCGCCCGGGCCCATTTTGGCGCGACACCGGCCGGGCCCATTTTGGCGCGGCACCGCCCGGGCCCATTTAGGCGCGACACCGCCCGGGCCCATTTTGGCGCGACACCGGCCGTTTCCATTTTGGCGCGGCACCGCCCGGGCTCATTTAGGCGCGACACCACCCGGGCCCATTTTGGCGCGACACCGGCCGGGCCCATTTTGGGGCGGCACCGCCCGGGCCCATTTTGGCGCGACACCGGCCGGGCCCATTTTGGGGCGGCACCGCCCGGGCCCATTTTGGCGCGACACCGCCCGGGCCCATTTTGGCGCGGCACCGCCCGGGCCCATTTTGGGGCGGCACCGCCTAGGCCTTTTTAGGCGTGACACCGCCTGGGCCCATTTTGGCGCGGCACCGCCCGGGCCCATTTAGGCGCGACACCGCCCGGGCCCATTTTGGCGCGGCAACGCCCGGGCCCATTTAGGCGCGGCAACGCCCGGGCCCATTTTGGGTTAGGGTTTGGGTTAGGGTTAGGGTTAGGGTTAGCGTTAGGGTTAGGCTTAGGGTTAGGGTTAGGGTTAGGGTTAGGGTTAGGGTTAGGGTTAGGGTTAGGGTTAGGGTTAGGGTTAGGGTTAGGGTGAACCTCCCCAGAGGACTGAAACCAGCTTGATTATATGCTACAAGAGGCTTGACCACGTAGGTGCAGTATTACCAAGAGACTGAGCGGGATCACCTTCTTCAACTGCAAAGGGTAAGTCTGTGACTACCTCTGTTGGGTCTGCTGTGCATTCATGGCCTTTTGGCACCATTGGCCCGGGCGGCACCATGGGCCCGGGCGGCACCACCCGGTCCCATTTTTGCGCGACACCACCCGGTCCCATTTTGGCGCGGCACCGCCCGGGCCCATTTTGGAGCGGCAACGCCCGGGTCCATTTAGGCGCGACAGCGCCCGGGCCCATTTAGGCGCGGCACCGCCCGGGCCCATTTTTGCGCGGCACTACCCAGGCCCATTTTGGCGCGGCACCGCCCGGGCCCATTTTGGCGCGGCACCGCCCGGGCCCATTTAGGCGCGGCACCGCCCGGGCCCATTTTGGCGCGACACCGCCCGGGCCCATTTTGGCGCGGCACCGCCCTGGCCCATTTAGGCACGACACCGCCCGGGCCCATATTGGCGCGGCACCGTCCGGGCCCATTTTGGCGCGGCACCGCCCGGGCCCATTTAGGCACGACACCGCCCGGGCCCATTTTGGCGCAGCACCGCCCGGGCCAATTTAGGCGCGGCACCGCCCGGGCCCATTTTGGCGCGACACCGGCCGTTTCCATTTTGGCGCGGAACCGCCCGGGCCCATTTAGGCGCGACACCGCCCGGGCCCATTTTGGCGCGGCAACGCCCGGGCCCATTTTTGCGCGGCACCGCCCGGGCCCATTTAGGCGCGTCACCGCCTGGGCCCATTTTGGCGCGGCACCGCCCAGGCCCATTTAGGCGCGGCAACGCCCGGGCCCATTTTGGGTTAGGGTTAGGGTTAGGGTTAGGTTTAGGGTTAGCGTTAGGGTTAGGCTTAGGGTTAGGGTTAGGGTTAGGGTTAGGGTTAGGGTTAGGGTTAGGGTGAACCTCCCCAGAGGACTGAAACCAGCTTGATTATATGCTACAAGAGGCTTGACCACGTAGGTGCAGTATTACCAAGAGACTGAGCGGGATCACCTTCTTCAACTGCAAAGGGTAAGTCTGTGACTAGCTCTGTTGGGACTGCTGTGCATTCATGGCCTTTTGGCACCATGGGCCCGGGCAGCACCATGGGCCCGGGCGGCACCACCCGGTCCCATTTTGGCGCGGCACCGCCCGGGCCCATTTTGGAGCGGCAACGCCCGGGCCCATTTAGGCGCGACACCGGCCGTTTCCATTTTGGCGCGGCACCGCCCGGGCCCATTTTGGCGCGGCACCGCCCGGGCCCATTTTGGCGCGGCACCGCCCGGGCCCATTTAGGCGCGACACCGCCCGGGTCCATTTTGGTGCGTCACCGCCCGGGCTCATTTTGGCGCGGCACCGCCCGGGCCCATATTGGCGCGGCACCGTCCGGGCCCATTTTGGCGCGGCACCGCCCTGGCCCATTTAGGCGCGACACCGCCCGGGCCCATTTTGCCGCGGCACCGCCCGGGCCAATTTAGGCGCGGCACCGCCCGGGCCCATTTTGGCGCGACACCGCCCGGGCCCATTATAGCGCGGCACCGCCCGGGCCCATTTTGGCGCGACACCGCCCGGGCCCATTTTGGCGCGACACCGGCCGGGCCCATTTTGGCGCGGCACCGCCCGGGCCCATTTAGGCGCGACACCGCTTGGGCCCATTTTGGCGCGGCACCACCCGGGCGCATTTAGGCGCGACACCGCCCGGGCCCATTTTGGCGCGACACCGGCCGTTTCCATTTTGGCGCGGCACTGCCCGGGCTCATTTAGGCGCGACACCACCCGGGCCCATTTTGGCGCGACACCGGCCGGGCCCATTTTGGGGCGGCACCGCCCGGGCCCATTTTGGCGCGACACCGCCCGGGCCCATTTTGGCGCGGCACCGCCCGGGCCCATTTTGGGGCGGCACCGCCTAGGCCTTTTTAGGCGTGACACCGCCTGGGCCCATTTTGGCGCGGCACCGCCCGGGCCCATTTAGGCGCGACACCGCCCGGGCCCATTTTGGCGCGGCAACGCCCGGGCCCATTTAGGCGCGGCAACGCCCGGGCCCATTTTGGGTTAGGGTTTGGGTTAGGGTTAGGGTTAGGGTTAGCGTTAGGGTTAGGCTTAGGGTTAGGGTTAGGGTTAGGGTTAGGGTTAGGGTTAGGGTTAGGGTTAGGGTTAGGGTTAGGGTGAACCTCCCCAGAGGACTGAAACCAGCTTGATTATATGCTACAAGAGGCTTGACCACGTAGGTGCAGTATTACCAAGAGACTGAGCGGGATCACCTTCTTCAACTGCAAAGGGTAAGTCTGTGACTAGCTCTGTTGGGACTGCTGTGCATTCATGGCCTTTTGGCACCATGGGCCCGGGCAGCACCATGGGCCCGGGCGGCAGCACCCGGTCCCATTTTGGCGCGGCACCGCCCTGGCCCATTTAGGCGCGACACCGCCCGGGCCCATTTTGCCGCGGCACCGCCCGGGCCAATTTAGGCGCGGCACCGCCCGGGCCCATTTTGGCGCGACACCGCCCGGGCCCATTATAGCGCGGCACCGCCCGGGCCCATTTTGGCGCGACACCGCCCGGGCCCATTTTGGCGCGACACCGGCCGGGCCCATTTTGGCGCGGCACCGCCCGGGCCCATTTTGGCGCGGCACCGCCGGGGCCAATTTTGGCGCGGCACCGCCCAAGCCCTTTTAGGCGTGACACCGCCCGGACCCATTTTGGCGCGGCACCGCCCGGGCCCATTTTGGCGCGACACCGGCCGGGCCCATTTAGGCGCGACACCGCTTGGTCCCATTTTGGCGCGGCACCACCCGGGCGCATTTAGGCGCGACACCGCCCGGGCCCATTTTGGCGCGACACCGGCCGTTTCCATTTTGGCGCGGCACCGCCCGGGCTCATTTAGGCGCGACACCACCCGGGCCCATTTTGGCGCGACACCGGCCGGGCCCATTTTGGGGCGGCACCGCCCGGGCCCATTTTGGCGCGACACCGCCCGGGCCCATTTTGGCGCGGCACCGCCCGGGCCCATTTTGGGGCGGCACCGCCTGGGCCCTTTTAGGCGTGACACCGCCTGGGCCCATTTTGGCGCGGCACCGCCCGGGCCCATTTAGGCGCGACACCGCCCGGGCCCATTTTGGCGCGGCAACGCCCGGGCCCATTTTTGCGCGGCACCGCCCGGGCCCATTTTGGCGCGGCACCGCCCGGGCCCATTTAGGCGCGGCACCGCCCGGGCCCATTTTGGCGCGGCACCGCCTGGGCCCATTTAGGCGCGGCAACGCCCGGGCCCATTTTGGGTTAGGGTTTGGGTTAGGGTTAGGGTTAGGGTTAGCGTTAGGGTTAGGCTTAGGGTTAGGGTTAGGGTTAGGTTTAGGGTTAGGGTTAGGGTTAGGGTTAGGGTTAGGGTGAACCTCCCCAGAGGACTGTAACCAGCTTGATTATATGCTACAAGAGGCTTGACCACGTAGGTGCAGTATTACCAAGAGACTGAGCGGGATCACCTTCTTCAACTGCAAAGGGTAAGTCTGTTTCTAGCTTTGTTGGGACTGCTGTGCATTCATGGCCTTTTGGCACCATGGGCCCGGGCAGCACCATGGGCCCGGGCGGCACCACCCGGTCCCATTTTGGCGCGGCACCGCCCGGGCACATTTTGGCGCGGCACCGGCCGTTTCCATTTTGGCGCGGCACCGCCCGGGCCCATTTTGGCGCGGCACCGCCCGGGCCCTTTTAGGCGTGACACCGCCCGGGCCCATTTTGGCGCGGCACCGCCCGGGCCCATTTAGGCGCGACACCGACCGGGCCCATTTTGGCGCGGCAACGCCCGGGCCCATTTTGGCGCGGCACCGCCCGGGCCCATTTAGGCGCGACACCTCCCGGGCCCATTTTGGCGCGGCACCGCCCGGGCCCATTTTGGCGCGACACCGCCCGGGCCCATTTATGCGCGGCACCGCCCGGGCCCATTTTGGCACGGCACCGCCCGGGCACATTTTGGCGCGGCACCGCCCGGGTCCATTTTGGCGCGGCACCGCCCGGGCTCATTTTGGCGCGGCACCGCCCTGGCCCATTTAGGCACGACACCGCCCGGGCCCATATTGGCGCGACACCGGCCGGGCCCATTTTGGCGCGGCACCGCCCTGGCCCATTTAGGCGCGACACCGCCCGGGCCCATTTTGCCGCGGCACCGCCCGGGCCAATTTAGGCAAGGCACGACCCGGGCCCATTTTGGCGCGACACTGCCCGGGCCCATTATAGCTCGGCACTGCCCGGGCCCATTTTGGCGCGACACCGCCCGGGCCCATTCTGGCGCGACACCGGCCGGGCCCATTTTGGCGCGGCACCGCCCGGGCCCAATTAGGCGTGACACCGCCCGGGCCCATTTTGGCGCGGCACCGCCCGGGCCCATTTAGGCGCGACACCGCCCGGGCCCATTTTGGCGCGGCAACGCCCGGGCCCATTTTGGCGCGGCACCGCCCGGGCCCATTTAGGCGCGACACCTCCCGGGCCCATTTAGGCGCGGCACCGCCCGGGCCCATTTTGGCGCGACACCGCCCGGGCCCATTTTTGCGCGGCACCGCCCGGGCCCATTTTGGCGCGGCACCGCCCGGGCACATTTTGGCGCGGCACCGCCCGGGTCCATTTTGGCGCGGCACCGCCCGGGCTCATTTTGGCGCGGCACCGCCCGGGCCCATTTTGGCGCGGCACCGCCCGGGCCCATTTAGGCGTGACACCGCCCGGGCCCATTTTGGCGCGGCACTGCCCGGGCCCATTATAGCGCGGCACCGCCCGGGCCCATTTTGGCGCGACACCGCCCGGGCCCATTCTGGCGCGACACCGGCCGGGCCCATTTTGGCGCGGCACCGCCCGGGCCCATTTAGGCGTGACACCGCCCGGACCCATTTTGGCGCGGCACCGCCCGGGCCCATTTAGGCGCGAGACCGCCCGGGCCCATTTTGGCGCGGCAACGCCCGGGCCCATTTTGGCGCGGAACCGCCCGGGCCCATTTAGGCTCGACACCTCCCGGGCCCATTTTGGCGCGGCACCGCCCGGGCCCATTTTGGCGCGGCACCGCCCGGGCACATTTTGGCGCGGCACCGCCCGGGTCCATTTTGGCGCGGCACCGCCCGGGCTCATTTTGGCGCGGCACCGCCCGGGACCATTTTGGCGCGGCACCGCCCTGGCCCATTTAGGCACGACACCGCCCGGGCCCATATTGGCGCGGCACCGTCCGGGCCCATTTTGCCGCGGCACCGCCCGGGCCAATGTAGGCGCGGCACCGCCCGGGCCCATTTTGGCGCGACACCGCCCGGGCCCATTATAGCGCGGCACCGCCCGGGCCCATTTTGGCGCGACACCGCCCGGGCCCATTTTGGCGCGACACCGGCCGGGCCCATTTTGGCGCGGCACCGCCCGGGCCCATTTTGGCGCGGCACCGCCGGGGCCAATTTTGGCGCGACACCGCCCGGGCCCTTTTAGGCGTGACACCGCCAGGACCCATTTTGGCGCGGCACCGCCCGGGCCCATTTTGGCGCGACACCGCCCGGGCCCATTTAGGCGCGACACCGCTTGGGCCCATTTAGGCGCGGCACCGCCCGGGCCCATTTTGGCGCGGCACCACCTGGGCGCATTTAGGCGCGACACCGCCCGGGCCCATTTTGGCGCGACACCGGCCGTTTCCATTTTGGCGCGGCACCGCCCAGGCCCATTTAGGCGCGACACCACCCGGGCCCATTTTGGCGCGACACCGGCCGGGCCCAATTTTGGGGCGGCACCGCCCGGGCCCATTTTGGCGCGACACCGCCCGGGCCCATTTTGGCGCGGCACCGCCCGGGCCCATTTAGGCGCGACACCGCCCGGGCCCATTTTGGCGCGACACCGGCCGGGCTCATTTTGGGGCGGCACCGCCCGGGCCCATTTTGGCGCGACACCGCCCGGGCCCATTTTGGCGCGGCACCGCCCGGGCCCATTTTGGGGCGGCACCGCCTGGGCCCTTTTAGGCGTGAAACCGCCTGGGCCCATTTTGGCGCGGCACCGCCCGGGCACATTTTGGCGCGGCACCGCCCGGGCCCATTTAGGCGCGACACCGCCCGGGCCCATTTTGGCGCGGCAACGCCCGGGCCCATTTTTGCGCGGCACCGCCCGGGCCCATTTTGGCGCGGCACCGCCCGGGCCCATTTAGGCGCGGCACCGCCCGGGCCCATTTTGGCGCGGCACCGCCCGGGCCCATTTAGGCGCGGCAACGCCCGGGCCCATTTTGGGTTAGGGTTTGGGTTAGGGTTAGGGTTAGGGTTAGCCTTAGGGTTAGGCTTAGGGTTAGGGTTAGGGTTAGGGTTAGGGTTAGGGTTAGGCTTAGGGTTAGGGTTAGGGTTAGGGTTAGTGTTAGGGTTAGGGTTAGGGTTAGGGTGAACCTCCCCAGAGGACTGAAACCAGCTTGATTATATGCTACAAGAGGATTGACCACGTAGGTGCAGTAATAACAAGAGACTGACCGGGATCACCTTCTTCATCTGCAAAGGGTAAGTCTGTGACTACCTCTGTTGGGTCTGCTGTGCATTCATGGCATTTTGGCACCATGGGCCCGGGCGGCACCATGGGCCCGGGCGGCACCACCCGGTCCCATTTTGGCGCGGCACCGCCGGGGCCAATTTTGGCGCGACACCGCCCGGGCCCATTTTTGCGCGGCACCGCCCGGGCCCATTTTGGCGCGGCACCGCCCGGGCACATTTTGGCGCGGCACCGCCCGGGTCCATTTTGGCGCGGCACCGCCCGGGCTCATTTTGGCGCGGCACCGTCCGGGCCCATTTTGGCGCGGCACCGCCCTGACCCATTTAGGCACGACACCGCCCGGGCCCATATTGGCGCGGCACCGTCCGGGCCCATTTTGGCGCGGCACCGCCCTGGCCCATTTAGGCGCGACACCGCCCGGGCCCATTTTGCCGCGGCACCGCCCGGGCCAATGTAGGCGCGGCACCGCCCGGGCCCATTTTGGCGCGACACCGCCCGGGCCCATTATAGCGCGGCACCGCCCGGGCCCATTTTGGCGCGACACCGCCCGGGCCCATTTTGGCGCGACACCGGCCGGGCCCATTATGGCGCGGCACCGCCCAGGCCCATTTTGGCGCGGCACCGCCGGGGCCAATTTTGGCGCGGCACCGCCCGGGCACTTTTAGGCGTGACACCGCCCGGGCCCATTTAGGCGCGACAGCGCCCGGGCCCATTTTGGCGCGGCACCGCCCGGGCCCATTTTGGCGCGGCACCACCCGGGCGCATTTAGGCGCGGCACCGCCCGGGCCCATTTTGGCGCGGCACCACCCGGGCGCATTTAGGCGCGACACCGCCCGGGCCCATTTTGGCGCGACACCGGCCGTTTCCATTTTGGCGCGGCACCGCCCGGGCCCATTTAGGCGCGACACCACCCGGGCCCATTTTGGCGCGACACCGGCCTGGCCCATTTTGGGGCGGCACCGCCCGGGCCCATTTTGGCGCGACACCGCCCGGGCCCATTTTGGCGCGGCACCGCCCGGGCCCATTTAGGCGCGACACCGCCCTGGCCCATTTTGGCGCGGCACCGCCCGGGCCCATTTAGGCGCGACACCGCCCGGGCCCATTTTGGCGCGGCACCGCCCGGGCCCATTTAGGCGCGACACCGCCCGGGCCCATTTAGGTGCGGCACCGCCCGGGCCCATTTTGGCGCGGCACCGCCCGGGCCCATTTTGGCGCGACACCGCCCGGGCCCATTTAGGCGCGACACTGCTTGGGCCCATTTAGGCAAGGCACCGCCCGGGCCCATTTTGGCGCGGTACCACCCGGGCACATTTAGGCGCGACACCGCCCGGGCCCATTTTGGCGCGACACCGGCCGTTTCCATTTTGGCGCGGCACCGCCCGGGCCCATTTAGGCGCGACAGCACCCGGGCCCATTTTAGCGCGACACCGGCCGGGCCCATTTTGGGGCGGCACCGCCCGGGCCCATTTTGGCGCAACACCGCCCGGGCCCATTTTGGCGCGGCACCGCCCGGGCCCATTTTGGGGCGGCACCGCCTGGGCCCTTTTATGCGTGACACCGCCTGGGACCATTTTGGCGCGGCACCGCCCGGTCCCATTTTGGCGCGGCACCGCCCGGGCCCATTTAGGCGCGACACCGCCCGGGCCCATTATGGCGCGGCACCGCCCAGGCCCATTTTGGCGCGGCACCGCCGGGGCCAATTTTGGCGCGACACCGCCCGGGCCCATTTTTGCGCGGCACCGCCCGGGCCCATTTTGGCGCGGCACCGCCCGGGCACATTTTGGCGCGGCACCGCCCGGGTCCATTTTGGCGCGGCACCGCCCGGGCTCATTTTGGCGCGGCACCGTCCGGGCCCATTTTGGCGCGGCACCGCCCTGACCCATTTAGGCACGACACCGCCCGGGCCCATATTGGCGCGGCACCGTCCGGGCCCATTTTGGCGCGGCACCGCCCTGGCCCATTTAGGCGCGACACCGCCCGGGCCCATTTTGCCGCGGCACCGCCCGGGCCAATGTAGGCGCGGCACCGCCCGGGCCCATTTTGGCGCGACACCGCCCGGGCCCATTATAGCGCGGCACCGCCCGGGCCCATTTTGGCGCGACACCGCCCGGGCCCATTTTGGCGCGACACCGGCCGGGCCCATTATGGCGCGGCACCGCCCAGGCCCATTTTGGCGCGGCACCGCCGGGGCCAATTTTGGCGCGGCACCGCCCGGGCACTTTTAGGCGTGACACCGCCCGGGCCCATTTAGGCGCGACAGCGCCCGGGCCCATTTTGGCGCGGCACCGCCCGGGCCCATTTTGGCGCGGCACCACCCGGGCGCATTTAGGCGCGGCACCGCCCGGGCCCATTTTGGCGCGGCACCACCCGGGCGCATTTAGGCGCGACACCGCCCGGGCCCATTTTGGCGCGACACCGGCCGTTTCCATTTTGGCGCGGCACCGCCCGGGCCCATTTAGGCGCGACACCACCCGGGCCCATTTTGGCGCGACACCGGCCTGGCCCATTTTGGGGCGGCACCGCCCGGGCCCATTTTGGCGCGACACCGCCCGGGCCCATTTTGGCGCGGCACCGCCCGGGCCCATTTAGGCGCGACACCGCCCTGGCCCATTTTGGCGCGGCACCGCCCGGGCCCATTTAGGCGCGACACCGCCCGGGCCCATTTTGGCGCGGCACCGCCCGGGCCCATTTAGGCGCGACACCGCCCGGGCCCATTTAGGTGCGGCACCGCCCGGGCCCATTTTGGCGCGGCACCGCCCGGGCCCATTTTGGCGCGACACCGCCCGGGCCCATTTAGGCGCGACACTGCTTGGGCCCATTTAGGCAAGGCACCGCCCGGGCCCATTTTGGCGCGGTACCACCCGGGCACATTTAGGCGCGACACCGCCCGGGCCCATTTTGGCGCGACACCGGCCGTTTCCATTTTGGCGCGGCACCGCCCGGGCCCATTTAGGCGCGACAGCACCCGGGCCCATTTTAGCGCGACACCGGCCGGGCCCATTTTGGGGCGGCACCGCCCGGGCCCATTTTGGCGCAACACCGCCCGGGCCCATTTTGGCGCGGCACCGCCCGGGCCCATTTTGGGGCGGCACCGCCTGGGCCCTTTTATGCGTGACACCGCCTGGGACCATTTTGGCGCGGCACCGCCCGGTCCCATTTTGGCGCGGCACCGCCCGGGCCCATTTAGGCGCGACACCGCCCGGGCCCATTTTGGCGCGGCAACGCCCGGGCCCATTTTTGCGCGGCACCGCCCGGGCCCATTTTGGCGCGGCACCGCCCGGGCCCATTTAGGCGCGGCACCGCCCGGGCCCAATTTGGCGCGGCACCGCCCGGGCCCATTTAGGCGCGGCAACGCCCCGGCCCATTTTGGGTTAGGGTTTGGGTTAGGGTTAGGGTTAGTGTTAGCGTTAGGGTTAGGGTTAGGGTTAGGGTTAGGGTTAGGGTTAGGGTTAGGGTTAGGGTTAGGGTTAGGGTTAGGGTTAGGGTGAACCTCCCCAGAGGACTGTAACCAGCTTGATTATATGCTACAAGAGGCTTGACCACGTAGGTGCAGTATTACCAAGAGACTGAGCGGGATCACCTTCTTCAACTGCAAAGGGTAAGTCTGTGACTAGCTTTGTTGGGACTGCTGTGCATTCATGGCCTTTTGGCACCATGGGCCCGGGCAGCACCATGGGCCCGGGCGGCAGCACCCGGTCCCATTTTGGCGCGGCACCGCCCGGGCCCATTTTGGAGCGTCAACGCCCGGTCCCATTTTGGCGCGACACCGGCCGTTTCCATTTTGGCGCGGCATCGCCCGGACCCATTTTGGCGCGGCACCGCCCGGGCCCATTTTGGCGCGGCACCGCCCGGGCCCATTTTGGAGCGGCAACGCCCGGTCCCATTTTGGCGCGACACCGCCCGGGTCCATTTTGGTGCGGCACCGCCCGGGCTCATTTTGGCGCGGCACCGCCCGGGCCCATTTTGGCGCGGCACCGCCCTGGCCCATTTAGGCACGACACCGCCCGGGCCCATATTGGCGCGGCACCGTCCGGGCCCATTTTGGCGCGGCACCGCCCTGGCCCATTTAGGCGCGACACCGCCCGGGCCCATTTTGCCGCGGCACCGCCCGGGCCAATTTAGGCGCGGTACCGCCCGGGCCCATTTTGGCGCGACACCGCCCGGGCCCATTATAGCGCGGCACCGCCCGGGCCCATTTTGGCGCGACACCGGCCGTTTCCATTTTGGCGCGGCACCGCCCGGGCTCATTTAGGCGCGACACCACCCGGGCCCATTTTGGCGCGACACCGGCCGGGCCCATTTTGGGGCGGCACCGCCCGGGCCCATTTTGGCGCGACACCGCCCGGGCCCATTTTGGCGCGGCACCGCCCGGGCCCATTTAGGCGCGACACCGCCCGGGCCCATTTTGGCGCGGCACCGCCCGGGCCCATTTTTGCGCGGCACCGCCCGGGCCCATTTTGGCGCGGCACCGCCCGGGCCCATTTAGGCGCGGCACCGCCCGGGCCCATTTTGGCGCGGCACCGCCCGGGCCCATTTAGGCGCGGCAACGCCCGGGCCCATTTTGGGTTAGGGTTTGGGTTAGGGTTAGGGTTAGGGTTAGCGTTAGGGTTAGGCTTAGGGTTAGGTTTAGGGTTAGGGTTAGGGTTAGGGTTAGGATTAGGGTTAGGGTGAACCTCCCCAGAGGACTGAAACCAGCTTGATTATATGCTACAAGAGGCTTGACCACGTAGGTGCAGTATTACCAAGAGACTGAGCGGGATCACCTTCTTCAACTGCAAAGGGTAAGTCTGTGACTAGCTTTGTTGGGACTGCTGTGCATTCATGGCCTTTTGGCACCATGGGCCCGGGCAGCACCATGGGCCCGGGCGGCACCACCCGGTCCCATTTTGGAGCGGCAACGCCCGGTCCCATTTTGGCGCGACACCGGCCGTTTCCATTTTGGCGCGGCACCGCCCGGGCCCATTTTGGCGCGGCACCGCCCGGGCCCTTTTAGGCGTGACACCGCCCGGGCCCATTTTGGCGCGGCACCGCCCGGGCCCATTTAGGCGCGACACCGCCCGGGCCCATTTTGGCGCGGCAACGCACGGGCCCATTTTGGCGCGGCACCGCCCGGGCCCATTTAGGCGCGACACCGCCCGGGCCCATTTTGGCGCGGCACCGCCCGGGCCCATTTAGGCGCGGCAACGCCCGGGCCCATTTTGGGTTAGGGTTAGGGTTAGGGTTAGGGTTAGGGTTAGCGTTAGGGTTAGGCTTAGGGTTAGGGTTAGGGTTAGGGTTAGGGTTAGGGTTAGGGTTAGGGTTAGGGTTAGGGTGAACCTCCCCAGAGGACTGAAACCAGCTTGATTATATGCTACAAGAGGCTTGACCACGTAGGTGCAGTATTACCAAGAGACTGAGCGGGATCACCTTCTTCAACTGCAAAGGGTAAGTCTGTGACTAGCTTTGTTGGGACTGCTGTGCATTCATGGCCTTTTGGCAGCATGGGCCCGGGCAGCACCATGGGCCCGGGCGGCCCCACCCGGTCCCATTTTGGCGCGGCACCGCCCGGGCCCATTTTGGAGCGGCAACGCCCGGTCCCATTTTGGCGCGACACCGGCCGTTTCCATTTTGGCGCGGCACCGCCCGGGCCCATTTTGGCGCGGCACCGCCCGGGCCCTTTTAGGCGTGACACCGCCCGGGCCCATTTTGGCGCGGCACCGCCCGGGCCCATTTAGGCGCGACACCGCCCGGGCCCATTTTGGCGCGGCAACGCCCGGGCCCATTTTGGCGCGGCACCGCCCGGGCCCATTTAGGCGCGACACCTCCCGGGCCCAATTTGGCGCGGCACCGCCCGGGCCCATTTTGGCGCGACACCGCCCGGGCCCATTTTTGCGCGGCACCGCCCGGGCCCATGTTGGCGCGGCACCGCCCGGGCCCATTTTGGCGCGGCACCGCCCGGGCCCATTTTGGCGCGACACCGCCCGGGCCCATTTTTGCGCGGCACCGCCCGGGCCCATGTTGGCGCGGCACCGCCCGGGCACATTTTGGCGCGGCACCGCCCGGGTCCATTTTGGCGCGGCACCGCCCGGGATCATTTTGGCGCGGCACCGCCCGGGCCCATTTTGGCGCGGCACCGCCCTGGCCCATTTAGGCACGACACCGCCCGGGCCCATATTGGCGCGGCACCGTCCGGGCCCATTTTGGCGCGGCACCGCCCTGGCCCATTTAGGCGCGACACCGCCCGGGCCCATTTTGCCGCGGCACCGCCCGGGCCAATTTAGGCGCGGCACCGCCCGGGCCCATTTTGGCGCGACACTGCCCGGGCCCATTATAGCGCGGCACCGCCCGGGCCAATTTTGGTGCGACACCGCCCGGGCCCATTTTGGCGCGGCACCGCCGGGGCCAATTTTGGCGCGGCACCGCCCGGGCCCTTTTAGGCGTGACACCGCCCGGACCCATTTTGGCGCGGCACCGCCCGGGCCCATTTTGGCGCGACACGGGCCGGGCCCATTTAGGCGCGACACCGCTTGGGCCCATTTAGGCGCGGCACCGCCCGGGCCCATTTTGGCGCGGCACCACCCGGGCGCACTTAGGCGCGACACCGCCCGGGCCCATTTTGGCGCGACACCGGCCGTTTCCATTTTGGCGCGGCACCGCCCGGGCCCATTTAGGCGCGACACCACCCGGGCCCATTTTGGCGCGACACCGGCCGGGCCCATTTTGGGGCGACACCGGCCGGGCCCATTTTGGCGCGGCACCGCCCGGGCCCATTTTGGCGCGACACCGCCGGGGCCCATTTTGGCGCGGCACTGCCCCGGCCCGTTTTGGCGCGGCACCGCCCGGGCCCTTTTAGGCGTGACAATGCCCGGGCCCATTTTGGCGCGGCACCGCCCGGGCCCATTTTGGCGCGACACCGCCGGGGCCCATTTTGGCGCGGCACCGCCCGGGCCCGTTTTGGCGCGGCACCGCCCGGGCCCTTTTAGGCGTGACAATGCCCGGGCCCATTTTGGCGCGGCACCGCCCGGGCCAATTTTGGCGCGGCACCGCACGTGCCCATTTAGGTGCGACACCGCCCGGGCCCATTTAGGCGCGACACCGCCCGGGCCCATTTTGGCGCGGCAACGCCCGGGCCCATTTTTGCGCGGCACCGCCCGGGCCCATTTTGGCGCGACACCACCCGGGCCCATTTAGGCGCGGCACCGCCCGGGCCCATTTTGGCGTGGCACCGCCCGGGCCCATTTAGGCGTGGCACCGCCCGGGCCCATTTTGTGTTAGGGTTAGGGTTAGGGTTAGGGTTAGGGTTAGGGTTAGGGTTAGGGTTAGGGTGAACCTCCCCAGAGGACTGAAACCAGCTTGATTATATGCTACAAGAGGCTTGACCACGTAGGTGCAGTATTACCAAGAGACTGAGCGGGTACACCTTCTTCATCTGCAAAGGGTAAGTCTGTGACTACCTCTGTTGGGTCTGCTGTGCATTCATAGCCTTTTGGCACCATGGGCCCGGGCGGCACAATGGGCCCGGGCGGCACCACCCGGTCCCATTTTGGCGCGTCACCGCCCGGGCCCATTTTGGGGCGGCACCGCCCGGGCACATTTAGGCGCGACACCGCCCAGGCCCATTTTGGCGCGGCACCGCCCGCGCCCATATTGGCGCGGCACCGCCCGGGCCCTTTTAGGCGTGACACCGCCCGGGCCCATTTTCGCGCGGCACCGCCCGGGCCCATTTTGGCGCGGCACCGCCCGGGCCCATTTTGGCGAGACACCGCCCGGGCCCATTTTGGCGCGGCACCGCCCTGGCCCATTTTGGCACGACACCGCCCGGGCCCATATTGGCGCGGCAGCGTCCGGGCCCATTTTGGCGCGGCACCGCCCGGGCCCATTTAGGCGCGGCACCGCCCGGGCCCATTTTGGGTTAGTGTTAGGGTTAGGGTTAGTTTTAGGGTTAGGGTTAGGGTTAGGGTTAGGGTTAGGGTTAGGGTTAGGGTTAGGGTTAGGGTGAACCTCCCCAGAGGACTGAAACCAGCTTGATTATATGCTACAAGAGGCTTGACCACGTAGGTGCAGTATTACCAAGAGACTGAGCGGGATCACCTTCTTCATCTGCAAAGGGTAAGTCTGTGACTACCTATGTTGGGTCTGCTGTGCATTCATGGCCTTTTGGTACCATGGGCCCGGGCGGCACCATGGGCCCGGGCGGCACCACCAGGTCCCATTTTGGCGCGGCACCGCCCGGGCCCATTTAGGCGCGGCAACGCCCGGGCCCATTTTGGCACGGCACCGCCCGGGCCCATTTAGGCGCGTCACCGCCCGGGCCAATTTTGGCGCGGCACCGCCCGGGCCCATTTAGGCGCGGCACCGCCCGGGCCCATTTTGGCGCAGCACCGCCCGGGCCCATTTTGGCGCGGCAGCGCCCGGGCCCATTTAGGCGCGGCACAGCCCGGGCCCAATTTGGAGCGGCACCGCCCGGGCCCATTTTGGCGCGGAACCGCCCGGGCCCATTTAGGCGCGGCACCGCCCGGGCCCATTTTGGCGCGGCACCGCCCGGGCCCATTTAGGCGCGGCACCGCCCGGGCCCATTTTGGGTTAGGGTTAGGATTAGGGTTAGGGTTAGTGTTAGGGTTAGGGTTAGGGTTAGGGTTAGGGTTAGGGTTAGGGTTAGGGTGTACCTCCCCAGAGGACTGAAACCAGCTTGATTATATGCTACAAGAGGCTTGACCACGTAGGTAAAGTATTACCCAGAGACTGAGCGGGATCACCTTCTTCATCTGCAA